>CM021101.1:55523556-55667649 GCA_007115665.2 Sequoiadendron giganteum | reverse complement strand
CACCCTTCCACCAACTATAACAAAAAACTTGCACCTGGGCGGAAAACAAGAACGTCACTAATGATGGTGTGGTTGATGCCAAGGTTGTAATTAAGGATTCGAAATAGAACACCCAAACATATCAGCAACTGTAAAACAAAAATCACAACATGCACACCAATGCGGTAGAAAACAACCACCCAATAATCAAATCAACAATCTAAATAATCAACAGGGACCACCTCCGTGAAACAAATATTCCCCCAAGATAAAGTTCACAACCCTTGGGGAATCATTCAGATTCGTCATGAAGAAATTGCTAAACGAGAATCTCATCAAGATCCCTACTTATGATAATTATCAAGAGCCCCAAGTGAAACCACCATGGTACAATGAAAATTACCTTTGTGATTTTTATAAAATCAAGGGGCACACTATAACCAATTGCATGAAGCTAGAAAATCTAATCCAAGACCTCATTGATGACAATATCATAAATTTGGAACAACCAACTGGAAATCAACACAAATCTGATGCCAAATCATAACAAAGGGAAAAAAAAGTATGTCAATGTGAACCATGTGTATGACCAAATCTTCACATCCTTAGATGAGTGGGTGGTTTTTTTTAATGTCAAGGGAGCCAAAGCTGATTGTGGAGTCACCACACACAATGACAAAGTCACCATTTTTGGGTAATCACAGCCACCTAGGGTATCCACCTCAAATCCAAAATCCACTCCTAATGGCTATAATCTCTTGGACCAACTGAAAATAACTCTCGCTTAGATCTCCATCATGGAATTACTGAAGATCTCATCTTCCCATAGAGAAATTCTTGAGGAAGCATTGGCTTCATCTACCATGTCTGCCAATCTTGATACATAACAATTCCAAGATATGGTTGGAAACATTACCACCCCAAATCTCCTCACATTTTCTAATCAAGACTTCCCCACCCAACCATCTCACAATCACACACTCCACCTTGAGGTATTAGTTCATAATTTATACAAATTCAAAATGGTCCTTGTGGATGGGGGTGCAGGTCTAAACATCTGTTCTCTCAAGCTCATAAAGAATCTAGGATTCTTCGAGGATTCTATTGAAAAAGGAAAGGGCATCACAATCAAAGCATATGATGACCAAGAAAGAGTGTCTCAAGGTACTATCCAACTCCCTATTCAAGTAGAGCCAACCATTACGGAAACAACCTACTAGGTCCTTGACCTTGATTTACCTTATAACATCCTCCTGAGGTGGCCATGGATCCATGGGATGCAAGAAGTTGCATCAACCTTCCATCAATGAGTCAAGTTCTGATATCAAAATCAAAAGGTCACAATCTATGGTTATCCTAAGCCCTTCGCTTACTATAAAAACTTGGAAGCAAAATACTATAAGATCCCCCAAGTCCTGAAGAATGATGAAGGCCCTTCAACTCCATATATAGATCCAGCTAACATTGCCTCCACTTCTAGGAAAAAGACACCCACCATTCCTAATATATCTAAAATTAAGGTCATTATCCAAGACAATGGGTGTGGGGATTACAAAATGAAGAAGGGAGCCTTTGTGGTAGGGGAGTTACCTCAATCCCCTAGATCCCATGGACAAAAACAACCCACCAATACAACAACTCAAACCATCAAGGAAGATCCCTTCCGATTCAGAAGTTGGGGGATCTAGGTCGAGAAGTGGTGGATGAGAGAGACGTATCCAGCCTACTCTATCAATATGAAAGACCTATACCGACCCTTCCTATGGATAATGCTAATAGAGGACTTCAATTAATGTTGGGCATGGGCTATAATAGGAATGAAAGTCTTCAAAAAAATAGCAACGATCGATTGGAACCTATCATTGTTGAGAAGCGCATGAAATATTTGGGCCTTGGATGTACCCCTCTGAGTATAACCATATGTGGTAGAAGTCCCCCCATTAAAGCAGTCAGGACTCCCCCTCAACTATCAACAATCGCCCTTCAGATACCAATATCTATAGGTCTACCCTTAGATAACTTTACCTTTGATGTAATTGATGTGTGTAGTAGTGACGAGGATCCTAGAACTGACTTGCCTTTTCTTTTCGAAGATTCTTCCCTATTCATGATCAGTACCCTATCTTTTTTACTCAAACCATCAAACCCATGAAATGAACCTAGTCTATCCTCAACTCATCGATTACAACTAATGACAACCACCAATTCTGGACACGTTCAAAAATGATGAGACACTCTTGGAATTCATGGGATTCGAGGATATGATGCCATATGGAGATCACAAATTTTGGTTCAACATCATACTAGATACATAAGCTTATTACGGGGAAATGATTGAATCCTTCAGTTGAAAAAGAAAAAAACTGAGAATAATCTCTAGGTCTTTGAGTGAAAACCACACTGTGGCATTCTCTGACCCAAAAATAGTAAAAATAAAGGATGAATCCAATGGTGAAAACCTCTCAGAGGCACCGGAGGATGAAGGATATAATCTTCCTCTCAGTACCATTCATCAAGAGAAGTCAACAATCATGGAAAAATAGTGCAATCCAGTCTATCTGGGAATGAAGGAACTTCCACACATAACATTTTATGTCGATTCACTTCTCATAGAAGAATAGGAACTCCTAGCTGCATTCCTAAAGGAAAGAAAGATAAAATTTTCATGGACCTATGCTGACATGAGCGGGCTTGATCTGAAGGTTGTAGTTCATCACCTAGTTGTATATCCTAAAGCGAAGCCTTTTAAACAAAAGCTACGAAAAATGCATCCCCATATATTATTGCTGATCAAAATGGAATTACAAAAGCTCCTAGATGCAGGGTTCATACGAATGATTGATTATCTAGAGTGGGTCTTGAACCTTGTACCCATTTCAAAGCCCACTCGGGGCATCCACATCAGCATGGACCTCAGAGATTTAAACAAAGCGTTTCCAAAGGATGAATTTCCACTTCCAAACATTGACATGATCATGGATATGATGGCCAGACATTAGATGCTATCACTAATGGATGGATTCTCAAGATACAATCAAATCATGATAGCCAAGGAAGACTAGTACAAGATAGATTTCACTTGTCTGTGGGGGACATACTGCTAGAATATGATGCCATTCGGGTTGAAGAATGTATGAGCAACCTACCAAAGGGCCATGACATTAATATTTCATGATATGATTCATAAAACTATGGAATATTATGTGGAAAACATATTGGTTAAATCAAAGAAGCAATGAGATCACATATAAGCTCTGAGCTCCATCTTTGAAAAACTAGAAAAGTACAAGGTCAGACTTAATCCAAAGAAGTATGTCTTTGGGGTACAATCAAGTAAGCTCCTAAGGTATATTGTATCAATGAGAGTAATTGAGGTAGATCTTGGAAATTTCAAGGCAATCCTCTAGATGGAGGCACCTAGGACATTGAAGCACATAAGAGGGCTACAAGGAAGACTCCAGTCCATTCGTCGATTCACAGCACAACTAGCAAACAAGGAAATCCCATATTCTCATCTACTCCAAAAGGGGGTAGCATACAACTATGATGAGAAATGTGACCAAGTGTTCAACAAGATCAAGGAGTATTTTCTCACACTACTAGTCCTTATGCAACCAATCCCAGGAAAACCTTTGATCTTATACATATCAGCAACAATAGTAGCCCTTAGTGCTCTCTTACAACAACACAATGAAAACAGGAAGAAGAGAGCTATATATTACATCAGCAGGACCCTGCTGGGACATGAGCTAAACTACACACCCATTGAGAAAGCTTGCCTAGTAGTCATTTTCACAAAAAATAAATTCAAAAATTACATCCTAGCACATCAGATCAAGCTCATTGAAAACAAAGACCCGCTCCAGTACCTACTTTCCAAAGCAACTCTCACAGGATGAACGTCAAAGTGGTTTATGATCTTGATTGAGCATGACATTGAGTATGTAGAACATAAGGCTATCAAGGAAAAGTAATCGTATATCAACTAGTAGAAGAAGATATATATGTAGAGAATCCACTTGTTTCAGAGTTCCCCGATGAATCAATCTTCCACATTAGTGTAGTGGATCACTGGAAAATGTATTTTGATGGATCCTATACACAACATGGGTCAGGAGAGGGAATCTTCATCACTTCACAAGGGGACTACATAACTAAATCATACAAGTTGTCATTCTCATGTGCAAACATTACATAATACAAACCTCTTGTCATAGGGCTGAGGATTATGGTACATTGGTAGATCATGGCACTTAAGGTCTATGGGGACTCACAACTCATAATCAACTAGGTAAACAATGAATATAAAATAAAGGATGATAAGTTGACTCCATACAAGAAGTTGGTGGAAAACCTTAAAGAGTCCTCCATTGATATCACATTTGAAAAGCTACCCAGAGAAAATAACAAAGTAGTGGATGCAATGGCTATGATTGGATCACTCTTGGAAATCCCACACAACATCCCAAATCAAGAATTCCTCATAGAACAGCTTCTCATACTAGCATTTGAGGTACCAAAGTTTGAATTTTTGTGTGAAATTGTTGGCCCCAGTAATCCCTTGTACCATGATATATGCACTTACCTCAGAATAGGAGTCCTTCATGTTCACATAACCCCAAATCTCAAAAGATCCTTTGTCAAAAATTCATCTCGTTTTGTCATCCTAGGAGATACCCTATATCGTAGAAGCATCGAAGGGACCCTTTTACGTTGCCTAAACACTGAGGACACCTTGAATGCTTTAACTAAGGTACATAATGGTATTTGTGGTTCACATTCAAGTGGTATGACCTTAACCAATAAACTACTGAAGACAGGATACTATTGGCCCTTAATGGAAAGAGAAGCACATGACTATGTCAAAATGTGTTTGCAATATCAATAGAATGGGGACCTCATCCATGCACCAAATCAAGAGCTCAACCCAATTATCACACCTTGGCCCTATTAATAGTGGGGGTTGGATGTCATTGGTAAAATCACTCCCACCTCATCCAAAGGCCATAAATTTATCATCACCGCCACAGAGTATGTCATGAAGTGGGTGGAAGCCATTGCCATGACCTACATTACAGTAAAGCAAATATCCAAGTTCATCCTAAATTATCTCATTTGTTGATACGGTGTGCCTCAAACCATTATCTCAAATAATGGGACACCTTTCAAAAATCAAGATGTTTGCGACCTATACAAAAATTCAAAATCCAACATCGCTTTTCTACCACATATTTTCCCCAAGGCAATGGCCAAGTAGAAGCTACCAATAAGACCATCCTAAAAATCCTCAAGAAAACAGTCAATGATGTTGGTCGTGACTAGCATATGCAATTGAATCTTGCCTTATGGGCTTACTCCACAAGAATCTACACAACAATAGGTGCCACCCCCTTCTCCTTGGTCTATGGATCACAAGCCATACTCCCAACTGAGATTGAGCTCTCATCCCTAAGAATTTGATTGCAGAATCTAATAATAAATGAAGAATACTGAGTTTCATAATTGAATGAGCTAGAACTACTAGATGAGTAGTGTATGGATGTCTTAAACCACTTGTAAGTCTATTAGAACTACCTAAAGCGAAGCTACAATAAGAAGATCAGGAGGTAGACCTTCCAAGTCGGTGAGTTGGTATTGAAGGAAAAACAGAAGAACATACCAAATCTAGATGGAAAAGGAAAGTTCAACCCCAAGTGGTTGGGACCATTCATCATCACCACGAGCTACAAATTAGGAGAATACCAACTGTCAATGCCCGAAGGAAAAATTCTGCAGGAACCCATGAACAACTCCCATCTCAAAAATTTTATGCCTAATATTTTAAGGGTATAAATCTAAAAAATAAAAAAAATCCAAAAATATAAAAATCCAAAAAAAATTCAGAAAAAGGATTGAAACAGTAAAGAGAAAAAATCGTCCTCTAGTGAAAACCACTTTGGTGGTGCTTTGGGCAAGTACCTTGGTGAAAACCTAGCAAACAGGCACCTTGTGTAAATAAAGTACTCTCCATCCCCCAAGATCTTCATGGCTTATTTCGTACACTTACCATTCATCCATATCATTTCATCGCATTTTGTTAATCCTTCCATCATCCATCTGTGTTTGTATCATGATCCCCCTTGGAACTACTTGGCACATTCCTAAGGTCATTTTGTCTTGCCTATATTGAAGTAGTCTATTGCATCATGCTAGGGGCATGTTCCTATACCTACTTTGGATCAAATTCATTTATATCCTTAAAGTATTTCTTAAAATCAAAAAATCCAAAAAGACATAAAATCCTTCAGAAAATCAAAAAATCAAAAGTGGATTCATCTTGTCGAACTACATCATCTCTAAGTTGGAACATAGGCAAGGTTGATCTTTGATCATCCCCCGAGACACCCTAGGTTAGTCCTTTAAGAGTCTGTCATAATAAACTAGCAATCCATTTGTTCATATCTCATCAATAAATTGATTTTGTGTCAATCAAACTACTTGGTCTCTGCGTATATAATGTACGCAAAGCTAATCTGTTGATCAACTCCTGAGACCCCTAGGATAGGTCTTTAGGTTAGGTTCTTGGTCAAAATCTCAGAAAACCCAAAAATAAAAACATTTGTAAAACATCGTGAAAATACCAAAAACATCAAAATATTTGAAAACATCCATCCATCTCCATCTCCCTCTCACCCAAAATAATTTCATTCATAATAAATCAATCATCATTTTCATCCTTTTGTGAAACAATTGAAAGCAAGTCTATAAGGTTCAAATGTAAAAGCTCAATCATCAAAGTCTCAAGTCTAGGTATGTAATTAAGCAAGTTAGTAAACTCAGAGTATCAATAGCTTCTCATCCAATCAATACCAAATCATCTGGTAACAACATGCCCTAGGATGCATCCTTCCTATAATGGACATCAACATCAAGCATCACCGTAGTTTAGTCTTGGCTAGCAGAATGAACATTAGCTTGTTTGTTTACTTTATCTTGGTCTTTTGAATTATCTTATTACATTCATTCCAATTAACTCTCGATGATGCCTAATCAAAATGGTTTGGAGAGAAAGTAATGGGGCAATGATCACTGTATTTTTATCTGTTGTGCTTGTTGGATATTCTTCTAATATAACTTCGTCATGCGTGCTTTGTTCAGTTTGTAGGAAGGGTGTTTTAGATGTCTTTTTGACCACATACGAAGGTTTACATTTCAATTTTTTTGGTTCGAGATGTTTAGAATATTTGAACTACTTTCTAAATAAGGATTTGTATGTCAAGTGTGAACATGATTATTCCTATCTAATTTTTGAGTCAAATTCCATCACACTAGGTGCAACACCATCCTAGTTCTTTACAACTTGATGCATCGTACCTATGTGTATTATCAAACATAGGGTAAATGGCCTTTTGAAATCTTGATTCTTGATAAGAAAATCATCATCGCCGTCAATAATGTAGGTGTTGGATCTCATTTTCATTTTTTTCATTTTTTCTATCTTCTTTCCATACTAACATGGTATCATGACAATTAATCAAAAACGTCGCTAAATACATTTATCCTGCATCCAAAAATCATCAGCATAATGCATATCATATCATATCATATAAGAAACATAAATGCACTGCATTTCATCATTGATATAGACTCATAAACATAATAAATTTGCATTCATTTTATAAAAGTATTATCACATAGGCATTATTTCATCCATTGCATGATCACATATCATATGCATCACTATCATACATCATAGACATATCACATCATAATAACCTCATAATAATTTGCATTTTATAAATCATTCCATGATCATTGCACATTATCATGTCATTAGAAATCATCGTATGGGTATGTGCAGGATCATCATGGAAAAAACAGGCCCTTAAGTGGCAATGAAAATTCAAAAAATCAGAGTTAGGCCACTTAACGTAAAAATTTGAATAAGTTATCTATATTATTTCAAATATATGTAAGAATAGAATTTGCAGCAAATTGAATGTAGTTTCTAAACTACTAGGTTTTTTTTTTTTTTAAAATCTATTTGGTGAAAATTTGAAATTTCAATGCAGTAGTAATTAAATTTCAGGGAAAAAATAAGAAGGTTTTTGTCTGACCATCCTAACCACAATAAAATGATAATATTCTTTTATAATATTTTAGATATAAGTAGAGGACTCATGTCCTGATGTGATGTATACTTTTTTGTCAAACCACCTTGTATGTCTAACCACCTTAGCTTGGTCAAAAATTCATGAAATTATTTTTTTTTTAATCCTATAGTATGTGAAACATAGAATGTGACGCATGTTTCAGATTCAAAAAATATGGTACCATTTGTTAGCTATAATTTTTTTTCAATCAGCCTATCAATCAAGACTTTATTCATAATTCACATAGAAAATAAATAATAATTATTTATTAAATTCAAAGTAAAGCATAATTTATATTGGTTGAAATCTGAGAATCTCCTTTAAAAACCCTTTTCGTTTCATCAATTTTGGGTAAAAAAAAGTTGTCAGCCACATGGGCCTTCATATCACTTACATATCACCATTTTTTGGCCCATCATGATCCTGCACATACCTGTATATCATAGAATATTATTTTGTATCATAAAATTCAATTCATCAAATAGGAATAACATATCACATAGTACAATGTATAATCCTCTCACATCATCATCTCATAATCACATGCATTACATATCACACCATCTTAAATAATTACATTCATATCATTGCATTCATAAACCACAATACATAATCATGAATCATTGCATGTCATAAAATCATTACATATCATAGGTCATCTCATATCATAAATCATCATAATCATTTCACATCAAAGCATTTACATATCATCTAGGTTTATTAAGCATCTCATAAGCATACATTTTAAATATACATTATCACATTCTACATAAGAAAAATATACAAAAAGAAATGCATCCATAACCATAAGAATCAATATACAGCTGCATATTGTGAGTCATAGCATCTAGGAAATTAAATACATCCATCCATCATAAGTAGAATAAGATGCATCTCATAAATAAATTGAACCATATCATATATATCATCAAAAACGTAACTGTCCTGATCTCTCTATTCGAGAGGTGGTCCACCTCCTCCACTCCCCCATCTCCATCTATTGGATTTTTTGGTTGTCATTGATGTCAACACTATTAGCATTGGTTTCTTTAAGGCTGTATATGTCAAGGATATTGAGAAAATTATAATAAATATGTTGGAGGTTTCTTATGAAGATGTGAAATTCAATGTGATGAAAATTTCAGTACATTGGTATTCAAATGTTGCACATTAAAGGGTTTGTTTCTGAGTCTATCTAGCTTATCCTCTGGAAGTTTCAGAGGTGCGCATCAAGATTTGAGAAAGTTGTGAGTTTCTATGTTCCTATAATCATTTTGTTACTGTAGCTGGTGTTTTTTGAAGAAGAGAACATGATTTTGGTAATCTAAGTTCTGTATGCTTCTGCAATGTTCATGGATGTTTCTAGATTGTGCTCTATCTTTTTTTTTATGTCTGTGTTGATCGGTGTGCTCGTGATTGGAGATTTTTCCTTTGCATGTTCGGTTTTTCATGTTCTTGGTCAAGATGGTGGTTAAAGCCTGTTGTGGATCCTTGTGAATTAATTTTTGAATGTTTGGTGCATTCTAGGATGTTGTTTTAGGTATTCATTATCTTGTGACCAACCTTGGTTGGTGCACATTGAGATTTTCTCATGAATTGGGCCAAAAATTTGTATTCATCTAATATTTTCTTTTTGACTGAGAAATTTGTTAATGTAATTACATGAAGAGGATATATCAGAGCAATTTTTTCTTCAGTTTTACATAGGTGAGAAATGTGTGTATGCGAATTATATGTGTGAATAAATATCAGATCATTCGATTGCAGAGAAGAGTATGAAGAAGTATTTATGTGCCTAATCGAAATTGTAATTAGGCTTTTGCAAAAGCTAATTCCTTAGTTCAAATCCTTTAGATGGTTTTAATTTGAATGTCTATGTAAGACAATGTGTCTTCTTTGAGCAGGGAGTTCTAGGTAGTGTGCCTAAATGCATCTACATTCCCATTATTCATCTTTATACTTTTAATAAAGTATAATATTATGGACTAACATCCACTGTGGTTTTCTCCCCTAACAGGGTTTCCACGTATAAAATCTTGGTGTTCTTTGTGTATCTAATGTGGTGATTTCTTATGCTTAATGTTCTTACATTAGATCTGAGATTAAGTTGAATAAATCTTAATAAGTTTGAATAATCTGTGACAACTAATTCACCCCCCCCTCTCAATTGTCTATCCTTGTTTTTCCAACAATTGGTATCAGACCAGGTTCCTCTGAAGAAGTTTAATAGCTTGAGGTGATCCAAGATGGCATCATACAAGAAGGATAGTCCTAGATTTAGTGGTACAAACTACTCTCTATGGAAGGCTAGAATGGAATATCATTTGAAGTGCATTGGTGAACCCTTCTAGAAGATTACAAAGAATACATATACTATTCCTCAGAATGGTCCCTCTACTCCTAATAAGATCAAAGAAGTTGAAACTAATATCAAGGCTATAGAAGCATTATTGAGTGCTCTGACAAATTCAAAGATGAAAAATGTGATAGGTCTGAGAACAACAAATGAGATCTGAAAGAAGCTGGAAACATTGTATGAGGGAGATGCACAAGTGAAAGTTTCTAAGCTACAAATTCTGAAAGGCAAGTGGGAAAACATGAAAATGAGCGAGGATGAAAACATTATTTCTTTCATGCAAAAAGTAAATGAACTGGTGATGGGTATTGGATGTGCCGATAGAACCTTGGAAGAAGAAGAGATTGTAGCTAAAGTTCTCAAATCATTTCCTACTTCTTACAAAATGAAATCTCATGCTATTGAAGAGCTCAGGACAATAACAAATGTGGCAAGAGATATACTGATTGGTAAGCTTGTTGCCTTTGAGTTGAGTGAATTTGGTGAATCTACTCCTAAGATAGAATCTTCATTTAAAGCTACTATATCCAAAAGAAAAAAATAGAGATATGATCTAGGAGAAAGTTCTAGAAAGACATTCAAGTATGAAGATGAGATGAAATAGATTGAAGATGAAGAAAGAGAGCTAGAAGAAATGGAAGCACTGATTGTGAAAAGAGAAGCCAAAGGACATAGTAAGTACAAAGGAAAGTTGCCTATTAAATGTTTCTCTTGAAATAAGATAGGTAATTTCACATCTAGATGTCTAGAAAAAGTTCCTAGGTCCAAACTTGACAAGCCTAGATTTCAAAAGAAATGTTATTATGTTGAAGAAGGTGTTACTGATGATGAATCTGATGGAATTGAGGATGGATGGGTATTCATTTCTATCAAGGAAAATGGTCTAGTGTCCACTAAATTTGTTGGTCATGAGAATGTTGAGAAAGCTCTTACAGCCAAAGTTGAAGAAAAGGATGAGTGGGTGATTGATAGCGGATGCTCACATCATATGACTAGTGACAAAAGAAAATTTGTAAGCTTGGAAAAATATGATGGTGGTGTTTTAAGATTTTGAGATAACAATGCTGGTGTGATTTGTGGTAGAGGCACTATTTCTCTTGGTGGTAAACATAATACTGATGATGTTCTTTATGTAGAAGGCTTCAAGCATAATCTATTGAGTGTTGGATAGATGGTCGATAAGGGATACAATATTCAGTTCAAATATGGAAAGTGCAGGATACTGAGAAGTTCTGGAAATGTAATTGCTTCAGGTACAAAGACAAGAGGTAATATTTTGCATCTGAGTGTTGCTAGTGAAAGTTATTTAATTTCCCACGTTGATGAAAGTTGGTTATGGCATAAGAGGCTGTGTCATGTGAATTTTAATAAAATTTTCAAGTTAAGCTTCACTCAAGCAATTAGAGATCTTCCTAAGCTAGTGAAGCCTACTAACACTATATGCAAGGAAGTTTAGATGGGAAAGAAGAATAGAGTTTCTTTTTGGAGTAGACAACATCATTCTAATGGAGTAGTGGAGTTTGTACATACTGATCTATGTGGTCCCTCTAGAGTCAGAAATCTACAAGGAGAAAGGTACTTTGTGGTTCTTATTGATGATTACTCTAGGATGATATGGGTTGCTTTTTTGAGAGATAAACATGAAGAATTAGAGAAGTTCAAAAGTTTCAAAGCTATGGATGAGAATGAGATAGGTTTGAAGATTAAATGCTTAAGGTTAGATAGAGGAGGTGAGTTCACTTCCCATGATTTCAATACTTTTTATGAAGACCATGGGAGACAGTTATCTTATCCCCGAACTCCTCAACAGAATGGAGTTGTAGAGAGAAAGAACATAACAATTCTAGATGCTACTAGAACTATAATGTTGGAAGGAAATTTTCCTCATAGCTATTGGACATAAGCTATAAGCACTGTTGTGTACACTATCAATAGGGTAAATGTCAATGGTAATTCTGGTAAGACTACTTTTGACCAGTGGTTTGGTCATAAGCCTACAGTTAGATATTTCAAAATATTTGGAAGTAGATGTTATATCAAGAGAGATGAAGACATAGGCAATTTTGATGCTAGAAGTGATGAATAAATCTTTGTGGGTTACTCTAATAAAAGCAAGCCCTACTGGTGCTATAATAGAAGATTGAGAAAAATCATTGAAAGTGCAAATGTCAGAGTTGATGAGAACACTGCTAGATCATCCAAATATTGTGGATATGATTTGGATGACCAACATGATAGTGTTGATAAAGGAAATAATACTCAAACAAAGAATCAAGTTCAAATTGTTCTGGTGAATCAAGTGAATCAAGAAGGAGAGGCTCATGGAAGTGTAGAAGAGAGAATAGAAGAACCTAAAGTTTGAGAGAATCCTAGAGTTTTGAGGTATATAAAGCTAAATCATTTTGAAGATTAGATTATAGGAGACAAGAACAAAGGTGTGCAAACTAGAAGAAGAATTGCAGAAGAATATTGTCTAGTTTCCAAGACTAAGCCCAACAATATCAATGAAGCATGTAAAGATGAACATTAGATGGAAGCAATGAAGGAAGATCTAATGTAGATAGAGAAAAATCATACATGGATTCTTGTCCCCTAACCTCAGAATAAAAATGTGATTGGAATCAAATGGGTCTTTCGAAATAAGCTAAAATAACAAGGTGAAGTGGTTAGGAATAAAACAAGACTAGTATGTAAAGGGTACTCACAGATGGAAGTTATTGATTTTGAAGAAACCTGTTGTGCATATTTTGCACACACGCCCCGCCATAGGCAGGGAGCCTCTTTTTCGCTCCTGATGGGCTACTTTTCTCCCATCTCATTTTGCATGCCCCTTTCTTGGGGCCTAAATTGGTCATGTTCCATAAAATGATCAAATTCCCCTCACAAAATTCACCTACCTAAGTTTCGATAAGTCTTTTGCATTCACGGAAATGCCCCTGCGAGTTTTCCCTTCACCCGTTGCCCCTACGTCCTCTGAGCCTCATCCTTGCACACTTGATTCACTTTTTCCTTCATTTTTGACTTTGGGGATAGGTTTCCTATGGATTTGGGATTTTTCTTGGTGCCCAAGTGAACTGCCAAGGTTTCGTTAAGTTTCAGGAAGTTACGAAAATTTCAAAACAACATTCCTGCAGCAGTATTTTGGCCCCTCGTTTCCGGAATTTGGAAACATAATTTGACCCACATGCTAAAATTGCATCCTTTCCTACATGGACATTTCAAATAGAAAATTTTCATTTGAGAGATACCATCTGGGTCACCATGCCTTGTTCGCCATTTTCAAAACAACATTCCTAGAACAACATTTCGGCCTCTTCTTTCCGAAATGTCCAAACACTCTCCCAATTTGGAAATAGACTTTGACCCACATGCTAAAATTGCATCCTTCCTTGCATGGACCTTTCAAATTCCAAATTTTTAGTCAAGAGATACCATCCGAGTCACCATGCCCTATTTGCTATTTTCAAAACAACATTCCTATAATAGCATTCCAGTCCCTCATTTCCGGAATGTCCAAACGCTCTCCCAATTTGGAAATAGACTTTGACACACATGCTAAAATTGCATCATTTCCTTCATGGAACTTTCAAATTCCATACTTGTAGCCGGAAGATACCATTTGGGTTGCCATGCCCTGTTCGTCATTTTTAAAACAGTATTCCTAGAATAGCATTCCGGCCTCTCATTTCTGGAACATCCAAACGCTCTCCTAATTTGAAAACAAAATTTGACCCACATGCTAAAATTGCATCCTCTCATGCATGAAATTTTTAAATTCCAAATTTGAAGTCGAGAGATACCATCCGGGTCGCTATGCCATGTTCACCATTTTTAAAACAACATTCCTAGAATAGCATTCCGGCCTCTGGGTCCCAGAACGTCCAAACTCCCTCCAGCAAACTACTAATGGAAACTCACACTAAATATTATGATCTTTTGATGATGCATGGATGGATATAAAAAGGATTCTACAAGATTTTATTAACATTTTCCTTGATTTGTCTATGAAATCACTTACGATACTTCATGCATGCAGGTTTCAAGAAGCCTACCGTGGTTCCGTCGGGAGACCCATTGAAAAGCTGAACAAGGAAAAGAACGTGGCTCCTATCACCATTCATTTTATGCCCACCTCTCCTCGTGGTGCACATCAATAGAGTTGGCATCAGAAGAGGGCCTATGTCAAGGGAATCAATGACAAAATGCAAGGGGGGCTATCCTACTTTTCACCAGATGATGATGATCTTTCGGGGTTGTCCACCCGAATCAGGGCCAACCAATCCATTGATACCAATCGTCGATAGACCCATTTGATCCAATGAATAATGCTACAATTCCATCAAAAAGAAGGCGGATTTTGGGTAGTTTCAACTATGATATAAGGGAAATCAACTAGAAGACAAAACTGCTATAGTGCCTAGGCACTAATAGAGAAAATAGGAAAAAGACAACAGATGTATTTTAAATTGCTGAATACTGTGGGGTAGGTGAAGCCCTAATGTAATTGAATCTGAGTCACACAATGTAACTCAATCATGGTCATTCATTTGGGCTTTGGAAAACTATAAATAGGGGTCTCCCCCTCATTTGTAAAGGGTTGGATAGCTATTGTAAAACATTTTGCAGCAATAGAAAGAAGCATTGCATGATCTATGGGTGTTACCTTTTGATTTTACTCATTATGTGTGCATGGTTCTACCTTCCAAGTTAGTTTTAGTTGTTAGTTTCTTGAATGGAAGTGATGATTGTGTTTGTTGTTATAGTATTTGATGAGCTTTCAGTCCATACTTTTGGCACTTGTTGATGACTAGCTGTTGTTCAAAGTTAGCCTAGGCTTCTTTATTTGATTGTTGCAACTTGGTTCACTTGCATGTTCATGATGTGTGAATACAAATTGAAAATATGCAGTCCTGAGAAGATTGCACTGGTTTTTTGTAACTGTAGGATCCTCTTGGCCAAGCAAAACCCAGTTTAGGGAGTTTGTCTACTGTAGCATCCTCCATGATCATTGGTCATCGGTAGTTTTAGATCCAGGAACCTTCTCTCTTCCCTGCCCCTTTTTTTTTCTTTTTATTTTTTAATAAGTAGCCTTAGGAAAGGTTCATTGCACATTAGAAGCTAAATCTAATGTTGAAATGGAGTTCAAGACTGTTGTTTGAACCTACAAAAAAATGCACAACAACTCTCCCATCTTAAGAACTCCATTTGTAGATCTGAATTCCCCACTTTGTAACTCATCTATAAGTCCACCTTGTGATTCCAGCAAATCACATAAATCAACTGAGATATTCCAAGCACTATCAAGACCTGACATCCAAGAGACCTTGGGATAGTGTTCTGCAATTTGATTGTGGAAGATTGTCTTTCAAGAGAGGTGATGCACCTATGAATCGCCTGTGTTGTGAAGTGCATAAGAACACCATAAATAAAACTTTTGCCCCTATTGCTAGAATTGAAGTTGTAAGATTATTTCTTGCTTATGTTTTTTTAAGAACTACAAATTCTATCAAATGGATGTAAAGTAAGCATTTTTGATTGGTGATCTAGAAGAAGAAGTATGTGTTGAGAAATCAGATGGATTTCAATTGACTAATAAGGGAGATATGGTTTTCCGATTGAAGAAAGCACTGTATGGACTCAAGAAAGCCCCCATAGCCTAGTATGCTAGACTGGATAAATACTTGTTGTAGCTTGGATTCAATAAAGGTACTACTGACAGTAATATTTATTTCAAGATGGATCATGGTAAAGAGTTGATTATTGAAGTCTTCGTTGATGAAATCATTTTTGGAGGTAATGATGATTTGTGTATGAAGATTGTTGATGAAATAAAAAGTGAATATGAAATTTCTATGATTGGAGAGATGAACTTCTTTCTGGGATTTCAAATTACTTAGTTAGATAATGGAATCTTTATATCTCAATCCAAATATGTAAGAGAGTTACTGAATTTTTTTCGAATGGAAGATGCAAAGCCTATAAGTACACCCATGGTAACCGGATGCAAGTTAACACAGAATGATGATTCTCCTAAGGCTAATTCAATAAGATATAGGTAAATGATTGGTGGATTACTTTATTTGACTCAAATCAAACTTAACACCATGAATTTTGTATGCATGGTTGCTAGATATCAAACTTATCCAAAGGAATCTCATGTAACTACTATAAAGAGAATTTTTAGATATTTAAAAGGGATAGTTGATTTTGGCCTTTGGTATCCTAAAGATGATGATATTACTTTGAGTGCCTTTACTAATGTAGATTGGGTACGTGATGTGGATGACAGGAAAAGTGCTAGTAGTGGTGCATTCTTCTTGGGGAAGAAGTTGGTGTCTTGGTTAAGTAAAAAAAAAAATTCCATTTCCTTATCTACTGCTGAGGAAAAATATATTGTTGCTGCAAACAATTGTACTCAAGTAATATGGATGAAATAGATGCTAAGAGATATCAAAATTATGAATGATGAGCCTATTTCTATATTTTGTGATAATTCAAGTGCCATAAAAATTTCTAAGAATTTGGTGCTACATTCAAAGACAAAGCATATATCTATCAAATATCACTTTTTAAGAGACACGGTGAGTGATAAAGAAGTTAGAGTAGAGTATGTTCCTACTAAGGAATAGATTGCAGAAATATTTACTAAGTCATTACCTAAGGATACTTTTGAGTATCTCAGAGGGAAGTTAGGGGAGATCTCCCCTCCTAATCAAAACTAAGATGCAAGTCATTGTATCATTCCATGCATTTACAATCATATCTTGTTTTAGATTGATGTTATGGTGGTTGCTACTCAAGGGGAGTAGCTAGATGATTTAGTTATGTGGTTCAAAGCTTGTGTACCTTTTCCATTGATGTAAAAGAGGGAGAAGAGTAATATTGGAAAGCTAAAAATAAAAGGGAGAAGAACAATGCAATATCTAAGGGGGAGACTATTGGAGAAGAGTTGGTTGTATTTATGGTGTATTTTTCACATCATGTGTTGCCATCAATGCTAAAGGGGGAGATTGTTGGATTTTGTGGCTGTGTTGCTGATATATGGTTTTCAATGACGTCAACACTATTAGCATCGGTGTCTTTGAGGCTGTATATGTCAAGGATATTGAGAAAATTATAATAAATATGTTGGAGGCTGCCTATGAAGCTATGAAGTTCAATGTGATGAAAATTTTCGTACGTTGGTATTCAAATTATGTGCATCAAAGGGTTTGTTGCTGATCTTATCTATCTTATCCTCCAAAATTTTTAGAGGTGCACATCAAGATTTGAGAAAGTTGTGAGTTTTTATGTTGTTACAATCATTCTATTACTGTAGCTGGTGTTTCTAGAAGATGAGAACTTGATTTTGGTAATTTGAGTTTTTTTGTATTCACATGTGATGTTCGTGGATGTTTCTAGATCGTGATCTATCATTGTTGCATGTCTACATTGATCAGTGTCCCTATGATCGAAGATTTTTCCTTTGCATGCTCGGGTTTTCATGTTCTTGGATGACATGGTGGTTGAAGCATGTTGTGGATCCTTTTGAATTAATTTTTGAATGTTTGGCACATTCGAGGATGTTATTTTAGGTCTTCATTATCTTTTGACCAACTTCAGTTGGAGTGCATTGAGATTTGTTCATGAATTGGGTTGACAGTTTGTATTCATCTAATATTTTATTTTTGGTCGACAAAGTTGTTAATGTAATTTCATGAAGCAGATATATAAGAGCGATTGATTCTTAATTTTGACATAGGTGAGAAGTGTGTGTATGTGAACTATATATGTGAATAAAGACCAAGTCATTTGATTGCAAAGAAAAGTGTGAAGAAGATTGAGTGAAGTGTGAAGAAGTATTTCTTTGCCTAACCGAAACTGTAATCAGGATTTTCTAGAAGCTAATTCCTCAGTTCAAATCCTTTAGATGGTTTTAATTTGAATTTCTCTGTAAGACAATGTGTCTTGTTTAAGAAGTGAGCTCTAGGTAGTGTGCATGAATGAATGTGCATTCCCATTATTTGTCTCTATACTTTTAAGAAGGTATAATATTGTGGACTATCATCCACTGTGGTTTTCTCCCTTAACAGGGTTTCCACATATAAAATCTTGTTGTTCTTTGTGTCTCTAATGTGGTGATTTCTTATGCTTAATGTTCTTACATTAGATCTAAGATTAAGTTGAATAAAGTTTAATAAATTTGAATAATATATGACAACTGATTCACCCCCTCCCTCTAAGTTGTATATCCTTGTTTTCCCAACACCATCCCCTCTGCCTCCCCACCCCCGACCTCAGCCTATTGATTTTCCTCTTGGCCTCCATCATAGGGGTGATGTACCTAGATCTGTCAATTGCAAGGGTGGTCTAAACCAAGCTGTATATGATTTTGTAACCCTTGCATCCCCCTGATCTTCATCATATAGCCACGATCTGGCCACTAGCTGTCTAAATGATGTGACTACATCATTGGCATGGATCGGCCTTCCCCATGCTATCTCCCTCATAGTACATGTGAAGATGACCACTTATTGGCCATCGGGACTATCTTGCCTCTCCCCAAACTACCTGGAAACTCTGTCTAGGAGATATCTCTCTATCATGGTATGCTCCCTCCCCTGCATGAGTTTATCCTACCTCACATAGAAAAGTTGTTGTAAACCATCGTACCATGTGGGCATGCCAAGCCAGGGCCTCCATGTGAACACTATCATCTTGTCAATGACCATTCTCTAGTGAGGGATGCCACCTACCCCTATGTGTGTGAATGTAGTCAGTGCCCCTCCATATAACTAGACTATGGGATCATTCGACTCTAGGGAATTAGTTGTAACTTGTGGGCAGAGCACTGCAATATGCTCCTAGGCCCAGTAATGTAAAAGAGTAACACTGGCCCTAATGGCCCTACTGTCCATATATGCGAACTCATGTAAATCATGGTAAAGGGAGGCCAGCATCACTGGCCCCTATGAAAATCATTCTCGCTAATGGAGCATCCGCTACCAGGTGAGACCCCATCCTGGGCTGAAATATTGCCCATGCCAATCTGGTGCAACAAGATCTGAGATAATGGCAGCTACAATCAATCTAAAAGTGGGCACTGTGCCCCTATAATGGTCAACCTCTATCTACCCCTTAGAAAAAATAATCTTTTCAAGCTCCATCACCTGAAAGCAAGCATCCCTCCTAGCATCCATATCATAGATGACTCACTCTTCATGGATGGGCAATCGAAGGATGCACTAGACATCCTCTAGGGTGATTGTGGCATCTCCTATGGGTAGGTCAAATGATGATGTCTCACTATGCCATCTCTTTGCCAGGGTATTCATCATGCCCAAATGTGTCCAGAAAGGGGATGCATAGGCAATGTACCACAACCATTTTTCCCCAAGGTGCTCCTAGAGCAACTCATCCATACCAACCAATCTATTGAGAACTAGGGACCTATGCTCCTGGGAATGAACTATACCTAAGTCCTCCTACACAAGTAAAGCCATCGTGTCAGGTTTTTTAAAAAATCATGATCCTCCTTGATTTGTCGCAATTGAAATAGTGAGTGCGATGCTATTTGCAATTCTGATGTTGTTTGGAAGTTCCAAACTGTGTCACCGTGTTGCAGTTTGACTATGCCCCTAAACCTAAATTTTAAACTGAACTGCATTGACGTAGTTTTCAAGTGCGCCTGACTTTGACCCCTAACCCAAATTCCTAAACTATGCCATGGTGACACACTTAGCAAATGTGGTGCCAATTCTACACTTTCAATGATGCTAAACTATGCCACTTGACCTAGTTTGACCTTTTACCCTATTTATTGCACACAAAAATCACAAAAATGAGTTGGGTAAGGGTAACATACTATTGGTCCTATGCTGGCTAACCATTGGTAGACTCACACTCGATCCAAAACGTGTCGTGGAAACACCCGTTGTGCCATCTTGAACAATGCTCAAAGGTCAAAGTGCAAGAATCTCTCAAACGCTAGGTGTGCAAATGAATTGAAAGTGACCCCTTGAGGCCTATTTAAGCTTCAAATTTAGGTTTTTCTAACCCTTTTTAACCATCCAGCTAGGTTTTTGGACCTCTAACCCTGTTTTTACTCGATCGAGCGCCATTTTGCATTATTTTTTCGCATTTTGGCACATTTTTTGGCATCTTGGACCCGTCAGGAAACTTGTTATCTTTTTTTGTGAGATCACCTAGAAATCCAAATTTTCGTCTGATCTCTCGAGGGGGCAGTATACCAGTGTAATCATTTTTGTTGGGGCAGCAGTGGGGCATCTGATTTTTTTTTTTTAATTTTGAATTTTAATCATGGTAGTTTATTCTTTTAACCAACATAATAGGTACATTGCTTCAAAGAGGGGAAAAATATAGACATGGAAAATATACAGATTGATCCTATACACCTGATCCTGATCTTACTAACACCAGTTCATCTTGAATCATTTCCCTTGCTCATTAGTTAATTGAATAATCTTTAATCGATTAAATTAATCATATTTCATCTCTTAATTAAATAAATCAAATTTATCTGATTAAGTCATCATCTCTTATTAATTAAATAAATCATTTTATTTAATTAATCCTATAGTCTTTCTTTTAATTAAATAATTTATCTTGTTTAATTAATATCTAAAGTTATCTCCTTAAATTAAATAAATCAATCTTTATTTGATTTAATCTAACACCACCTTCTTTAATTAAATAAATCAAACTTTATTTAATTAAACCTAAATTAATATTCTTCTCATTTTGATTTATTTAAATCCTAAAATCTAAGTCAAATGATCAAATCAGCTAATTTTAATCTAAATTAATCAAATCCTGATTAATGCTAATCCTAATCCATCAAATCCTCCAAATTTTGCGACTTGCACAATAAATCATTGTAATCGATTTATGAATTCCTCTATTTTCTATCAACTTGGCATTAATGAGGGAATATTCCTTAAATTAAATAATCCCTCCAAAAGGGATGAGTACATCCAACAAGGAATTAAAGGCCTCTTACATGTCCTTTTCCTTGAGCCAAGTGGCATTTACTCCATTCTTCTCTCCCTCCAACTTGTCATTTCACAAATTTCAAATTCCACCTAGCCATATTTATGTGCACATTCATCAAAATGTGCTCATTCCTCCTCCAATCACATGTGGACAAGTGGCCTTCTCTCATTGGTTGGTATTTTGTCCCATATTCATCCATTTCGCTTCTTCCTCCATCGTTTTCTTCTATAAATAGAGGTCCTCTTCTACTGATTTGGCATCCACAATCCAAGCAAGCTTACTCTACTCAATTTGATCCACAATCTCATCCATCAACTAAGAGCACAATCACTATAGGCATTTAGCATTTGAGTTCATAGAATTTCATATTTTGCAATCAATTTAGCTAGGTTATTGGCAATTTTCATCAAGGAAGCACAATCATCACCAAAGATTATCACTTTACATCAAGGAATTGGGAAAGGGCCATTTTCCACATCAAAATAGAACCAATTCCCCCATGGGATTGATAGTTTTTCCATTAGAATTTAGGATTTGATAGCTTTTATTGTTGTGTTCTTCATTTCATTTCCTATTTTCATGTTTTGAACTAATTTCATGGGGAATGTTGATCTAACTTGCATAATGAGCTAATTATATGTTTTTTATTTTGTGTTTGTGTAGGTATAGATTCACCATTCACAATATCATATTATCTTCTTTACCGACTTGCAATCTTTGGCTTGAGATTCTCTCAACTATCCAGATCATCTCTAGCTTACTGTTAGGGTTTTCTTCATATGCTAACTTCACAAGAAAGCTTTCTCTACCTTGAGCCACACACCACTGTCCAAATCATAATTGAGATATCTAATAAATTTTACTAGATATTTCCATCTCTTGCATCGATCCACCCAACATTTAATTATGTTACAAATAATTTTCCCAAATTAGCTCTCTGTCAAACCCAAGAATTTGATATGCATTAAATGTATTCTCCTATCCATTCGATCTAATTCGATCTCAATCACCTTTACAATCTATTTCACCACCTTGAAGATCAAATCTTTATTGACATTAGTTACTAGTGCAGTTGGACCAATTAATTCTTTATCTTGTGTTGATTACTAGTCAAAACCCTCATTCACATTGTCATAACTATTGTAGATCTTTGTTTTTGAATCTGGGCCATTGATCTTCTCTTCGTACCATGATCCATTGTTCCTCATTAATCATCATATCTTTAAAACCTTGTCATTAGATGAACTACATTTGATCCTATATTGTTTATCTTCACTGACTGTCGATCATCATTGGATCAATCACGGAATAATTTTCACTATAGATCTCCTCCATACATTGCTTGCCATTTGAGGGGTCCACCTAGACACACGTCCAAAGCTCATTATCCCATGAGCTCTAACAATGGGCCCACATAAACTTTATGGGGCTTGCGGCCTATTGTCATTTATCATCCACATCGTCACCACACAACTCACAACAATTATGTGAGTTTTTCTACAAATCAAATCATCCTTTTCCACTTGTCATCACTTGTCACCAAACTCCATCGTCATCCTATTGAATCCCACTGCCATGTCATCCTTACCTTAACGGGTCCTCTAGTTGACATTACATTTTTCCATTACTCTATTGAAGAGACATGCTTCAAGGTCCCGTTGATACAACGATATCACATCGATGAGAACATCAACACTGAATACATCCACATCATCACCTCATCACTCGTCGATCTACTACTTTCTTGTCATATGCAGGGTCTACTAGATAGGTCATCATCATGTGTCATCCTTTCATTCTCTCTCCAAATGTTTCATCAATGCATGTCACTTCGATGAAAACAACAACCCCCAATACATCCTTCCAATGTGGGGTCCACACACTGTTGTCACATGTCCACATCTTCGTCACATCATAGCTCTGTAATCCACAACAAATATGTGGATTACCATTTACTCAATCCCATCATTCCATGTGTCAACATCGTCATTAATGTCATCCACATCATTATGGCTTGGTCCCACTCAAAGTGCTTCCTTCCTCCTTATCACTCCATTGCTAAGTCGCTAAAAACTCAAACCTTAAAACCTCTTGTCAAAGGTTACAAAGTTCCAAAAACCCACCACAAGTCGATAAAAAAGAGAAACTCAAAGCTGCTAAGCCTGGAAGTTATTAAATTCCCCCTTATCACTCCATCACTAAGTCTCTAAAAAACCAAACCTTACAACCTCTTGTAAGAGATTGTGAAGTTCTAAAAACCCATGATATAAGTTAGAAAAACTTGGAACCCAACAACTTAAGTAACAAACCTTTTCTTGCCAAATACTAGTCACCAAACAAATAGAAACCTATTTGATCACCATGACTACAAAAACCATAGGGTTTAACTAATAAACCCTAAAACACCTAAAGGAAAATATAATTCATTTATGAGTGTATCCTTCACTTTTTGGACCTACAGAGCACATCACAGGGGTTCTCTCAAAAACCACATATCGAATCTGGTACCTAATCTTTCATCAAATACCTAGAAGCAACTATTGTGGAGAGATGACAACATTTTGTCAACTATGCAACATATTGAGCAACTTGCTCTTTAGAAGAAACAACCAATCCATATACTTCTAGAACCAAATTCACTACAAACCTTTTCTCTCCTTTACATCAATGGCATTTTCCATTAATGCCATCATCCTTACTTGCATGAGAAACTCCAATTCACCTCAAATCCTCTTTCATCATGCTAGCAATCTGTCTTGCATGATTTTCCCTCTTGACATCAATGACAAATATATGCCGACTTTGGGACCCCACCATGCAAGACATACAAATAACATGCAAGGACATGCATATCAAAGTGGTCCCCACCCAAAATTTGGATTACCAAAGGGAATATTCTCTCAGTATTCCATGTAACCATCACCCTAGTGGGTCCACCTCTTTGAATGCAATTACTAATTTTCATAGGAAAAAATAATAAATATTTTGTCCCTCCTATTCTCTAGAATATTTCCAAAGAACATGGAAACACACAATTACCAACTTAGGATAACATTTATAATGACACCTATCCTATCATTCTCCCACTTAACATTACATCCATGGGATATAAATAAAATATAATCAAGTACAATGATCAAGGCCCATGGCCTTCCTACACCAAGGGAACTTATCCAAGTTTTTTGGCTTCATGAGACAATCTACAACATTATCCAAAGTGCCACCTTCTCAATCAATACCTCACCATACTAAACCATTTCTCACATAAACTAATACTGGACATCAGCACACTTAGTACGAGCATGATACATAAGGATTTTTGCTAAATATATGGCACCCTAACTATCACAATTAATCTTCACTATCTTGCAATTAAAACCAATACCATTACTGAGTCTTTGTAGCCAAAACACCTACTTTGAGGAATTTTTAGTAGCCATATACTCTACTTCAATGGTGGACAATCCAATTGTAGGCTACCTCTTATTCATCCAACTAATTTCAACTCCAAACAAATTTAAAATATAGCCACTAGTGGACCTTCGACTATCCAAGTCACCTACCCAATTAGCATCATCAAAACCTTGTATGTCGAATGACTTAACCACATGTCATTAGTGCCATGTTAAACCAAACAGTAATTTGAATTACCACACAAGTATCTAAACACCCTATTAAAAACATTCTAATACTCTCTACTATGATTAGAGATAAACTTGCTCAAAACTCCCACTGCTTGGGCTATTGTTGGTCTTGTGAAAACAATTGCATACATCAAACTACTAATGACACTAGCATAAGGAACATTAGAAATATCTTCAAAATCATCATCCTAATTAGGACACATGTCTAAAATTGACTTAGTACCTCCAAAAATGGAATATTTACTACTTTACTTTCATGCATAATAAACCTCTACAAAATGGTATCAACATACTTACTCTGATTTAACCAAAGTTTTATGTGAACCTGATACTTACCGATCTCCATCCCAAGGATATATTTTGCGAACCAAAAACCCTTCATATCAAACATTCCAAAATGATGACTCTTAAGCTCCCTAATCATCACCTTGTTATTACCCATAAACAATATGTCATCAACATACAAGAAAATGATTAGTATATGATTATCAATAACCTTAATGTAAACACAATGATCCTCCTCACTTCTAATGAAACCCAAACTTAATGCAAATGCATCAAAAGTTTGGTACATCTTGGGTGACTATTTTAAAACATATAAATATCTCTTTAACTTACAAAGCAAGTGTTATTTTTCTTTCACAACAAAATTATCAGGGTATCACATAAATTTCTTCCTCAAGATCCACATGTAAGAAAGAGGTTTTCACATCCATTTTCTCTATCTCAAAATCATAAGCAACAACATTATATAATAGGAATATAATAGAAGTTAACTTAGTGATAGGAGATAAATAACATCGGAATTAACTCCCTCTCTCTAGGAGTATCCCTTGGCCACCAATCTAGCCTTGTACCTCTATAAACAACCATCTACACCAAATTTCTTTTTAAATATTCACTTGTAACCAATGGTACTCCTTCCTTTAGAAAATTTACAAGATCTCAGGTATCAAAACTATCCAAAGCCATCATCTCCTCCAGCACGATTTTCATCCAAGAATCACTTTCTTCTAAAGAAAGAGCCTCCTTGTAGGATCTAGGTTCATCATCTATACTCAACAAAGAGAATAAGCAATGAAAATTGGATGGGCTATACCTATCAACTAGATTTTGTTGTCGTGTGTATATTCTCAAGGTAGGAGTAAGGGGTTCTTGCTACTCTTCTTATTCTACATTCTCATCCTTCACATAATTTGAACTCTTTAAACCCTCTTCTTCTGCTCCATCCTCTAATCCATCTAATTGTTCTTCCACATGTGCATCTTCCTTCTTCTTAATATTTATCTTGAATTGCACTTCTTCTTTTTTATCTTTCTCCTTTGGTTTTTCTTCAATTGAGTAAGCTCTAAAATCCCTAAAAATCACATCTCTAGAAAAAACCATTTTATGGGTTAGAGGATTCCAAATATTATAAAATTTTACATTCTCACTGTAACCAAGAAAGATGCATTTCTACGCTTTTGGATCCAATTTAGAATTATTATTTTGAGGCACATGAATGAAATTCTCATAACTAAATACCCTTAAATGTGAAACATAATGATTTCTACGTATCCACACTTCATAAGGAGTTTTATCAACAAGAGATGAATAAGGAGATCTATTAACCAATAACATACAATACTTACAACTTTTGTCCAAAATCATCTATCAATCTTAGCACCACTCAACATGCTCCCAACTCTTTCCATAAATGTTTAGTTCATTCTTTCTTCTATCCCATTTGATTGAGGTGTATGAGTAGTCTTTTTTCGGACAATACTCGCATTCGTACATAACTCATCAAATTACCTAGAAAAATATTCACCCCATTATTAGATCTCAACACCCTTATCTTATAATATATTTTCTTCTCAACAGAGGCTTTAAATTCCTTAAACATAATTAAAACCTCAAATTTTGTATGCATATTTAATAAATCCAAGTGTATCTTGAGACATCATCAATGAAAGTGACATAATAATGAGATTTTCCAAAAGATTCAATTTCCACTAGTCCAAACACATATGAATGAATGATATCTAATAATTTTTTAACTTTATTAGTCCCATAAGGAAATGATTACCTACTATGTTTACGAAACACACAATGCTTGAACAAAAATCATTTTTACCAACAAAATAATCAAAAGTACCATCAACCAATTTTTTATTCAAAATGGTCTTAATAACCTTTTCATCTGTGTGACCTAATCTATGGTGAAACAATATAAATGCATTTTTAGTGCCAATTACATTGGCAGCTAGATATAAAAAGTGGAGGCATTACTTGCCTAAACAAAATCCCTATTTGAGAACCTTTAGCAATCACCAAACTCCCTCTTACCAACCTACAACCAGACTTGTAAAATATCACATGTATTCTGAAATCATTTTGAAAGGTGGAAAATTGGTTGCATTCCCATCTTTAGGGGTTTAGACCTAAAAGGGGTTATTTTAACTAACTTTCAATAAAGAACAAACCCTCGAGATCTCAATGAAAAAGGGAAAAAGATATTGTAAGAGGGGTTGTCCTAGGGACTAAATATGATCTAATGAGGGGTTCACCACCAATTTTAAACTTGGAAAAGAAAATGAAATGCAAGATGAAATTTAAAACCCTAATTGAATGCAAACTAACAATAAATGACCTAGAAAAGTCAATAAAACAACACAAAAAATTGTAAAATAGAATTTGTGCACCTCAAAATCTAGAGAAGGAAAAATGGAGGTCTAGAATTTTATAAAATATATGTTTACTACTGACTAGGACTCAATCACTGAGCTAGGTGAATCAGTCTAGTTTCTAGGAAAATGTGCAGGAACAAATATCCATAAAAATGTACCAAAACTAGGACTCATTCACCAAAAGTGGTGAATCAGTCCAATTGGACTTTTCTACAACTTTCAAAGCTAATCCTTCTTGACTAGTTTTTGGATCCAAATATCCAATTTGCAATCTGTAGATCTTCTGTAATGTTCTCCAAGGCTTGATGATAACTTTGAAAACTTTGAATGATTTGACAACTTTTTTTAATATTTCTCCTTAGTAAATTTGTAACTTAAATCTACAAATCATAGACAAAGGAGATGGGAAAATGTTGTCGGGTTAGTGAATAGGGTTTTTCCTTGGTCAAAACCCATTTTGGAAATCAATCCTTGAAATGAAAGCAAATATGAATGGAATATGATGAATGAACAAAAGACATTATTGAAACTCACCAAAATATAGCTATAAGGTGTTGCAAATATGCTTGAAATGACTTTAATGGATGTGGTTCTTGACTCTTTCTTGAATGGAGTTGATCTTGGATAAAAAACTTGCTTGAATCATAAACCCTACATCACAATTGTTAGCATAAAAAAAACATGATGGATGAAATCTTTGACATGATGATTGGCACTTGAATGCTACTCTAAAATTCTTGATAATATACCCTTGAATTCTCTTGTGAACTCTCTTGAATGCTAAGTGTGAATATGAGTGAAAGAACCTTGTATTTATACTCAATTATGTAATCAGTCCAAAAATTAAAACACTACAAGTTGACATCAGATCTAGGAGACTAAATTCCCACTAAAATGTTTCAAATTAAATTTGATTTTGGGCCACACAAGACTCATTTTCCCAAGGTGACGAATGAGTCCTATCAGACATAATGTATAGGACCAAAAACCAAAAGTGCTTAGAAATGTGTGAAAATCAGTTTGAGGCCAAAAGATCCAAGTGGGACCCATTTTCCCAAGGTAGTGAATGTGTCCTAGATCCCTAAATCTAGGCCACACAAGCCAAAAAAACTTGAATTATGATTGGTCAATGATTAGTGTCAGGATTATCCTTAAAAATATGCAATAAATGAGGCTTGTGGATGCAAAATAGGGCAAGTTAAAGCATAATAAATTCCAATTATTAATGACAAGCCTAGATAAGTGTGAAAGTGTGTTACAACACTCCAAATAAGGCAATATTAAGATTAAGTTTGATTTAAATTATGTTTATTATGTTCAATTATTTGATAAAACCCTAGAAAAGTGTGAAAGTAAGTTACAATACTTTACAACACTTAGAAAGGTACCATTAAAATCCATTACTTCACAAGGGCCCAAGACCTAATGTTATTGTGTCATGCACATTACAACACTAAATTAGGGCCACATTAAGCCTAAATTCACAAGGAGGGGCCAAAAAAGTGTGAAAATGTCTCCCATGACATTTTTTAACACTACATTTAGCCCCCACTTTAGTGAGAGAATGAACTTGATTCAAACTCAAACTAAAGGTAATAATCATGCATTAAGAGGGGGTATGCACCAATGCTGATAAGATGAGATGAATGATCAAGAGGGGTGATCAATCCCATAGGATCAAGATCCCATGAAAAATCAACATAGGCACAAAAGAACACACATGAGAATGATATAAAGAATAGTGAAAAAGAACAAGCATACATTGCCAAAGATGAAAAGTATGAAATGTAACACAAAAAAGAAGAAGAATTAAATCAAGATTTGACTAGTTTTCCATCCTGATGTGGATCAAATCTAGGTTGTTTGTCCAAAAAATGTATACTCACTATCAGGCAACATAACTCCTAGTTGTTCTCTAGGTGAGAAGTCCTAAAAGGTGAGATACATACAGTCATGGTTGGTATGCACTCTCTCCCTCTCTCACACACACACAAGTGGCTATGGAGAAATTCATCCCTCAGTTACGCTTCCCACTCAAACCACACCAAAGTTATACCTCTTGATAACTTTAATAAGGCACCACAAAAAAAAGTAATTTTTGATCTTCATGAGACAAGCAAAACTTTGTATGCTTCATGTGAGGTCTTTAACATAGGGAACATTATGCCTAATGTCTCCAAGAGAGGACCAATCAAAGAATAGAAAATTAAAAACTTAGGGGATATAGTGTGTCACATCAACCCACTAAGAGGAATATAATATTCTAAGAGAGATCATGCTCTTGGATGACATCACACCCAATTTCATCCATAAAGCGAAAAATGCATCGTATGAAATAAGAAAGTTGCACCATGAACCATGAAATAAAATAAAATTGTAAAAGAATAATGCCAATGTATGCCCCCACTTTAAAGAAATTGCTAGACACCATGTTGTAAGAAATTACTTTAAAGTATCAAATGATAAATGAAAACAAGAAAGGAGACATGAGATCCAACTTGGAAAGCCCTATGCTAAGTCATATGTTTCCAAGTAAAGTTGTGTCATGTAAGAGAAAAAGAAAAGAGAGGGGTTGCCCCCAAAATGAAAAAACCAAACACATAATGGATCTATGGATTTGGGCTCAGTATGTTCTTTGTTGCAATGGTTTTTAGAGAGCTCGGAACTATCATCATCTCCCAAATACACATAGAACTAGAAGAATGACACAAAGAGTGAAAAAGAAAGAACAAAAAATTTGGTCAACATGGAAGAGACATGAATGTATCGATGCCTTACATCATTCCCAAAAGGAAAACACAAGACAAATGAAAAGAGATCGAAATAAAATCAAAGAAAAAACTTTTGGGTCAACATGGAAGAGACATGAATGTCTCGACACCTTGCATCATCCCCAAAAGCAGAAAAAAAGACAAATGAAAAGAGATAAAGTAAAAAATATGCACAACATAGAGAAGAATGAAGGGAGAAATAGAGGAATGTTATAAAAAGGGAGAACATCAAACATAACATCACAGGGGATCACATCATGCACATGAAATCACACAAAAGAAAATGAAAAAGAAACAAATAATGTGAAATACTATTAAGGCTCATGTGAGTCAACCTAGGAGCAGGTCATCCACCTCCCAATTATGTTCATTATATCCCAACAATGGAAAACTGGCCAAAGGGATGATAGCAAGTGTTGAACTAGGAAGATTACCAAGTTCAACAATCTTTGTAGGAGATTTGTTGTCTAAGCTCATGGAAGAGGAAAACAATGTATTCAATTCATTATGCACCTCTTTGTCACTTTTAGAAACCTCGTCATCATCATCTAGGTTGATCATGATAGGAGGTAGAAGGATAATGTCCATTGAAGAGTTCAAATCTTGTTGTGGTTGTGTTATTGGATTCTTTTGTTTTGGGGTGGGGGTAGAGTCATCATGCATTCCTTCAGTCAAGTTTGTATCTAGATTTTGTTTGTTTAATTCTTCATGTAACCTACGAGCAAGGGCACAACGCCAATTCCTATTCTCTCTAGCACCTTTATTTCTTTTAGTTTTGTTTTCATGTCGTGTTTGTGTAGGAGAGGTTTAATCAACCATAGGATTTTTTTCTCCCCTAAAGGGAAGAAAGAAAAGAACCATGGGAGGTTATACAACCACTTCCTCTTTGACTTTGTATACTTGTTTGATTTTAGAAGGTGTGATGGGGTTATTTTCATTATTTCTTGGTCACTTGTAAGATCTAGGTGAAGGTTCTATATTAGGTTAGTCTTGATTATTTGGGACTTCCTTAGGTCGAAGTATAGTTTCATCAAGGATGATACGCTTAGAGGTTGATGGGGACATGTTTCAGAGGGATATCTTGGTTATCTTCTTTTCTTTCAATTTTTGGTAGGATAGTAAAAATAAGTCTTCTCATGGTTTTATAGGTTCCATAGGCTTAGGCCAAAATAAATCTAAGGAAAAATTTCCTTTGGAGGACAAAGGGTTAAAGCCACTATGGTGGAAACTAAATATTTCATTTTCAAAGGGAAACTTTAAGCATTTGTGTACAATCAAAGAGATAGATTTCATCGATTGAAGCCATGGATGACCTAGCTTCACATAAAATTGGTCCGGCTACGAGATGATGGATAATGTGACATCTAATATTTTTTGTCCTATATGCAATGGTAAGGTGATCAATCCTATCATAGGGAAAGAAAAACCATTGTGTGTCTTGATCCATGCTTCTAGTAAATTGTATATTTCTTGATAGATCTCATGCAAAGTAAGAATTCCTTAGTGATCACATTTTCTCCACAAGCAGGATCTATTAGTATCCCATTAGTGGGCCTATCATAGATACAATCGGCTTTGTAGAGAGGGATCATTGGGTGAATGTTTAAGTATATCCTTAGAAGAGAAAGCATTGTCAAGAGGATTCTTAGATCATCCCTTATGAGGGATGACATCTATCACTTCCACCATTTCATCTATAGGATTATTATTGATAGTATCTTGCTGAATAGAATCATTGTTATCATCATCTGTGTCAAAATTGATTACATCATTTTTTGTAGTGTCACTATCTTTGATAAATGAAATATTATGTTTTGGCATTAGATTGGTGAAAATTTCCAAGTTTTGGTTAGGAGGAGCAATGGATTTATTTCCTTGATGACTAACACTGCCAAGGGAAAGATGACCAAAATCAATGAGGTCTTACACAAAATGTTTAAGATGCTTGCAATGTTCTATGTCATGTCCATTTTTTAGTGATAGTGGAAATATGAATTTCATCTAAAGATCGGGGACAAAGGTTGTAGCAATATGTCTTGTATGTGTTGTCATTGATGGAAACCTAAGAAATGCTTCTGATCTATAGTCTAGTTTTGATATCTAGTAGCATAAAAGAGCAAAGAAAAGGGCATCTGATTAAAGGCACAAATGTTGATCCGATTACCTCATCAGACTGGTATTTTGAGTTGTGGATCTCATAGAAAGGTCTATTGATGTTTGGAATATCTTACTAAAGGTGCATCTTGGTGTGCATTAACTGGTACATGATCTAGAAGATCAGATACATTAATCTGTTGGTTATCTATGACTAAAAGTTGACCCATCAATTATAGCAATCACAGATGTATAAGTGGTTATTAATTAAATGTTTTTATGTTCAAAATATTTGCACTTGGGTCCTCTATATGTCCTAACTGACTTTATAGGATACACATAAATATTTAAATAAGTATCTAGCCGACAAGTTGAGAAGAACTTAATGTTCTGTGAAGCTGACTTATGAATGATTAAATCCTTGTTAGCAGGTATATATGAGATTGGTTCTATCATTTTGGTGTGCAAAAAAGTGTGAACATAGTGGTGAACAACAAATCCGAAGAATGTCAATGTGTGGTGTGAAATTCAACAGAGTAATAGTGTGAATTGATGCGAAGAGCAAATAAGGGCAGAGCGAAGTGTAGAGTCAGATAAAGGACTTTGAGTATAATGTATGAGCTTTACTGGAACTGTAACCTAGCATAAATAGATGCTACTATCTTAGTTCAACTTTCAGATGGTCTTAATCTGAACTTTTGTAAGGTAGTGAGCCTTTCCTTTTGAGCAGTGAGCTCTAGGCAGTGTGCCTGAATGCAAGTGCATTCCCTTTTGTAAGAAATTATATTTGAGTACTTAAATTATGGATTAACCTCCATAGTGGTTTTTCCCCTAATAGGGTTTCCACATAAAATTCCTTGTCTTATGGTGTTGTAAATGATTTCTTTGAATGCTTGAATCTTTCCTTTAAAGTTATGTTGAAATGGTTTCAAGTTTCAGATTAATAAAGTTAGAATTTGCAGAACACTGATTCACCACCCCTCTTAGTGTTCCCTTGAGTCCAACAATTGCTATCAGAGCCCAGTTATTCTGAAGAAGTCTAGCCACTTGAGGTGGATCTTGGAATGTAATGGAGTCTAATGGTCTTTAGTAGCAGCTTTTGGTGGCACTTGATGATCTCGATCAATCTAAAGTAGAAGTCATTCAGTCATTGAAGGATCAGATTGTTAAATCCAGGGAAAAGAGAAAGGATATCTATGATCAGCTATAATAGAAGGAGAATGAAAATATGGATGACGCTCATCTTAATCAATCCTTGAAGGAAATAACTGAAGAATATGAAAATCTTGGCAGAGACAATAAAAACCTAAAACATGAAATGGAATCTATGATGATGAAGATGACTAAAGAGATTGAGGAAAGGAAGAAAAATGAGGAAAACATTTCTCAGGCCTTGAAAAATAAATCTAATGAATACAGTAGAATGAATGAAGAACTCACTTAGCTAGAAGGTGAACTATAAAGATCTATAAACAATGAAGAACTTGGTAAGCAGATTTCTACTCTCAGGAATGATCTTACCATTGCTAATGAATACAAAGAAAAGTTTAAGATCAATTCAGTGAAGCTTGATAAATTGACTCAAGGACAAAAGAGTGTAAATGATAAGAGAGGTCTTGGATATGAAAAAGGGGAAAGTTTTAGATTAGGAAAAAATAATTTTAGACAAGGTAACCAGATGAACAAAAATGGAAGGTATCTGGTAAGACAACCTAATGCTCAGAAGTTTAATGGATATTGTTTTGCTTGTAAAAAATTTGGTCATATGGTAGCTTAGTGTAGAAGTAACATGAAATCAAGAAATTCATCATTCTTTGGTAAGTGTTTCAATTGGAAATTTTTTTGTCATAAATCAATCGAAGGTAGAAATGTGTTAAGTTACTTTGTTAATAGAAAGAATGTTGAGTGTTATACATGTGGGAAATTTGGGCATATTGCTAATCAGTTTAGATCAAGAAGAAACCATTGGAATGATTGATCAAGACAAGGAAGTACTATGTGCTACAATTGTAATAAATATGGTCACATTGCAAGATTTTGTAGAAACAACATGTGGATAGAAGAGGTATGGTATATAGAGACATGAAGACATAAAAAAATGATAAAGGGAAAGAAAAAGTGACTAAGGATGAAATAAGAGATCAGATGACAAAGACATGGGTAAGGAAGAGTGAATCTAACAATGGAAATGATACTACACCAGAACTTTCTTTCGGTAACTCATCCGGTAATTTATCTCAGGCCACTGGCCCAGGGGGAGTTATTCAAGAAAATCCATCCTCCCCTGATTCATAGCTGGTACTAAAACACAAAGGACGATCAAAAAGGTGTATCAATGATATGCAAAAAAATTGGTGAACACTCACAAGAGAACAAAGAAGATTCATGGGTCCGTAGATGAATTTTTCTCTCACTATCTGTGAAAATAGAATATCTAGAAATATTAGGGAAAACACATTTATTGCAAGTCTGTGAACTATAAAAGTGAATTTGTGACTCTCATTTGTCACTTTGCATCGAAGAAAAGAAGGAGGAGAGCACCTAGTAGCAGAATTTTAAAGTACAAAAGCTAATTCATTGGCAAAACTTGAAATCCATCAGGTATTTCAATTACTTTTGGAATCTTCATACAATTTGGTGTTTGGTTGTAAAACCTAAGAATGAAAAAGAAAAATGGATCAAATCAATGGCTTGATTATTCTAGATGAATACAAAAGTTCAAAGATTAGGTCTGTGAGGAATTTGTTGTTGCCTGATGAATTGAAGAAATTGAATGAAGCAAAGCACAAGAATTTGGATGTTTAGAATGAGTTTCCACACTTTGAGAATGGAAAATTCATGAAATTCATCTTGAAAAAACTGCACAACGACACTTTAACTCTGGACAAACCCTACATTATTTGAAGGAGGCAATCAAAATTTTGAATGAATTATGCAAAGTCAAGGACATACCAAGGAAGAAATCTATCTGGAACAAAGAAGTTGAATCCCTAACCAGAGTGATTGGAGATCAGAGAGCATTGATAATTTCAATGATCAAAATCCCTATTACAAATTACATTAAACATGAAATTACAAATAAAATATTTTATAGAAATCAAGAAGGAGCAACATCGGTTGGCATGGTTTACATTTCTCATAAAATGATAATTGAAGGTAAGGTCTTTGACTTGTGAAGATTGCTAAAGGATCAATTAATGAATATGCAGTCAACCAAGGAAACAGGCTACCCTTTTAGGTTTGGTACATTGGTTATATGTTTGGTTATGTACTTCTGAAATTGCTTACCTAAAGTCAACAATGTGATGTGGAAAACAAATGAACCAGTATGTAAGCAAATCTACACTTATTTCATGAATTTTCCTAACTATGATGAAGAATTTGAATAGTTTAGCAAAAATTTGCTAAGAATGTTTGGTTTAGTAAGTGTTTCTCTTCTGGCAAGAACACTTGAGGTTGGTTCCACTTACGGTAGCATGGAGAAAAAGCAGAAAAGGGAAATAGAAAATATTGCATACAACCCTGTGGAACCCAAGGTTCCCAGAACAGAAGAAAAGGAAAAGAATAGGAAATTGTTGATATACTAGATGAAGAATCTAATGATGAAACTGAGAACCCATAGAAAAATGAATTGGAGAAGGAAATGTTAGAGGCTATTGAAGAAGATGATGATTTGACCAAGGAGAAGCTACAACAACTTATTCAGAAAGCAGGTGGAATGCAGAAAATAGCCAATTTATGGTCTATTAGACCATCATATGGTCAGGACATGATTTTGACTGTGTTAAATGCTCATCTTGAGAAATGCAAAATCAAATTGGAAAGTTTTCAGAAAATTCCTACCTGATGAAACGATTGAAAGCAACAAAGAAACAATGAATTCTGAGGTGGAAGACAAAGAATAAGGTGAAGTTATCTCTCACTTGAAGGAGCAATTCAAGTTATCTCTCATTAAACTAAAGAAGAAAATGAATGAGTTGAGACAATGCATCAATGCAGCCAACAAAATCTACATATATTGCATCTATTGGCCCTGTGCAGCTGGAAAACACAAAGAGAAATTGGAATAAATTGAAACTAAGTTAAATGGGACTAGGAGAAACTTTGATATGCTTCAGAACCCAGATGGTACAATCAGGAAAAAGATTTAAGATCTACAAACTGAACACACAAAAGTTCAAATCTTAAAGAACACACTTGTGGACACCTTTTGGAAGGTAAAGGAATTAACTAAATGTAGGCTAGAGAAGATGCTTGAGATTCTAAGGAAAGCGGAAAAAATGGAGGAAGCAATCACAATTCTGGAATCTCTTATTGAAATTATCAACAAGACATTCAAGAACAATAGCTTGATCATAATCATTGGGATCAAAATAGATGATTGGAAGAAATTCCTTCCAGAAATGAAGGAAAAACATAAGATAATCATCTAAAGTTGCAATTGCTTGATTCAAAAATTGATTCAAAATTTTGAAGTTTTGGCTAAAAGGTGGAGAATTGTTGGCATATATGTTTTGAATTTTTCAAGATTGTGAACATGTGTTTTGTCACTATTTTTTCACTTCTTGTTTTTGGAATATGGTTTCTATGCTTTTTCATTGATGTCAAATGGAAAAATAATGTAGTGAAAAATGCCTTATAAATCTTAGGGGGAGAGAGTGCAGTAAAATATTGGCAATGTACTAATAATGATTCTAACACTTAGTCATTTTTTACAAAGTGTTGCCATCAATGCTAATGGGGGAGATTGTTGGCATATGACTTGTATGTTTTTTCATTGATGGCAACCTAATTCATGCATCTGATCTACAGTATTTTTGATCTCTGCCGATAGAATAAAGCATAGAACAAGGCATCTAGTTAAAGGCACAAATGCCGATCTGATTACCTCACTGGACTGGTATTTTGAGTTGTGGATCTCATAGAAAGTTCTATTGATGTTTGGAATATCTTACTCAAGGATCATCTTAATGTGCATTCACTGGTACATGATCTAGGAGATCCAAAACATTAATCTATTGGTTATATGTGGCTAAAAGTTGACCCGTTAAGTATAGCAATCACAGATGTATAAGGGGTTATTAATTAAATTTTTTTATGTTCAAAATATGTTTACTTGGGCCTCTTTATGTACTGACTAACTTTGGAGGATACACATAAAGATTTAAAGAAGGATCTAGCCGACAACTTGAGAAGACCTTAATATTCTGTGAACCTGACTTATGAATGATTAAATCCTTCTTAGTAGGTATATATATGAAATCATTTCTATCATTTTTGTGTGTGAAAAAGTGAAAACATAGTGTTGAACAATGAATGTGAAGAATGTCAGTGTGTGGTGCGAAATTCGGCAGAGTAATAGTTTGAATTGATGTGAAGAGTAGATAAAGGCAGAGTAGAGAAGAGCGAAGTGTAGAGTCAAATAAATGACTCTAAATATAATCTACGAGCTTCACCGAAATTGTAACCTGGCATAAATAGATGCTACTATCTCAGTTCAAACTTCAGATGGTCTTAATCTAAAATTTTGTAAGGCAGTGAGCCTTTCCTTTTGAGTAGTGAGCTCTAGGCAGTGTGCCTGAATGCAAGTGCATTCTCTTTTGTAAACAATTATATTTGATTACTCAAATTGTGGATTAACCTCCACCATGGTTTTTCCCCTAACAGGGTTTCCATGCAAAAATCCTTGTGCTATGGTGTTGTGAATTATTTATTGGAATGCTTGCATCTTTCCTTTAAAGTTATGTTGAAATGGTTTCAAGTTTCAGATTAATAAAGTTAGAATTTGTAGAACACTGACCACCTAGTCCTTTAGTCCAACAAAGGCTTATTAGGATCATGTGTTTTTATAGGAGGGAGGGTAATAATTTGTTGCTCTAAAATTTGGGTAATTATGTTATGAAGGGTATCAGGTAAGAAAGTGAATTGTCTCTTCGGGTCCCATAGCTAAATGGTATCATGGCTTTGACAACAACTACTTGGTTATTTACATTTTGAGTTGTTTTTTGAGGTGGATTGAATTTAAGGAAGCCTTTATTTTTTTTTCTAAAAGGTTGGGAATTGTTTTGGTTTGCAAGCTCAAATTTCTCGAATTGGCTAGAGGTGAACTTAGTATCTTGACTACTCATCGAATTTTGATAATCACAGAGGGTAGTACACAAGTGCATGAGGGATGGAAATTTCATCATGGTGAGCTTGTCTTGAATTTTATTTGCAAATTTTCTATGAAAATATTTTCAAGGTGAGGGTTGGGGACCTTGACATCAATTTTGGAATAAAGCAATTGATAGCATGAGATAAAATTAGTTATCTTTTCTTCCTCTTTTTTCTTGCATCTCATCAAATCAGCCAAGGTCCTCTTGGGATTCATATGCACTTGGAAACATTTTACAAATGCATCAACAAGTTAATGGAATAAACTAAATGACATTGAATGAACTAATTGAGTTGTTTGGTAGAGAAGAAAACCATTTCAAGGTAGTATCTTTCAAGGTCCTAGGAAAAAGATTTGCCAATAGTTTATCATCAAGGAAAAATTCACTACATAAGGTAGTATAGGTATTAACATGGTTAGAAGGATCTCCCTTCCCTCCATATTTCTCAAATAGAGGCACCTCTACACCTTGTGGAATTGGTGTTCACAATATCTCCAAGGAAAATGGACTACTTTTGATATAGTTAGTAGGTGGGCCATTTTGATTTTGGTTTATGGTGCAAATGTTTTTTTGAAGGGATGAAACAATTTGGAATAGTTGATCTATAAGATTGTAATTGTTTTTGTGTTATGAGATGGAAGTGAAAGTGGGGAAGGAGTGTATGTTTTCATAGGAAAAGTGAATGGAATGCTTATAGGTATTGGAGTGGTAGGAGATATAACTTGTGATTCCACATAGGAAATAGGGATGCTAGCAGGAATTCCTAGGGAAGGAATCCCATTACTAACTTGTTGCATTGTTGTTGTGACTTGAGGGTTGGTATAGGTAGGTATTGAGGAAATTGTTGTGGGAGGAGGAATTTGAGTTCTTCCTTCACTTGTAACATTACTTGTTGGAAAAGGAAATTTAGTGGTTGAGCTAATATTCTTTCCACATATTTGAACTATTTTTTTCACAAGGTGAAGGCCATCTTCACTTTCAAGCATGCAGTGAATGTTATCTATGGTAGGGAGTGCAGTTGTTGAAATTGTCATTTTGTAGTTGATGTTATAAGTTTTCTAGGCCCTAAATAATATGAATTATGTTTTCTTGTGGGACACTATCATTCCTTGGGTCAATGTGCATACCACTTGAAGGAAAAGAGTTTTTAAAGCTATTGTCCATATCTATTGTACTAGTGTCAATAACAAGAGTTAAAGAGCTAGATAACCCAAGATATATAATGATTGTGTTATCATAGGATGACATGAGGCTCAAACTTTGTCTCACCACCGTATTACAAATAGGACACCAAATACTCATGCAAGGTGGATGCAAAAGCAATGTAAGCTAAGAAAAATGAAATGATTATAACTAAAATTCTAGAAACTAAAACATAAAAGCTGTAATAGAAAACAAAAACATAGAAACTGAACTATAAATGCCAAAAAATGTAGTGTAGTATGTGTAGAGGGACTGATTCACCCAGGGTGGCAAATGAGTCCCACTAATTATTTTTATGAAAAAATTTAAATTTTCCAATTCAATTTTATGATTTTTATGTTTGCCAATGAAATTGGATGCAAAAATGTAAGCTAAATGAACTTTCACTAATGCAAAATTGGAAACCCTAGAATGCAAATTAACCAATACAAATCTTAATGCAAGCTAAATCTAGAATGAAAATACACTCCAAATAAGAATTATAATGTTCTAAATGCAGGTTCACCAAAATAAAATGTAGAAAATTGATTTTGTTCCCACCTTTAGTGGTTTACACCTAAGAGGGTTAATTTTCACTAACTTCCACTCAAGAACAAACCCTTGAGATCTCAATGCAAAAGGGAAAGAGATCTTACAATTGGGTTGTCTTGGGGATTGAATATGATATAATGAGGGGTTCACAACCAAGTTGAAACTTTGAAAAGACAATGAAATGTAAGATGAAATGAAAACCCCTAATTGAATGCAAACTAACACTAAATGACCTAGAAAAGTGAATTAAACAACACAAAAAACTGTAAAATAGAATGTGTGCACCTAGGAATCCAGAGAAGACTGAATGGAGGTCTAGAATTCTAAAAAATCTACTTTTATTGTTGATTGGGACTCATTCACTAAACAGGATGAATTGGTCTAGTTTTTGGAAAAATGTGCAGGAACAAAAATCTGCCAAAAGGGTATCAAGATCTGCAAAAATATTGAAAATGTACTAGAACTAGGACTCATTCACTAGAAGTGGTGAATCAGTCTAGTTGATATTTTCTACTTTCAAAGCTAATTATTCTCTTTGTCTACTCTATCCTTCCTGACTAGTTTCTGGATCCAAATCTCTGATTTGCAATCCATAGGTCTTCTCTAATGTTCTCCAAGGCTTGATGACAACTTTGAAAACTTAGATTGATTTGAAAAAAAAATTCAATATTTTTCCTTAGGAAATTTTTAACCTAAACCTATAAATCATAGACAAAGGAGAGGGAAAAATGTTTTTGGATTAGTAAATAGGGGTTTGTCTTGGTCAAACCCCATTTTGGAAATCAATCTTTGAAATGAAATAAAATATGAATGGAGAATGATGAATGAAAAAAATAAATTGTTGCAACTCACCAAACCCTAGCTATAAGGTATTACAAATATTCTTGAAATGACTGCAATGGGTGTGGTTCTTGACTCTTTCTTGAATGGAGTTGATCTTGGATGAAAAACTTGCTTGAATCATAAACCATGCATCCTAATTGTTAGCACAATAACAAATATGATGGATGAAATCTTTGACATGATGATTGGCACTTGAATGTTGCTCTAAAATTCTTGATAATCTACCCTTGAATTCTCTTGTGAAAACTTGAATGCTCTTGTGAACTCTCTTAAATTCTAGGTGTGAATATGAGTGAAAGAACCTTGTATTTATATTCAATTATGCAAGAATTCCCAAAACTTACAACACTACAAGCTGACATCAAATCTAGGAGAATAAAATCCCACCAAAAATTTGAATTAAATTTGATTTTGGGCCACATGGGACTCATTCGCTCAAGGTGGAAAATGAGTCCAAGCACACATAATGTATGGGACCAAAAACCTACAGTGCTTAGAAATCTATGAAAATTAGTTCGGGGCCAAAAGATCCAGGTGAGACCCATTTTACCAAGGTGGTGAATGAGTCCCACATCTCTAAAGCTAGGCCACACAAGCCAAAAGCACTTGAATTATAATTGGTGACCAATGATTAGTGTCAGGATTATCCTAAAAAAGATGCAATAAATGAGGCTTGTGGATGCATAACAGGGCCAACTAAAGCATAAGAAATCCTAATTATTAATGACAAGCCTTGAGAAGTGTAAAAGTGGGGTACAACACTTCAAATGAGGCAAGATTAAGGTTAATTTTTATTAAAATTATGTTTATTATGTTTAGTTATTTGATAAAACCCTAGAAAAATGTGAAAGTGACTTATAATTCTTTACAACACTTAGCAATGTACCATTAAAATCCATTAGCTTACAAGGCCCCAAGACCTAATGTGAATGTTTCATCCACATTACAACACTAAATCAAGGCCACATTAAGCCTAAATTCACAAGAAGGTCCCAAAAAAGTGTGAAAATGTCCCCAATGATATTTTTCACAACTACACATTTTAACTTGGATACTTGTTGATGGTGTTTTCTGCACAACAACTCAGATAGAATATGATATCCTATCTCTCTTGAAAGGTAAATATCTAGGGAAAAGAGATAACCCCAATGTCTCTAATTTCAAGTCTTGACAATGCAACAAAACAACCCAGAGATAATGTGAAAATGTTGGTAATCACAAAGGGAACTTACTACAAGCAAATACTAGACTTTGAATTTATCAGATCTAAACAATGAACCGATAATTGAAATCCTCTAATTTGACTTAGATAACAAAGAAAATAAAAAAAGATAAAGGTTTTGAAGATAATTCTAAGACTAATTCTCACCCTAAGATTGATAATGCCAAAAGATGAGATGCTCAAAATGGATCGATCTCTCATAAACTACTTTCTGTTTGACATAGATAAATCTGCAATCTCACAGGAATAGTGCAATCTTCTGAGGTATTTAAAGATTTTCAAATCATAAACATTCATTCAAAACAATCCTATTGCAATTTAAAATGAATAAACATTCATAACTAAACTAAGCACAATTTTAAGTCCAGGCTAACTTTCCAAAGTAGCTAACAATTAGCTAACTGCAAAAAGTATGGACTAGAGATTGCTGCAAACATTCCAAACATGAAACTTTAAGCATCACCAAACTATCTAACAATGAACTTAAGCAATTTTAAAGATAGAACAACAAGAACCATGCTAGATAAAACTCAACACAAGAGAGATACCAAATCACAATATCCTTTCTTATATTAGGTCATTCGAAATTGCCAACAATTATAGTCTTCTGTTATAGTACTTGTTTGAGGATAAACCCTAATTCGCTCAAATATGAAACCTCTATTCTATGTGTCCTTCTATTATTATATATTCTATTCTATTACTTATCTATATGCATAAATGAGGAAACATGCCCAATTTATAGAGAATCCCCAAGATAGGTCAGCCCAAATAAGAGTTTTACAATAAAAATGCCACACAAGAGGTCGGCCTCAAAAGATATTCGAATATAACATGAAATGTGCAATTTGCACCAATTTCATTCAAGTCGGCCTGGGGTCTCAAAAGCTCGGCCCAATGCATGTGGATAATGGGAAGCACAAACTTTGATGTAGCCCTATATAACTACTTCCCACCCTTGTCTTTAGCTCGATCCACTTCACCATGCATTGCCATCAACACTCTATCCAATTCAACAATAGGTGGCATAGGCAAAACCCTAACTCTTCTTTCAAGAGACTTAATGTCATCTCTTGCCTGACTTACCTGTGCCATCCCAATCAGCCCTATTTTTTAAATACCTATCAATAACTACAATTTTGGTTGCAACATCATCTAGCTGATGTTCAATGATTGGACCCTCACTGACTGGAGAACAGACATCTCTCCACCATCTCCTGAGTTGTTCCAAATTGAGGTGCTTTGGAGCGAACTTCTTCCTCCCTGTCATAATTTCAAAGAATGAGATGCACCTATCATGAATGCTAGTCAAAGTGTCCTCAATCTACTTCCCCTATTTATGAATCTTCTTCAAGGCCCTTTGCCTCATCTGTAAGATCTCAAACCATTCCCAAGGCTTAGAAACCCTTGGAAAAGGAAGAATCCCACTCCTCACCAGTTTATTCTCAATATACTCCATGATTGTTCTTTTTTTTTGCAACAGGAGATCAATATCCTCTTTGTCTTGGGATAGCACAGTCTTTAGCTGATCCACTAACCTCATCGCATCCCCTACAGTCAACAAGATACCCTTGATGGAACCATGTCCTTTGGTCTAGACTCCCTACAACCAACCAACTGTTGCATGTGTACTGAATTTCATTCTTTCAAGCTAGGAGATTGTTTCCTAGGGCAAGAAACCTACAACAAAGGAAGAAGAGCTAATAGACTGCAAGGGTTTCATCAACTCCTACAAGTACCTCTTCAATTTCTCATTCTCCCTTTCCAACTCCTGCCTGGTTTGCACCTCTTTCTTGAATCTACCTACAATTATAGCACTGGAGAATTCATACTCCTCAATATCGTGCTCCATAGAAGCATGCCCTAAATCAATGGTCTACACATGATAGTCCCTTGCAGTCACATCATCTCTATCCTTGTCCAAATAGCGGTAGAAATATGAGCCACCCAGTTGCCCGATTTATCCCTCTCAATCTTGGATATAACCCTAGCCTTCTTCTTGGTTTTCCCCTTTTCAATGTTGTCCATTAGGTCATCCCAATTGGGAGGAGTGTCTTCCACTATTACCAATTTACTCTTTAATTATCTATCCAGCCAACTTGGAATAGTGGATTTGGTTGGCACTCTATCCTATTTATCCTACTCTTGTTGGACATTAGGTGCATCCTTCTCAATACTTGGCACATTAGGGACCTCCCTAGTTGGATCCTCTTTCTCTAGAAACTTCTCCTCCACAATAACCTATGCTAGTGAAGGGATCTTAGCTGTTACCTCCTCCTTTTGAGGGAATTTTTCCAATTTCTCTTTTGCAGGTGAATCTGCATAGGCTACTAAGGGAGACTTGATTACCTTATCAATTTCTACCTCGGCATGGTAGAGGTCTCCTTCCTTGAACTTGTCTTCACCCAAGTCCTTAGGATCTTCATCCTTCCTTGGCTCTTCTAGCACACTTCCAGTATCTTGAGGAGGGGGAATTTTCTCCTATTCAATGATAGGAGCAGTCACAGGAACATCCTCCTTTGTTGTAGCATCCTTTGGGGAAGGATTCCCTGACCTCCTCATATATACCTGTGTTCTTTCCCCTGAACTTTCTATCTCCACCATAGGTGTCTCAACCTCCTTTTCTGATTTGGAAGTTTCCTTTTCTTTTTGTGACATTCTCACAAGTCTTCTTCTTCTTAGCAAAGGAGCAGCAACATCCACTTATTCCTTCTCCTCCTTATCTTTCTCAGCCTCCTTCCTTGAAACGTGCCTTCTCTTTTTTTCAATAGGCTTTCTTTGTTTACCCACATTTGCTACCCCTTCAGTTTGAACATCCCTAAACTTAATCCTGAACGGAGAGTCCACCTTGGCCTTACCCTTAGGATCTTGTTCATGTGATTCCTCAGAAGCAGAATGAGACTCCAAGTCTCCCATCAAATCATAGGTGCACTGGACACCTTCACTTTCTAACACTATCATCTTGTGCTTTAGCCACATTTTAGTATACTGGTTTGTCTTTCACAACCTCAAAGATATGACCTTGAATTAGATTTCCATCCTCCTCCACCTGGTTAGGAATGGCCTTTATGTTGTATAACCTTAATAAGTCTACTGGTAGCATGGAGAATTTCTTCTTTCTTACATCAAATTCATCGCCAAGTTTAGCCCAATAATCTTCAATGTTGTCTTTGTGGTTGTACTCCCTACTGGCCTTCTTTTGTTCCTCACCAGTAATATCAAACCTTGCCCTCTTAGAATGGAAAGAGAGACCAAAAGTACTCATCTCCTCTTCAAAAGAATGAGCCGATTGGATGGAAGGGTAGACCTCATTTGTTCCTATCTTCAAGGGGAAACCATTCCCAAACCCTTTCTTATGTTTATCTCCCTTCACAATCACATCAAAGTCACAAATCTTCCTAGTGACTTCCAACAGTATAATATGGTCAGTTGGGTACCTTGGGAGTCTATAAGGAGCCCTTTGAAAACAATCAATCCGAATGTAGGAGAAAGTGGGGAACTGGATGAACCATGCCCCATACCTCCTGATCAACTCCTTGGCCTTGTCTGAAATCTTCACATGCTCTGCACCCTACAGCAACCTGGTAATATACATTATAAAAGCATCATTTTCTCTTCTATAGATACCTCCTGCCAGGTGTAGCTATGGATACACCTCTAGTGCTCAACCCCTTGTATGGGTGGAATCTTGCCAATGTATACACCAGGTAGGAAGTCATGGTGAAAGGATTGTTCTGTAGGACATTGCACATCTTCTCATGGATTACTACACTTATGGCACCTTCCCAATGGTAATCTATACCCTGTAGCATTTGAGCAATGACATTAAACATCCAGCTCTTGAAAACTCCTACACTCTTCAGCCCTACCAACTTGCTAAAGAGCGTGATGACATTACAGTATTCCCTCTTGAATTTAAGTCTAAATAGTTGTTTTGGCAACTTGGAGAAGTGGGACTTGGGCTTCTCCAACCAAGAATTGATCACCTGCTGAGACTTAACCACATTCTCCTCTTAGTATTTCTTTGTTGTATCCATAGCCAAGGCCACCACATGTGACCTATTAGGTATATCAAAAGTCCTAGTAATGGACATAGGATCAAAGTTCACCACAATCCTTCCCTAGGGGCCAATTATCCTTTGTGTTCCCCTGTCATAGCTTCTGGCACATTCAAGCACCAACTCATAGCATTGTACTATGGAGGGGAAACTAGCTACATGTGCTAACCCAGATTCCAAACTTTTGGCCAACAAAGGGAGGTTCTGTGTTGCCATCTCAACCTTGAAATCCTCATAGTCCACATACCCACATTGGTATCAGTGATCCCTGACTAGACGGAAGTCAATCTGCTCTCAAGAATCTTACTCCTTATGTCTATGTTTACCTTTTATGTACCAGAGATAGAAAAAGTTTCAACACTTGGATATGTTGCCTTTCCATTGCCATGCCTAGCAACATCTTGTCCTAATCCAACCTGCAAACAAGTAAAACAACCAAAATGAGATCCAAGATAAACAATGAGTGTCAAAATCCATATTAAACCAATTATTTCAAAGTTTGGAATTTAGCCTCCTCCGCGGAATCCTGACTGGAGAGGAATTCTGGGGAAATCCGGACCAGGTGGAATCCAGCAAAACAAACATACAAACCCCACATAATCATTTCAATCAATCAGTATAATAAAGGAATAACTTAAAACAACTTAGCATAAGTTCATTTGATCATCTAAATACATTATCAATAAACAAATTCCTCATGTAATCATCAAATTCTTCATTCCCACAAAACTTCAGAAAAATCCGCTAGAGACAGACATCCCCGAAAATAGCAATAGTTTCGATAATCCGGGAAAATGAAGGAAGCGCAAAACATCTAAGAAAATCCCAATAGCATAGTTTTTAGCGGAACCAAGGCAAATTTGCCATGAAACCTCAAAATCAGTAGAACGACCCAGCAACGGACACCGGGAAAATCCGGAGGAAGCAAAATTCCATGAGGCAAACAAAAGTCCGGACTTAATAGCGAAATATGAAGAACAAAGGAGAAATAGGAAGACTCAGGGAAAACCAACAGAGGTGGAATTCTACGAGGGCAACAAAAACCCGAACGCCTATGTTTCTCTCATCCTAACCTAAATAGACTGACTGGACATAGACTAAGAGCCTGCAGCTCGACAATGATTTGACCTACATCTCCAATGGATTAACCATGAATTTAACACTCACCTCTCTAAAATTTGAAAGGGATTGACTATGCCCTAGGTCAAGAACCCTAAAAACCTCCACCATGAAAGCACAGAAAAGCTCAGGCACAAATTGCTTGCAAACAAGGATAGGAAGTTCATGGTAAAATGCAAGCAAGCCCCGAAAACTGCAATGAAAGACCAACCCAAAGCAAATATTCAAAACAAACACCCAAATGCCCAGACATGGGATACACACTCAAGCAAGAACGAAGCAATGAATGACATGAACGTGCATATGATAAAGCATCAAAACCAAAAGAGGAAGAGAGCATATCGACATACCATGAGAATAGAAGGAACAGAAACTAGAGATGCTAGGAAAAAACCTTCAAGCATGAGCAAAATACAAGCAATGCTCAAGAAATCCAAATCCAACACTCGAAATCACTTCGAAATGCAAAATCCAGCAACACACCGCAAGCTCCAACACTCCAAACTCAAATGGCAGGTAAATAAATAAACTCAAATAGAAAATCACTTCCCAAAATTCAATGTAACATTGCCCCAAAAGTTGTGCAATTTCCATTAATGCGATCGACAAGACAATCAAGACAAAAATCCAAAAATCCAACAGAGCAACGGACTTCGGAAAAATTCGGACATGACGGATTTCCTTGGACATAGCAAAAAAAGGCAGCCATTACCGAGTGCCAAAGGGAAACCGGTAAAATCTGGCTAGGGTGGATTTTCCTGAACATAGCAAAAAGCCCAAAATGCACCCAGAACTTAAGGTTGTCAATATAAATCACAAATGGGTCATTTCGACCGGAAAGATGAACATCAAAGCACACGCCCAATCAAGAAAAATTCCAAAATAGAAAGGGCAAGACACCAAAAAGAGAAAGAAATGAGGGTCCCAACTTTCAATGGGGCATCTGTGCAAAAACTATACAACAATATTGAAAGTAAATTTATCACAAGTCCTAGAATGAGAAAAACATAGTCAAGTGTTTTAACCCTTCCATCACTGAAACAGAACTTCACCTTCCCCTTACAAACAATCTTCTCTACAATGTTATCAACAAGGAAAATTCCCCCCAGTGCAAGCTAAATATGAAGTTAACCACTCGTTGTGAGGAGTCATATGGTAGGAGAAACCTGAATCAATAAGCTAAGAATGATCACTAATATTTTTAGCAGAAATAAACAAAGCATCAAGACCATCATCTTTTGAGAACTTTTCTATGGAGGTATTTGAACTCTTTTTCTTGTTTCTACACTCCTACACATGTCCTCTCTTACCATAATTCCAACACTTTACTCTACTCTTCCTGAGGGTTTTAGAACATCCTTTAGACTTTTCCCTCTTTTTATCTCCTTTAGGTCCTCCTTTTTCTTTGGACCTTCCTCACACATGCAAGTGGAAAGAAGAAAATGGGGGTGTTGTTTCTCTTCGCTTCTAGGGTTTTGGACCTAAAAGGAGAGAGATCAATTTTCTTGCTCTTCATTCAAGAACAAACCCTTGAGATTTCAATACAAACGAGATTGAAATCTGGCAAATGGACTTCTCTAAGGGATGAATAATGTCAAATGATGGGTTCACCACCAAGTATAAACTTGGAAAAGAAAATGTTGGAAAATAAAGTGTGATATGCAAAATGACCTAGAAAGATGAACGAAATGCAGTAAAAAGTAATGAAACTAGAAGTGTGCACCTGGAAGATTGAAGAAGGAAGAATGGAGATCTACATCACTAGAAAATCTGCTATTGAAGTTGACTAGGACTCATTCACCAAGTTGAGAAAATCAGTCCAGTTTTTGGGAAAACACACTAGAGCGGGTTTTAGCCAAAAGGGTATCCAAATTTGCAAAAATATTGATCGGGCCTCTACAGTGGGATTCATTCACCAATAGTGGAGAATCGATCCACTTCTAATTTTTCATAAGTTCTAAACTAGCTTTTGTGTCTCTTAGTCTGATTTTCTCTTCTTGATTGGTTTCTGGATCCGAATTTGTAAAATACCACATGTATGTCTTCTCCAAGCTTCTCCAAGGTTGAATGAAAACTTTAAGAACTTTAGGAATTTGACAAATTTTCTCCAACTTGGCTTCATAGAAAATATACAACCTATACCTACAAATCACACACAAGAATAGGGAAATTTTTTTGGGGTTAGAAATAGGGATTTTCCTTGGTCAAAACCCTTGGTTGTAATCAAACCTTGAAATGAAAGAAAATGTAAAGGGACAATGATGAATGAACAAAAGATAATGTTGCAACTCACCAAACCCTAGTAATAAGCTACTACGATTATGCTTGAAATGGTTGTAAAGGATGTGGTTTTAGATTCTTGCTTGGTGTTGATAGAATTTGAATGTAATGCTTGCTTGAACCATGAACTCTACATCACAATTTTTAGCACAATAAAAAACATGAAGAATGCAATCTTTGACATGATGATTGATACATGAATGATTCTCTTGAATGCTTGATAATCTTCCCTTGAATTCTCTTGTGAACTCAATTATGCTATAAGGATTCTCTCATAACAGTCTTAGATAACTTGATTGGTTGTTAGGAGATAATAAGTGAAAGAACCTTGTATTTATACTCAATTATGAAAGAATTCTTGAAATTACAACACTACAAACCAACATCAGATCATGGAGAATAAAATTCTACCAAGAATTTGATTTAAATTTGAATTTTGGTCATAGGAGACTCATTTACACAAGGTACCGAATGAGTCCAATCACACATAATGTATGGGACCAAAAATAAAAATTGTCTAGAAATGTGTGAAACCTGCATTGGGGCCAAAAATACCTAGGTGGGACTCATTCATCCAAGGTGGCGAATGAGTCCCAAACACTAAATCTGGGCTACACATCTAGCAACACCTGGATTATGATTGGTCAATGATTGGTGTTAGGATTATCCTAGAAAAGATGCAATAAATGAGGCTTGTGGATGCATAATAGGGCCAATTAAAGCATAATAAAGCCCAATTATTAATGACAAGCCTAGAGGAATATGAAAGTGTGTTACAACACTTTACAATACTCAAAAAAGCCAAGATTAATGTTAATTATGATTAAAAAATATGTTTATTATGTTTAGTTAATTGATAAAACCATAGAAAAGTGTGAAGTGTGTTACAACACTTCACAACACTTTAGCAAGGTACCATTAAAATAGATTAGTTCAGAAGGGCCCAAGACCTAACGTGAATGTGTTATCCACATTACAACACTAAATCAAGGAAACATTAATCCAAAATCCACGAGGACCCAAACGAGTGTGAAAATGTGTAAGGACCCATTTTTCGACACTATATAGAGAATTGATTTCATCAATTCTATCAACATTCATCACATCATTCTTTGGAGTTTCACTAGCTTTGACAAATGATATGTTATATTTTTGCATGGGATTGATGAAAATTTGCAATTTTTGGTTTAGAGGGTAAATGGACATATTTCCATTGTCACTAATCCCTCCAATGGATAGATGACCATAATCAATGAGGTCTTGCACAAGATGTTTAAGACGCTTGCAATGTTCTATGCCATGTCTATTTTTTCGATGATAGTGACAATAAGAATTTGATTTAAAGCTCAGGGGTAAAGGCGTATTAGTGTCAAGTGTTTGGATGGGAGGTAAGGTAATAATTTGTTGGTTTATAAGTTGGTACATGGTATTATGAAGGTATCAAGTAAGGGATTGAATTGTCTTTTTGGATCTCAATAGCTAAAGGGCATCAAGGAATTGACAACAACTACTTGGTTATTGGCATTTTGAGTTGGTTGTTGAGGGGGGTTGAACTGAAGGAGCCATTTATTTTGTTTTCTAAAAGGTTGGGAATTGTTTTGGTGTGTAGGCTCGGATCTCTCAATTCGACTAGGAGTGGACTTTGTATCTCGACTAAAAACTAAATTTTGATAATCATGGAGGGCAATACATAAGTGCATGAAGAATGGGAATCTCATCATGGTCAACTTGTCTTGGATTTTTCTTTGAAATTATTCTATGAACATCTTTTGAAGGTGTGGGTCGGTGATCTCGACATCGAATTGGGAAAAAAGAGATTGATATCATGAGATAAAGTTAGTTATCTTTTCATCCTCCTTTTTCTTACATCTCATTCAGTTGGCCAAGGTCATATTGGGAGTCATATGCACTTGGGAATGGTTTATAAATTCCTCAAAAAGTTCATCAAATGAATGAATCAAGTTATTCGGTAAAGAAGAGAACCACTCCAAGGTAGTATCTTTTAAGGTCCTAGGAAAGAGCTTTTCCAAAAAATTTATCATCAAGGACAAAGTCACTACATAAGGCAGTGTAGGCATTAACATTGTTAGAAGGATCTCCCTTCCCTCCATATTTCTCAAATCTAGGCACCTATATGCCTTGTGGCATCGATGTTCATAATATCTCCAAGGATAATGGACTACTTTTTTACATAATATGTGGGTGGGAAATTTTGATATTGGTCTATGGTGGAAATTTTCTTTTGAAGGGATGACATGGTTTGGAAAAGTTGAGTTATGAAAGGGTCATTTCTTGTGTTATGAGATGAAAGCGAAAGGGGTGATGGAGTGTATGTTTTTGTGGGACAAGTGAATGCAATGCTTATAGGTAGTAAGGTAGGAGATATGACTTGTGATGCCACATAGGAACTAGGGATGATAGTAGGAATACCCAGGGAAGGAATCACATTACTCCCTTGTTGTATTATTGTTGTGACTTGAGGAGGGGTGTAGGTAGGGATTGAGGTATTGTTATGGGGGGAGTAATTTGAGTTCCTCCTTGGCTTGGAACATTGTTTATGGGTGAAGGACAACTAGTGATTGAGGGAAGATGCTTGCTAAATATTTTCACTATGTTCTTCACAAGGTCAAGGCCATCTTCACTTTCAAGCATACAGTGAATGTTTTCTATTGTAGGGATTGTCGTAGTTGAAATTTTTTCAAGGCTTATTTGATGTTGTAAGTTTACTAGGTCCTCATGAACATGGATTATGTTTTATTGCAAGATGTTATCATTCTTTGGTTCAACTTGCATGCTATTTGAAGGAAAAGAGTTACTAAGGGTGTTATCCATGCCTAGTGTACTAATGTCAATACTAGGAGTGAAAGCTCTAGATAACCCAAGATCCACAATGATTGTGCTATCACGAGATGGCATGGGTCTCAAACTTCTTCTCACTATGGTATTAGCAATAGGACACCAAACACTCATGCAAAGGCTACTAAATGTGGGGTGAGTGAAAATGAAATGTAAAATAATAAGAAAGAGATGCTTATAACTAAAATTTTGGAAAGTAAAAATGAAATGAAAAAACAACAAACAAACAAAAACTCAGGAAATAAACTATAAATACCAGAAAATATAGTGCAAAATATGCAATGGGACTGGCTCACCCAAGGACGCAAATGAGTCCAAGTACTAATTTTTTTGAAAATTTTCAAAAACATTCAGTTGGATTTTATGCTTTTTATGTTTTCTAATACATATCTAAAATGCAAATGCAGAATTTAATTGGTTTTAAATAAAATTAAGTGCAATAATGCAAGCTAAATGAGATTTTCACTAATGCAAAAATTGAAACCCTAGAATGCAAATTAACCAATTAAAAACCTAATGCAAGCTAAATCTAGGATGTAAATACACTCCAAATAATAATTATTATTCTCTAAATGTAGGTTCACCAAAATGAAAAGAGGAACATTATGGTGTTGTTTAGCTTTGCTTCTAAGGTTTTGGACCTAAAAGGAGATAGATCAATTTTCTTGCTCTTCACTCAAGAAAAAACCCTTGAGATTTCAATGCAATTGAGATTGAAATATGGAAAAGGGATTGATCTAGGGGATGAATGATGTTAAATGGGGGTTCACCACCAAGTGTAAACTTGGGTAAGAAAATGTTGGAAAACACTCTGTGATATGCAAAATGACCTAGAAAGATGAACAAAATGTAGTAAAATTTTTTTAAATTGGAAGTGTGCACTTGAAATATTGAATAAGGAAGAATGGCGATCTAGATCATTGGAAAATCTATCATTGAAGTTGATTGGGACTCAGTCGCCAAGCTGGGTGAATCAGTCTAGTTTTCGGGAAAATGCACTAGAGTGGGTTTTAGCCAAAATGGTATCCAAATTAGCAAAAATCTTGATCAACCCTGTATAGTGGGACTCATTCACCAATAGTGGTGAATTAGTCCACTTCTGCATTTTTAGAAGTTTTGAACTAGATTATGTGTCTCTCGATCTACTCTACTCTTCTTGACTAGTTTTCAATCTGAATCTACAAAATACCGCCTTTAGGTCTTCTCCAAGCTTCTCCAAGGTTGAATGAAAACTTTGAAAACTTTAGGGATTTGAAAACTATTCTCCAACTTGGCTTCTTGACAAATCTTCAACCTAGACGTGCAAATCACACAAGAAGAGGGGAAAATGTTAGGGGGTTAGAGAATAGGGATTTTCCTTGGTCAAACCCCTTGTTTGCAATCAAACCTTGAAATGAAATCAAATGTAAAGGGACAATGATGAATGAATAAAAGATAATGTTGCAACTTACCAAACCCTAGCAATAAGGTGCTGAAATTATGCTTGAAATGGCTGCAATGGATGAGATCATTGATTCTTTCTTGATGTTGATAGATCTTGAATTTAATGCTTGCTTGAACCATGAACTCTACATCATAATTGTTAGCACAATAGAAAACATGAAGAATGCAATCTTTGACATGATGATTGATGCTCTTGAATGCTCTTGAATGCTTGATAATATTCCCTTTAAGGCTCTTGTGAACTCAATTATGCTATAAGGATGATCTCACAAAAATCTTTGATTAATTAATTGCTTGTTAGGAGAATAAAACCTCACTGAGAATTTGATTTAAATTTGAATTTTGGTCACACAAGACTCATTCACTCAAGGTGGTGAATGAATCCCATCACACATAATGTATGGGACCAAAAGTGAAAAGTGTCTAGAAATGTGTGAAACCTTCATCGAGGCCAAAAAGACCTAGGTGGGACTCATTCGCCCAAGGTGGCGAATGAGTCCCAAACACTAAATATGGGACACACAAGCTAGGATAAACTAAATTATGATTGGTCAATTATTGGTGTTAGAATTATTGTCGAAAAGATGCAATAAATGAGGCTTGTAGATGCAAAATAGGGCCAATTAAAGCATAAGAAATCCCAATTATTAATGACAAGTCTAGAGGAATGTGAAAGTGTGTTACAACACTTTACAACACTCAAATAAAAAATGATAAATGTTAATTATGATTAAAAATATATTTATTATGTTTAGTTAATTGATAAAACCCTAGAAAAGTGTGAAAGTTTGTTACAACACTTTAGCAAGGTACCATTAAAATGCATTAGTTTACAAGGGCCCACGACCTAATGTGAATGTGTTATCCACATCACAACACTAAATCAAGGCAAAATTAAGCCAAAATCCACAAGGAGGACCCAAATGAGTGTGAAAATGTCAAAGGACCGATTTTTTGACACTACAACATGAAATCTTGGGAGCCTGCATTCATGAAATTTCTTCTCATCTCGTTTTAAAAAGTATAGCAATGAGACTATCCATCTTTGATTTTTTCCCACCACCACTGATGGAAAATATTAGATTTTACAAAGATTCTAGTAAAGAAAAAAGCATTAAAATATATTTATCTTCTTCTTCTATCTTAAAACCTACAAATGCAAGCTGGCTTATAATCGTATTAAAAGCATTTAAATGTTTTTCAATAGAATCACCATCCTTCATTTTCAAAGAACACAAATGTATTTTGAGATATAATTTATTTGTTAGACTTTTAGTTTGGTAGATTTCACCTATCCTCCTCCACAAATTGAATGTGATCAATTCTTCTGAAACATTTAGGAGGATGAAATTTGCACCTGACACAATTGAATGGCTCCCCATTGCTTGTTCATTTTCTTTCAATCTACATCAAATGTTGATTCCTATTTATTTTCACTTGAAATTGCTAACCACTTATCTCTCTCTTCAAAGAGATCCTTTATCTTCAACTTCCACATCTTATATCCAATGCCATTGAACTTCTCAATATCTAAACAATAGGTAGAATCCATGGTTTTCAATTATCTTCACAAATTTGCAAAACCCAGAATGGACAAGCTTCCACTACAACCAAAAAACCTTCAATAACTAAGAGAAAGGTATCCCTCTCCCAAAAAACCCATTAGCTTTGATACCAAATGTTAAAAATCCAAGGTGAAAATTGCAACAATATATCTTAATAAATTGGATTCCAAATCTAAAATTATGTTTAAAAAATTACCAATAATGTATTATGTGATTAACAATTCAAAACATGAAATAAAATCAACAATAACACAAGTTGAGAATCACAAGTGATACAAGATATATGTGTAGAAACCCTTCTAGGAAAAAATCCACACCCAAAGAGATCCAATTTTTGCATTAATATTCGAATGAGATGAAATAATACAACACTCATCTTTGAATTTCAATAGCACTTTGTTACTCTGACAACCTGCAAAAAAAAATTCAAACCACCATCTCAAAGCTTCGATATATAGAATTTTTTGGAAGAGAATACCATAAATGGTATCCTAAAACAACAAGAAAAAACCACCTGGAAAAACCCACATTGCCCTTACTGGACAACCCATAAAAATGCTCAAAATTACAAAATGATCACATGGACTTCACATGGGTGCCTAATCCATAGCCAATAAAAATTGTTCTATACCAAGTGCTTTATAACTCTTACATGGCTCTGAAAACTAAAACTTAGAACATGCACCAACATGCAAACTTGGGTGCCCCAATATGCAAAGAATGAAAATAAAATGGAAGGATATGCATTGCAAAGTGGTCCCCACCCAAAATTTGGACTCCCAAAGGGAGGGTGCACAAATATGGGTAGCCAATTTGAGGCCAATATTTTTTTTTTAAAATGAAATCTCATAATGCGAATGTGTTATAACACGAGCATGTTATCTGAGCCTAAGGCTTCACCACAACAAGCCCATAATGTGAGCATGTTATAGTGTGCTCATATTATGACCTATTAAAAGCAAAAAAAAGAAGAAATTGAATTCATTTTAACTTGTGACTATATTTTTTTCTTGCCCATGACAAAAACCCCAATATTTCGCGCTCGCTTTCTAGGAGGAAGTAGTTTTCAAAATTCTTCATCAATAGTTATTATTTCATCATCAAGATGTTGCCACATCGACAAGCAGGTCTGAGAGGTAAGGATTTTTTTGTTTTTGTTTTGAATTTGTTAGTTTTAGGTTGTTTTTGATATTTATTTTTTAATTTGTATGAGATGTTAATCAACCTGCAAACCCTCCTCAAAATATTGAACAAGCATAGCAACAAAACAGGGAAAAAAGTCCTCAACAAGCATAGCAAGAACAACAACAACAACAAAATCCTCAAGTTAATCAACCACAACCTGAATCTCCTCCACCAATCCCTCAACATCCTCTTGGCACTCAACAAAACTTAATGAGTGAAAATGAGAACAATAAAAAACAAATTGAGGATTTAATCAGAAGGTTGAATGATCCAAATGGTTCAAACACGAAAAGAATGACCCTAGAAACTTCACTGAAAGAAATGTTAAAACATGTAGATTCAATTAGGAAAAAATTAACTAGTTGGCAGGATAGGAGACAAGTGGCTAGGGCTTATTACGAAGATAAATTATCATATAAAGCAATAAAAGATTTAAAAATTTAAAAAGTTGATTTCTGCTCATTATTCACTGACCCACACACAAATGCAAATTTTAGCATCAATGCAAAGAGGTTTCCTATTCATTGGTGCCATCACCAAAATATTAGGAACTATTTTTGGGATGGGTGGTACATGGTTTTTGATTACCAACCATGCAACAATTGTGAAGTCCCACAATATTTCCTTAGGAAACTATATTTTGAGTTCATCTTGAACAAAATCCCAAATTATTTTAATACGAGGGACTTCTAGGGAAGAGGTGGGGGGTCAACACAAGATAGACCTAGTGCATAGCCAGATCGTATGTGACAAGGGAGATGACCTCTCGCTAGGCCACCTCATGAGCACATCATTATCCCTTTCATCGTGAAGGAGAGTGCTAACGTAGAGAATTTGTAGGCCATCAACTCTTTGACCCAGAGTGTCATCTAGCATGCCAACCCTATTCTATAGCACCATTCAAGGGATTCTTCAAGTGGTTGGCTTTGATCCTATTTGTGTCAATCTTGCGGGGCGACTTGTTCATATGACCCCACCAAAACTCAGGAGGCTACTACGTAGGATCCGTTTGTAGCTATGAAGATGGAAAGAGAAGTTTTCATTTTGCATGAGGCCTATGGCATTGATACTTAGGTAAAATTTAGCATGTTCATTGAATTTAATTTATTAAATTTTGATTTTGAAATGCAAGATTAACTAATTTAGTTTTATGATTTTAATAAAATTACAGGGTCACAATGTTGATACTAGATACACTAGTTCTACACCTACTTATTTCTCCACTACACCTAGCGTTGAGGTATGTAAATAGTAAACAATTATAAATTTATTACATGTTAATTGCATTGTTTTATGAATGGTGTTTTAATATGTGATTTTGGATGTTGAATAGGCTAATATTGGAGGTTTCGAGGGAAAACCTCCCAGTGCCAATGGATTTAGTCAAACCTACACCTAGGTAATAGAATAAAAATTTTAACTAATGAATTATACTTAATATTTTTGTGTAGCTTATATTCATATCGTTGATTATGTTGCATTGCACATCTTTCAAACCTGAAGCATTACTTCGCATTCCATAACTAATAACTAGATGTTGATAGATGACGAAATTTCAACTACAATATAGTTGTTTAGAAAGTCAACATAAGTAGTGATGCAATTACTTCACATAGCATAAGTAATAATTAGGAGATGCTTCCAATTGTATTTGCTTGTCATGGCATTTAGTGAGACTACTTTTTACTGAGGCATCTTTTCAAACAGTTCATTGCCTTGTCTATGTTATGGATGCTTGGAAGGAATATATGAAAGAATAATAGTAAGCAGTAGCATATACAAGGCAATGATTTGTTTGAAAAAAATACCTCAAAGAAATGCAGTCTGATGGTGATGTCCATCACCATGAGACCCACTTTCTTTGAGGCACTTTTTCAAATAGCTCACCACCTTTTCTATGTTACCACATTTTACATACATGTCTCCAAAGCATTTTTTCAAATAGTTCATTTCCTCAATGCTATGGCTAAAATATTAAAAAAGGTGCTTTCCAACAAACTATGAATGCTTGGAAATAATCTATCTATAGAAACATAAAAAATTCCTAGACCTAACCACATTTTATACATCTTATCATGCTTCATCTCAACATAATATTTAATTATGTCCTCTCGTCCAATGTCAATTATTAATTAAATAATTCTCAATTGTTTAATTAATTCATGTATGTTATTCCTCATAACTATTTAAATAAATAAATTAAATTTATTATTTAAATATGTTGTTGATTCCCTATGTCACTCTTTAATTAAATAATTTCTTAAATTTACTTAATTGTTCTTTGTCTTCTATTTCTCTTGATTATTTAAATAAATAAACTTTATTTATTTATTTAATTACGTCATTAATTCTTCATGTCTTCTTATAATTAAATAAATTCCCTAATTTATTTAATTATTACCCACTTTGGCCTTTTCTAATTTTAAATAAAATTAAAATTGTCCACTTTCTATTTCTTCTTGATTATTTAAATAAATAAACTTTATTTATTTATTTAAATATGTCATTAATTTCCCATATCTTTCTATAATTAAATAAATCTCTTTGATTTGTTTAATTATTATCCACTTTGTCTTTTTCTAATTTTAAATAAAGACATTTATTTGAAATTGTCCACTTTCTAATTTATCTCCAAGTAAATAATTAAAAAAATAATTAATTATTGTCACATGGCCCCACCACTTTTTGAATTAAATTGATTTTTAATTTAAAAAGGACAACTCGCCTCTTGTGAGAATTAATTTCAATTTTATTTTTTAATTTCCCACTTTCCTCTTTTTTTGTGCCACATCTTCTCCACCATTGATTTGATTTTTCTAAAATCAAATCTTGACCTTTCATTTCAAATTTTGACCTAATGTTCCCCTAACCCTAATTATGGGTTTTCACATTTAATTCCAACTTTTGATCTTAGGGTATTTCTCAACTTTCAATCTTGGCCATTCACCTAAAATTGGATTTTCTATAAAAAGACAATTTTAGTTTCATTTTTTCACTTCTTCTTCTTCATCTAATCGCTTGAATATCTCTTATTTTCCATTTCTCATCTCTTGACTTCATACTTATCATCTTGCTAACCTTGTTATTTTGCAGATTTTGGTATTGCATGTAGGGCTTAGTTTCTACTTCCATTGTCATTAAATTCCTTCAACATTTGCTTAGTCTAGGCATATTCATTATAGCTCACACACAATCTGAGGGCACACATCATATTGCACCAAATAGAGAAGGTGTAATGAAGGTCAATCATGGAGGTTGAAGATCTTGGGTGTACTCTTTCCTTTTTTCATGTTATACTTCCTTTGTGCTTCATTACATGCTTTGGGTTTGATTTTTTTTATGATCTAATCATGCCAAAAACCTAAATTTTACCCTTAGTTACATTGATGAACCTAACAATTTTATAATTTTGTTTTTTTTTTTTTTTTTTGCAGGTTCAACCAAGAATTCACATAAAATATTGTCATATTAGCTTGAGCATAGAAAAATGGGCACATGGAATCTTAAAAAATGATTATCTACGTTTTGTAGGCCTCATTTTTAGCTTTCTGGAACTTCAAACAGTTTGAAATTTCAATATGTTTTGAGAAAGTTATGGTCATTTTAGTGCTCGCAGCTTTTTAAGATTTAGTTGTTAAGATCCGAGTTTTCTTTTGTTGTGTAGGATTTTGTAGGATATTTGGCTTGTTTTGAGTAAGAAATATTTTGAGTACTTTTCAACACACTTTTTGAAGAGCTAAAATTGCATTTCACTCATTAGTTTTAAAATTTACAACAAATTGTATTGTTTTCCAAAAATGAAAAGCGAAGCAAAGCAGGAGTAGGAGTGTCGAATTGGTGTCACCTCATAGGCTAGGGCTGAGGAGAAAAAGGATGGACCTATAGAGAGGGGCATGGAAACCCCAAGCTTTCGATGGGAAAATGAAGAAATTAAGGAATGGGTGAAGGAAAGTCAAGCAAAACACATCCCTCAATGGGTACTCATGGATGGCGAATGGGTGGACAAATGCCATCCCTTCTATCAAAGAAATGAAGCACTGCTAGAGGAAATCAAGCCAGGACGAACTCGGTGCAATACTCCTAAAACACCCAGTGCCATGTATCCATGGGATAGATGAACTCACGCATCTAGGAAACAGGGTCAGAAGGCGCCTCCAGCAATCAAAAGCATGAATATAAAAAATGTAACTAGAAAAGAGCAGAGGACACCAAGCCAAGAGTGGGCTCGGAGAGTATAGGAAAGGAAGAACCCAGTTAGCAAACACAAGGAGGAAATAATGGAAATTGATGTCTCGAAAGAGATCAAAATCGACATCACGATATTAAAGGACTTCGCTTTCATCTGTTGTTTCATCGGACAATACTTAAGTAGGGCTATGATCAAACTCTAGATCCAAGAGAAATGGAAGACGGAGGTTTTAATAAGATTCCTACCAAAAGGTTTTTTCATCGTAGTCTTCATGGATGAACACACCAAATGTAGAATCACAAAGGGAAATATGTGGTTCATGGGCGATAAACCTTTATACATGCAACCCTGGAACCAGAATTTTGATCTAGTCAAATTAAACCCTTATGATCAGGCAGTATGGGTTAGATTATACAATCTACTAGTAGAATATTGGATGAAAGATTGTTTGGAAAAAATTGGTCACTCCCTAGGAGCCTTGGTAGGAATTGACAGGGAGATTACAGATGACGACCTCTACAAATACACCAGGCTGAAAATTGCAGCAATCGACACTATCCCCTCAAGTATTTATTTACTGGTGAATGAGGAGTGCAGGTTTTAGGAAATAGAGGTAGAGGAGAAAATAAAATTTTGTATTGAATGCAGATCATGGGACCACATGACTGAGGATTACAGCAAAAAGCCAAAGGGACATCGTGAAAGGCTGGAGCAAAAGAAAAGAACCACCCCGGCCAAAAAGCCTACCAAAGATTCTCTAGAAGGAATGCGATTATTAACAAAAACCACCATGGATGATAGGTTGGCACTATTGGACATGACACACACCACTTTGGATGTCCCTATGGAATCAAATAAGGAAGACAACAAACAAGCACCCCTAACACAAAAGGACGATCAAATGGAAACTAAGGTGGTCGAACAAATCACTGGGGAAAGTGATGAATTTCACTGAATTACAGAACCAGAGGATGAACTAGACATAATAGAGGAAATATGCATATCCCAATCTGCAATCAAACATCTGGGTTTGGGAAAAATCAGCACTGGTGGCAACACACGAGGGAGGAAGTCCTTAAAACAACTAAGGGAGGAAGAGGCAATGGCAAGGAACTATGCTAGCATTACTAGGTTTATGAGTACCAAGTGGGGACGTCCCTCCCTTGGAAAGTAATGAGGATCACCACATGGAATGTCAGAGGCCTTAAGGCCCCTGACAAGTGGTGCCTAGTCAGGCATCAACTACAGACAATCACAAGCAATTTAATCCTCTTACAAGAAACTAAACTAGCGGGAGAGGACTGTCAAAAGTTTCTAAAATACTGTCAATATTGGGAAGGCCATTTTCAAGACTCTTTAGGCACCATGGGGGGTTTAGGTCTACTTTGGAAAGAAGAGTAAGTATCTATTAAAATATATCACTCATCTACAAATTGGATGGCAGCGAACGTTTATGACCTAGAGCTGAACCGCTATCTAACAATAATCAATATTTATGGCCCAACCAAAACTGAAGATAAAGCATCCCTTTGGGGCGCAGTTCTAGACTATGTACACCCTCTTTCTAAAGACAACCTAATCATAGGGTATGATTTCAACACCTTACTGGAGCTATCAGAGAAAAGTGGTGGGCTCAAAAGTGTGACACAAACCATAATAGATTTCAGGAACTTTATATCCAATGTAGGGTTGTCAGATTACCCATCAGGGAATGAAACATTCACCTGGCATAATAGGTTAATGGATTTCATAGCAATAGAAGAAATATTGGACAGGTTCCTTATCCCCACTAGTTGGTTCAACTCAGAGTTACAAGTGTCTGCCAGCATCCTCCCAAACTCAATCTCGGACCACTTCCCAGTAGAGTTGTTGGTCATCAGTGGGAATAGTTTGGAAAAAATAAATTTCAAATTCTAGAATATGTGGTGGCGAGACCCCAACATACTGAAACTTATAGAAGGTTGGTGGAGGGAAGCCAGGGTTGGAGGGTCAATAAGCTTCAAGATAGTAAAGAATCTATAGATAATTAAGCACAAACTCAAAGAATGGAAAAATGAAAAATTCCAGAACATTTTCATGGAAAAGGCACGCATTGAAACTGAGCTGGACAGTCTCAATGAATTCATGATAGTAAATGGCATGAGGAATGAGGAATAACTCAGAGAAAAAGAGTTGAAGGAAAAACACATAAAGCTTTTAAAACCAGAGGAGATCTTCTGGAGAGACAAGTCTCATGAGGTTTGGCTCCAAGAAGGGGATGCAAACTCCAAATTTTGCCATGCCTCTGTCTTAGCCAAAAGTGCCACCAACAAAATAGAAGAAATTCAGGCTCTTGATGGGGATCTTGCACGTGGAGGGGCCGAGGTTGGATAGGTCGCGGTAGATTACTTTACTAGCCTTTTGTTTGATCATTCCCAGCCAGCATACAACAACGGTTTCCTTGACTCATTACAAGCATGAGTGAGCAAAGCAGACAATAAAATTCTCTGTGATAAGATCTCAAAGGAGGAAGTCCATTGTGTGCTTTTCCAAATGCACCCAAACAAAGCTCCTAGGCCAGATGGATTCCTTGCAAGATTCTTCCAAAATTGTTGGAGCTTTCTTGGGAATGACTTGTAGAAAATGGTGGAGGACTTCAAAAGGACCAAGAGGTTCGTCAAGGATGTGAACAACTCGATCATTGTAATAATTCCTAAAAAACCTATATGTTCCTCTTTCAAATATTATAGACAAATATCCTTGTGAAATACAATCTACAAAGTATTGGCAAAAGTATTGGCCAATAGACTTAAAAAAATATTGGGCAACATTATCTCTATTGAGCAAAATGGCTTTGTGCCTGGTAGAGAAATAACAGACAACATTATTCTCCTCTCAGAGGTCGTTCACTCACTCAACTCAAGTAAACAAGCAAGCATGATCATTAAACTAGATGTGAGCAAAGCATACGATAAAGTTTGTTGGGATTTCTTATTGGTAGTTATGAGGAAGTTAGGCTTTAATGATTAGTGGTGCACTCTAATATTGCAATGTATCTCCATAGTTCAGTTTTCAATTTTTGTTAATGGATCACTACACGGTTTCTTACAAGCATCCAATGGACTCAAACAAGGAGACCCCCTGTCACCTTTCCTATTTGTTATTATGGCTGAGTCTCTCAGTTGTACAATCAAAAATAGATACAGGCGGCTAGTTTGGTGGGGGTGAATGTAGCACCAACCCTGGATCCCATCACCCACTCCCAGTTCGCCGATGACACCACCCTTTTTGGGGAGGCAAGCCTAAGAGAAGCCAAAAGTATCAAACACTTAATAACAGATTACGAAGGACAATCGAGTCAAAGGATGAATAAGGAAAAATCATGCATCTACTTCTTCAATACTTGAACCCGCTTGCAACAAGCCATAACATCACTATTGAGATACAATTCTAGTAAGTTACCGACTAAGTTCCTTGGTATTCATATTTTTTTAGGAACTTGTAAAGCAAAACATTGGGAGGAGGTGGTGGATAGATGTCAGAATTCGACCATGTCTTAGAAAAACAACTAGCTCACTCTCGTGGGTTGAATTACTATGACTAAAGTTGTTTTATCCGCAATCCCAATTTATGCCATGTCAAGCCTAGAGGTTCCAGGGAAAACAGGATCTGATTTAGAAAGAATCCATAAGAAATTCCTTTGGGAAAGATCAAAAGGTGAAAGAAAGATCCCATTAATTGGGTGGGACTTGCCATGTAAACCAAAAGAGGCTAGTGGAGCTAGGCTCCACAAAATCAAATGGCGGAATAATGCCTTGGGGGAAAATTTTTGTTGCAAGATGTTCAAGAATCCTAACAAACCTTGGTGCCAGATCATGCAATCAAAATATTTGGACAACTCGGATAACACAAGAATATTAACTATAGACAACTTAAGGGATGGATCAGCTGCTTGGAATTACCTACTAAAATGCAGAGCACTTATAACATGCCATATCTCATGGAGGTTAGGCAATGGTAGAAAGGCACTCTTTTGGATAGACTCATGGAATGACAACAAAATTTTGAATGACCTCTTCGAGCTGGACCAATATGTGGATAGATTATATTTTGAGTATGGATCAAAAGTGGCACTATACTCAGTTGAGCGATGACCCATTGGTTGGCCAATGCAAATGGGTTAATTTAGACTCACTACTAATCCCCCAATACTTGGTAGCACTAATTACTCAGGAAATCCATAGTAGGAAGGTTCACCTACATAATGAGGATGACTCCATCATCTCGTGCGGGGCTACTTCTAGCAACTACTCAGCCAAACTTGGTTACTAGATACAGTTTACACAAGAAAATGATAAAACATGGATGCCAAGATTGTGTTGGAAGCATGTGGTGCTACCCAAAGCAGGGGTGTTTCTATGGGTAGTAGTGCATCAACGATGTCTTATAGGTGATAAATTAAAAAGAATAGGCATAGTTGGCCCCACGATAGGCATAGTTGGCCCCACGAGGTTCACACTATGTAAACAGGAAGAGGAGAATGGTGACCACTTGTTCCTCTCATGTTCAGTGGTAGCTTCATGCTGGGACTGGCTGCAATTGACATTTAATTACACGTGTCTAAGACAGAACAAGCTGCAAGATTTCCTATCCAGCTGGCCAAATATGAACAAATGTGGATATTGGCAAGGGTTGTGGATGCTAGCACCATCATTGGTGATATGGCACATTTGGAAGGAGAGGAAAAGATGATTTTTCAAGGTTAAAGATTTAAACTGCTCCCAGTTAATTGACAAAATCCGAGGAGCCATAATCGAAATAGCAAACAAGAGAATTAAAATCGGGGCCAAGGAAAAATTCTCCAAGTGGGATGAGGATATCAAGAAAACCTGGAATGAGCTCAAACTACCAAGTGTGCCAAACATGGGGGTAGTCAAGGTAAACCAAAAGTAAATTCATTGGTTGCAACCGATTAGGCTCAAATGGAAACTAAATTTCAATGGGGCTACCAAAGGCAACCCCAGGCAAGCGAGGGCGGGTTGCATAATCAGGAACTCTTCAGGTAACTATGTCTGGGTGGCATCAAAAATCCTCAGGGTCTACTCCAATAACGTGGAAGAAATGGAAGCCTTATGGCTTGGTCTAAAGGCATGTGTATAGTAGGGATTTTATGCAGTCGAAATTGATGGAGATTCTCTGCTTTGTGTCCAAGTGATTACCGCAGGAAAAACACAATGTTGGCGCATCGATGTATGGATCTCACCAATAAAGAAAGTGTTAGGTAGGCTTATTCATTACACATTATCACATGTATATAGAGAAGCAAACAAGGCGGTATAATTTTTGACGAATTGGGGAACACTACAAGAGGTAAAGGTCATCTCAAACTCTGTTCCTACTCGATGGCCGGGTCTACAGGAAATCCTGACAAATGATCTATCAGGAGCTGTGAACTGAAATGCTCAGTGGCATGTAACTATCTCCAGCCAACTATCAACTCGGCAGTCAAGAGAGGACTATCCGGAACAAGACTCATGAGCTAGCCTGATCATCACCCACCCATGTGAATGTCCTCTTAGCCTTGGATGTGAGGCTATATTATGGAAGGTTTTTTCGATCGACCATTACTTTCTAAGAGAGTTTATCAGGTGGAAGTGGAAGTTTGTGAGATGGTGCATCAATTTGGACTTAGTTGTCATAGTTCTGCAAAAACTCTAGTCGGGCAGTGTGCTAGACTCTTCGCCTTTCATGATATGGAAGTAAGAGTGACGGTGGTTCAGCTGGTGAGGAAATTTCTAGGAGATCATCGTCACCGGTGCGATGGAAAAATATTTGAAACAATGGTCAGTGCCATCATTGACATTGTGGAATCCCCAGCTAGGGTGGCCAAACTACTCCAAGGTTCCACTTTTGCTACTTATGCTCAAGTTGTCGCTAGTTCAACCCTGGATTTAGCCGAGGAAGGAATGGTCAGCTATCTAAGCATGTATTTTGACCCCTCATACAGAGTAGAGCTGAATTCCTAAGGCACCGACTATGAAAAGGAATTTGATCGGATGTCAGATGCATGGGAAAAATTTAGAGTAGGAGTTAAGAATAACAATATGGGCGCCTTCACTAGATTCATGCACCAGGGTCAACCTTGGCTTGGAGATCAGAGCTTGGAAAGGGTCAGTCAGTTAGGTAGATGTTTGGCAGTAATATATCAGTCTCTGGTAAATTAAGTTAGCTAGTTTTTCATGGAAATTTTTTGCCCCTCTTGTTGTATGCAGGTGCTACCCCCTTTTGGTAGCTCTTACCTATAAAAAAAATAAAAATTTACAACAAATTTCATTTACACTCATGAGGATAAAATGAGCCACAATTTACAATGTCTCTCATTTGGTCTTAAAATTTACAACAAATTGCATATTTCATTCATGGGCTCCGAATGAACACATTTCATGAGTTAAAATGAACATGCATGCACATTCATTGGACTAAAAATAACACAATCATGCATTAAAACTCATTGGCTTAAAATGAACTTGCATTTTTTCATGGCATTGGCTTTAAATAAACATTGCTTGTCTCACACACAATTGGGTTTAAAATTAACAAGTGTCTTGTGTCTCTTGTGGTTTAGTGATAATCTCCTAAGTGTGTATGCAATTTTCTTGTGCTTTGTGTGATCTTGAGAAACAAAATCACTAAAGAGATCGTTACATTATCACCTCTCACATTTCATTTTGGGTTTAAAATGAACAAATCTTGCTAGTGTGAGCTAAGTACATTATGTGTGCTCTCTCTTTGTTTATGCAAAAAAATATTGATTGAACTATAGATATAATTATCCGCTATTGTTTATCCTTAGAGGGCCTGCCTGGTGGGAAAAATTAATCACCCCAGGGAATGACCCAATAGGTAACATGCTAAAGCCAAGCGACTTCCAGCCAATATATAAGTGTGGGTACTTGAGGAAAGTTCAAGTATCATGAGGACTATTCTAACAAGAAGGGCAGCAATGGTCTCTTTCTACATGGATGGCCCCCCATGAATGGAATTCCCACATTGAAACCCTTGTTATAGTAAGACCAAAAACCTTTATCTATTCTTTGGTGTAGCAACGGTCATCGCCAAGGCATCCACATTCTTACAGTTCTTAGTAAAGATGATCATCTTGCTATGCAAATTTCATGGGGGTTGGAAGCTTGGTTGACTTGAGAAGTGAGTGCACTATAAGGGGGAGCCTGTGTAGCCAAGCTTCTAAATTCATCCACTAAGAATAGGTATGCTTAGAGTAAAATTCACGTGGAATCCAAAAGAATATAGTCCTTCAAACCATAGGGTTGTACATGTCTTCCATGTGTTTGTTTTCACAAATTTCCAAAACAATATGTTTGCCAAGTGTTTTTTAGACAAAAAGAACAATTAAATATCCTTTTCAGATCTGGAATAACACTTTCAAAATTTGCAAAAAATTTGCCAAAAACTGACTCTATAATGCATTTGATATTCTGGACCATATTTGCTGATTCCTGAACCACAATCACTCTGATAAACTGCATTTCATATCTTGAACATCACATCTATCTATTTCACAATTCATTTGATTTATCGAAAGCCACAATTGTTCCATTGCACCACATTAGCCTTCTAAAACGCCACATTTTCCAATTTAGTGATGCATTTGCTTCCCTGCAACGCATTTGAAATGATGCAATTGCATGTGACCTAAAAATTCATTCACTATTAGAAATTTGAGGCTTAACATTTTCCAAAAATATTCCAGACATCTTCTTCTATAGTTTATATCCACAACCAGACCAAGAATTGCTCAAATTCCTTCATCCTTACATTTTAGGTTGCATTTTTAGTTGACCATAGGTATCTCATTGCATTTCCTTAATTGCATCCTTAGGCTTTACCATCATTTCAGGTCCTCATTCTACAGATTTTAAGATAAGACTCCTTGCCATTCTTTGTCAAACCTTTGGCTTCAAGAGTAGGTTATCATTGGATTTGATCCATCCATTTCCTTTAGTCATTGTCTTTTTGTGAGCCATTTCCACCTCAATATTTTAGTGTGGAAACCTCACTTTGTCCTCTTTGTCATTTAGTCATTTTAACAAGTCCCTTGACATTCCAAAATTGATACATTGCCTAAACTTTCTATGGTTGAGTGTGCCTCTCCTTAAGTTTACAAATATTGAGTGCGTCCTAGAATCCTTTGCATTTGCATACCTTTAGTCTCCTCATTTTAGCCTCATTTTCATTTACCACTCACCATCATTTTATAGCATTTCTTATTCCAAAAACCCAAAAACATAGATTCATATCATTTATAGTTGGTCACTTTCATCCCCCCACAGTTGAGCAAAAATTTTATGATTGAAACAAGACTACAAAGAAAAAGAAGACTCATGGATTCCTTTGGTCAAGACACCAACCTTTACAATTCCTCCAATGACATGAGTGCAAATACCAACAATTTCCCTAATGACATGAATGCAAATACCAACACGAGGAATTCTTTCATAAATCTATTCAGTGAGATGACCATTCCTCCCTCTTCATGCAATCCTTTTGAATAATTCATCCAGAGAGACCAAAATGGACAAGTATTTCAGGAAGATATATAAGCTACTACACAAAATCCTGAAGTGGCCTCCTTTGTGGAAGAATTGGTCTTAAATGATTCAGCCAGATATCTAGCTATGCTCCTTGACCAAGGGGCTATATTACCAAAATGATTTGACATTAAAACCATAAGAGAAGCATCTCCTGACCATACCACCCAAATCTGTCAATCTCAATCAGCACTATCACATGATGCAAATAATGCCTTCATGGGAACTACAACACAAAATTCTTCACATACTATTAATGCTATTAGTGCTACCACTACTCACACAAAAACCAACACATCCAATGTGATTAATACAATGTCTATTGGGGGCACATCAACCCTAACAAACATGACATCACATTCAATCCCTCAACAAATTTCCACATTTTCCTCAAAAACTACTGGATCCACATTTGGGACTTCATCTAATACAATGGGAACCAACACATCAAACCTCTTTGGAGCCTCATCTAGCTCTATGGAGACATCAGAAAACCTTTTATTGGGTTCCTCTAATACAATGGCAACAAACTCATCAAACCCCTTTGGGAAGAATAAATGAAGAGTTTTCATTCAAGGACCTCAATCGAATGTCTCAAATTCATCACAAATCAACACCAACATTCTCTTGAGACAAAATACCAACATTCCACAAGGCCATACTTATCTATTTGGGCAAGAAAATCAAGGCACCCAACATATGACTCTATTTGGTCATCAACATACTCAAGGATAGCAAGGTCCTCAAATTCAATCCAACATGGTTGCAACCCACATTCCCAGTTATGCAGCTCAAGTCCATACACATCAACAAATCCCTAATCAAAACATTCATTTCCAAGAAATGCCAAATAAAAACACTCAACTTTCTCATCAAAAACACATTCCAAATCAACACATCTCATCACAACAAGTGGGCTTTCAAGCCATACCTATCACCAACATGTGTGATGCTACAAATAACCCAATTGTGGAGGCACTCACACTCAAACTTGTTGCTCTACAAACACAGGTGGAAACCTTGCAAATGTCCAATAAAAATCCTTACATGTCATTTGACTTATGTCCATATCCTTGTACATGCCACCATTCCCTCCAGGATATGTGGTGTCAAAAATCCCTAAATACAAAGGCAAGACAAATCCCATTAAACACATCTGAGAATTCACTAACAATTGCATGGAAATTTCCTATGAACACACTTATTTAATGAGACTCTTCTTTTGGAGTCTCACACAACATGCACTGGAGTGGTTTTGACAACTTCCTAAAGGAATTAAGTCATGTGATGAATTGGCTAACAACTTTGTTGAAAACTACACTTATAACATTGATACAGACATTGGCATTTCCTCCTTATGCAAACTCACTCAAGAGGATGTAGGTGAGACCTTTATCCCATTCTTCCAAAGACGGAGAACCCTAGCAAGCCAATGTCCTGTGGAGATACCTAAAAAGGAAAAAGTCACAATGTTTGTGTAGAATCTCCTCAACCTGCTAAGATATGGCTTACAAGTCCATTGTTGCACCACCTTTACTGACCTTGTTGAAAAATGTGTTCAACTTGAAAAATCCTTACTTGCCAAAGGTGAACTTAAGTATAGTGGTAAAACCATCAACACTACCACAAATACCAACCTAAGTGCTTCCAATGAAAAAAACAAATATTGGGTTAAAAATAAACACATCACCAATGATGGCGTGGTCGATGCAAAAACAGTCAATGCAACAGGTCATGTGCTCACAATTAAAGGAGTTCAAACTCAAAATGCACCTATGACTACACTAACACCAACTTCTAATGCCATTCAAAACAATCCTGCTTAATCAAACCAAAGGAAACCACGTTGACCAAGGTAATTTTAAAAATGCAAATACACCCCCTTGGGTGAACTAATCAAAGTTGTCCTAAAGAAACTTATCCAAAATGGTGTCATAACTTTGGAAAATCCTAAACCATATGATCCTGGTCAGTTTAAGCCATCATGGTGGGATGATAATGTATTTTGTGACTACCACCATGTTAAAGGGCATAATAGTTCCTCTTGTTGCCAACTAAGAAATCTTGTCCAAGATCTTATTGAAAACTGCACCATTGAGCTTGGTGGTCAAGCATTTGCATCTAATTCAAATCATACAATCCATAAGAACCCACTATAGTACCATCGTTCAAGTAACCCCTCATCGTCTAGCACAAAGATTAATAACAATCAAGCCAAGTACACCTGTGTTGCCTTCAATTACTTTGATGGTACTATCATTAATAACCTTCGATTTGCTGATGAAGACAAATGTGTCAATACCATTACTAGTAAGAAGACCCCATAATTCAGTGTCACTATACACAAAGGCAAGGTCACCATCCCAAGCCCTTCTGCTCATCAACCCAAGATTACCATATCTGGTCCATCTATCAAGCAACCAAAGCCCAATCTAGAGTTTAACCTTATCGATCAATTAAATAAAATGGCTACCAAAATTTCCATCCTTAAATTACTCTGCATTTCACCAATGCATAAGTCTGTATTGGATAAAGTTTTACAAGATTGCTCAATCCCAAAAAATATTGATGTCAACCATTTTGAAACTATGGTCAAATATTTGACTTTGCCTCATCACATTACCTTTTTAGACCTTGACTATTCCTCACCCAAGCCATCTCATAACGATGCCCTATATATTAAGGTTTTCATCCATAAGCATAAGGTTAGACAAATCCTAGTAGATGGTAGAGAAGGATTAAACATCTGCTATATCAAATTGGTTAAGTCTCTTGGCTTCTCTGATGCTTGTGTGGATGCTACCAAGAGTATTGTGATAAAAGCATATGATGATGAGGAACACTCTTCTAAAGGCATCATCACACTTCCAATTCATGTGGGACTGGTTATCATATACACCACATGTCAAGTCCTAGATCGAGATCTACCTCACAATGTCATACTTGGTCACCCATAGATTCATGCCTTAAAGGCCATTCCCTCCACCTACCACCACTGTCTAAAGTTCCCTTTTGATGGCACCAAAATTATTATACTAGGAGAGCATGATCCTTTTCAATATTGTACCAACTTGATAGCTACATCTCAACACCAAGTGCCTATCCATCGAGAGGCTTCAACATCCATTTCCTCTAAATACATTGACCCATCCACACTCATCAGGTCATCCATATCCACTCCATCTATTTCTACCACACCATCCTGCTTGGCCTCCATACCAAGTACTGAATTTAAGATCCAGGATGTTGTCTATGGAGAATTCAAATTGAATACGGCTTACTATATCACAACAATACCTAAGCCACCTAAATTCTATGGTCAACCTTGTTGCATAATAGAGCCTAAGAAGACTTTCAAGGTTCCTCCAAAGATGGTATTAGCACTATGGGGAGACATGAATGATGAGGACATTTCAGACTTATCTACTTGGATATACAAGGATCCAAAAGAATTACCCCCTGTTACAAGTACATATCTATGGCAAAGGCTACGATATATGCAAAGCTCATGGTTTTGATGGAACTAGTGGAATTGGACCAAATAGTAGTGGCAGGAGAGAGCCTATCATTCCTTCTACAAGACTAAAGTATTTAGGGCTAGGGTTTGAACAACTCAAAACTGATGATTGATGTACCTATGTACTTTCAAGTAAGTACATAATAGCTCCTAAAAGTGTCGAGATAGGTGAAGACTCCCATATCGAAACCAACTCTCATGAATGGGAATGGTGATTTGATAGAATCTTGAGTGACTATGATATTGATGAACTATTCCTAGAACCCAGCCAATTCCCTTTTGAGGAAAGATTCACACAAATGTACAACATTGATCCTATAGATCGTCATTCTAAACATAAAGAATGGGTAAGCATTCCTTGGGACCCAAATTAGCATAAACTATTTCCGGAAACATCTGAATTATCTCGCCCCATTCTTGAGCCCACCCATGAGCCCAACATGCCTGAGCCTACTATCCATGCCTCTGAACTACCATCCGTTGATCATGATTTTGATCTGTTTTTCCCATATTATGAACACAAACATAACTCATCTAGCTCCAGTGATGGTCCTTGGATTAAATCTGACTGGGAAAGTGAGGATGAAAATTTTTCCTTCACACTTAAGGCATCCATTTGCATGCTTTTTGTATCCTCCCCATCCTTTAACAACACTAATGATGGATTTCCATTGTCTACCCACAACTCATTGATTGGGACTAACAAGACCCGCCCACTATGGATATCCTTCAGAATGACAAATCCATTGCAAGATTCATGGGACTTCGTAAGGGAATACCAAATGGTGATCACAAGGTAGGATTTTCTATTGATCTAGATTGTGCAACATACTTTGGGGAGACTGCGCAATCCTCTAGTCACAAAAATATCAGAAAAAAACATGTCTTTCGGTGAATTTCGCAAGGCACCTTCTAAAAATACAATAGTAAAAATAAAGGATGTATCTGAAGGTGAAAACCTCCTTGAGGTGCCTAAGGATGGAGGATTGGACTTTCTACCTATAACACAGGAAAAATAGGTAATTCTTATTGAAGACACCATAGAAGTTAACATAGCTACACCAGAGAATCCAAAAATAGTTCTCTTTGCCACATCATTGACAGAAGAAGAATTTCCATCTTGCTAACCTTCTTATTTTGCATATTTTGGTATTGCATGTTGGGCTTAGTTTCTATTTGCATTGTCATTAAATTCCTTCAACATTTGCTTGGTCTAGGAGTAGTCATTGTAGCTCACACAATATCTGAGGGCACACATCATATTGCAGAAAATAGAGAAGGTTTAATGAAGGTCAATCATGGAGGTTAAAGATCTTGGGTATACTCTTTCCTTTTTTTCATGTTATACTTCCTTTGTGCTTCATTACATGCTTTGGGTTTGATTTTTTTTATGATATAATCATGCCAAAAACCTAAATTTTACCCTTAGTTACACTATCAAAGCATAATAGTAAGCAATAGCATAGAAAAGGTAGATATTAGTTTTAAAAAATACCTCAAAGAAATGTGGTCTCATGGTGATGGAATTCCATTCCATCACCGTGAGATCACATTTCTTCGAGGAATTTCTTCAAACATCTCACCACCTTTTCTATGATACCAAATTTTCAATTCCATTCCATCACCGTGAGATCACATTTCTTCGAGGAATTTCTTCAAACATCTCACCACCTTTTCTATGATACCAAATTTTCAATACATTGGTACCAAAGCATTTTATCAAACTACTCACTTCCTTGCTACTATGGCTAAAAGCCTAAAATAGGTGCTTTCCAACAAACTATGGATGCTTGGAAAAATTTCTAACAAAGAATAATAGTAAGCAATAATATCATAGAGAAGGCAATGAACTATTTGAAAAAATTCTTGAAAGAAATGTAGTCTTATGGTGATGGAATTCCATGATGTGCATTTGTTTGTAATGGCATTCCATCACCATGAGACCCCATTTCTTTGAGGTATTTTTTCAAATAGTTCACTGCCTTCTCTATGCCACCACAGTTATCATACATTTCTATGAAAGCATTTTATCAAATGGTTCATCGGCTTACTACTATGGGTAACAACCTAAAAACACATGCTTTCGAACAATATATGGATAGGGAAAATAGTAAGCATGATAGTCAGAAATATATAGTTAAATAAGTACTCAAAATTTTGTTCATTATCGCATACATTATAAGTCATAACATGGATTGCTATTGTAGTTTTTGTGATTGAATAAATTGTTGTTTTATTTTTACTTTTTGGAAGTGGAAACACCTCCGAATGTTCAGATGGCAATGGACATCGATGTTTCATTTGCTATAGAATCCTCGATGGCTTTGATAGGGGAGGTATGAGACAAATTGCTAAATTTCAATTTACATTCATTGTTATAGATGTTAGTAAAAAATCAAACCATTATTGATTCATATTTTAATTTATATTTTGATGGTTTATATAGGGCTTCAACATGCCTCAACATGGGCATTTGAATATTTCCCTCATGGAGAGTGATCATTAGATGGTGGTAAGTGATTATTCTCTTAAATATATCATTTTTTAATGTAATTTCTATATATTAATGTCTTTACTTCTTATTGTAACAAATAAGACTTGGGAAAGAACTAAAACCTAGGAAGAGCACCAGGAGCACTCCTCGATCACAACATAAATGAGTGACAGACATATCGCCATCCGATTAACAAGAAAAGCATAAGAGTTTATTTTCATATCATGGAGAGTGATGACTTATGATTCTAGATCCCTTTGTTATATGCCTATATGACATTTTTGTACATATTTTGTATTGGATATATTTGATAGTACATGCCTATATGGCATTCTCGTAAGCCTATATGGCTATTTTTACCTATATTGATGTATGCCTACATGGATATTTGGCTAATACAATTTTTTTTTATCGATAGTGTCCATATTTGTATTATAAATCCATGGTTTAATAGATATGAGTTACGTGTATTCAAGTGTATACTTTGTGACTTAATGTATTCTAATGTATACTTTGTGACTTACATGTTTTCATTTATATACTTTATATTAATTCAAGTGTATACTATGTATTTGTGTGTATACTTCAAGGTTTATGTGTTTTTGAGTACTTGTGCTTCCCTTATTCACATGTATACTTATTAATTGGTTAGCCCTAGCATTGGTCATTGTTGTCCTTCATGGTTTGTCTTGAATATTAATTGATTGATGCTAACCAAATTTATTAGTCTATGCTAAACAACTTCAATATTTCTAGGAATACTAGTGTGAATGGTGTTCCTATACCTGCATAGAAACAAAGAACAAACACAATATTAGATTCAAATCCAAGATAGAAGCAACATTCCCCATGAAATTAGTTGCAACATCAAAATAGGAAAGAAATGAAGAACAACACAATAAAAGCAATGAAATACTATTCTAATGAGCAAGCCTTCAATATCATGGGGGAATTGGTTCCATTTGTGTGTAGTAAATGGCACTTTCCCAACTCCTTAGTGTCATTTGATGAAGATTCTTGATTCATTGATGCAATGTGATGATAACCTTGATAAAACTATGAAATTCAAATGAAAATAGATGAAGTTGTGGATGAAATTTAGTATAGTAAGCTTGCATGGGTTGTGGATGATAAATTCAATAGGAGAGGCCCTATATTTATAGATTTGAAGAATGGAAGATTGAAGGATTTGGATGAATGTGGTACAAAAGACCAATCAATGAGAGCAGGCCACTTGTCCACATGTGATTGGAGAAGGAATGATCACATTTGGATGAATGTGCACATAAATATGGTTAGGTGGATTTGAAATTGTTTGAGATGACAAGCTGGAGGGAAGGACGAATGGAGTAAATTCCATTTGTCTCAAGGCCAAGGAAATCTAAGAGCTTTTAATGCCTTGCTGGATCATGTACTCATCCCTTTTGGAGGGATTTTCAAATTTGTGGAATATTCCCCTTTTAATGCTAAGTTGAGGAAAAATGGATGATTTAATAAATAAATTAAATTGATTTATTGGTGCAAGTTACAAAATCTAGAGGATTGAAGTGATTAAGATTAGATTTAATCATGATTTGATTAAATTAAGAAGAAATTAGGTGATTTGACAATTTTGACTTAGATTTTAGGATTTATTTAAATCAAAGTTGAGAGGAAAGTCATTTTAATGTTTAATTAAATAAAGATTTATTTATTTAATTAAAGAAGATGATGTTAAGTTAAATCAAATAAATATTAGTTTATTTAGTTTAAAGAGATGACTTTAGAGATTTAATTAAATAAATTAAATTATTTAATTAAAGGAGAGACTATAGGATTAATTAAACAAACTGATTTATTTAATTAATAGAGAAGAATGACTTAATCAGATAAAATTGAGTTATTGAATTAAGAGAGCAAATATGATGAATTTAATCAAATAACGATTATTCAACTAAATTAATTAGTAAAGGGAGTGATTTAGGAAGAAACGATGTTAGTAAAATCAGGATCAGGTGTGTAGGATCAACTTGTATATTTTTTGTGTCTACATTTTGCCCCTCTTTGAAGCAATGAACTTGTTGCGTTGGTTCAAAGAATAACTTGTTGTGATCAAAATTTTATTTTTTATTTATTTTTAGATGCCCCATTGCTGCCCTAGGGAGAAGGATTATGCTGGTATATTGCCCCCTCGAGAGATCGGACGAAGATTTGGATTTTTGGGTAATATCATGAAAAAAAAAGGACAAGCTACCCAAGGAGTCTAGAAAAGGTCCAGGATGCCAAAATAACATTCCAAAATGCCAAAAACAATGCAAAATGACCCTCGATCAGGCAAAAATAGGATTAGGGGTCCAAAACCCTAGTCGGATGGTTGAATTAGGTCAAAAAGACCCTAATTTTTGACTTAAATAGACCCCAAGGGGTCACTTTCAAATCATTTTCACACTTAGCCTTTAGAGAAATTTGCATTTAAAGCTCTGAAATTTGATCAAGATTGTGCAAAGATTGCTTCCACGGTACATGTCAGAGCGAGTACGAGTGCACCAATGGCCAGTTGGTGCAGGACCCGTGTAATATACCCCTTATGCGACTTGTGATTTCAATACTTTTCATGCAATAAATAAGGTCAAAGTCAAAACTGAGTGAAAGCACCACTGAATGTGCAAAATTGGTGTTACGCAGGCTCAAGTGTGTCGCATGTGTGAGGAGCACTTTCGTGAGCTAGTTTAGGAAATTAGGGTTTGGGCTAAAATTAGCCGCATATGAGAAGTGCATCGTGGCAAGCCATTTTGGAGCATAGGGTCTAGGGGCAGGATCAAACTACATAGTTGTGACACATTTTGGAATTTTCCAATTGCGCGATAATTGCAAACACAGCTGCATATGTTTTTCGAACTATGAAAACTCAAGGCAGGATCCAGTTTTTTTTTTAAAAACCGATGTTGTGGCTTTTCCTACATTGGAGGACTTTGGGATACTACACTCTCGAGAGCACAGATGCCCAGTGCTTAGCAGATTATATGGGTTACACGAGCTTCTCTAGGAGCACCTTGGCACCATAGGACTTTGGTATGTTGCCTATGCATGTCCCATCTGGACACACCTAGGGATTATGATAGTCTTAGCAGAGAGATGGCATAGTGAGACATCTTCATTTCACTTGCTGAACGGTGAGGCCATAGTCACTCTAGAGGATGTCTAGCGCATCTTGCGATTACCCATCCATAGAGAGAGAGTCATATATTATGTAGGGAGGGATGCCTATTATTAGATCATGGAGCTTGAGGCGATAATCTTGTCCAAGGGAAAGTTTGATTTAGAGAGATATAGGGGTACAATGCCCACATTCAGACTTTTTGTTTTAGCCATCATATTAGGTCTTGTGGCACCAGATTGGCGGGGCCAATACTTTAGTCCAAGGTGGGAGCCAGCGTGGGAGTGTATGCTCTTCCACAGAGAGTTCTTGCATGGGGTCTAGTGATGTTGGCCTCACTTTACAGAGATTTGCACGAGTTTGCATACTTAGACAATAGGGCCATTAGGGCCAGTGTTACTTTATTGCATGTTTGGGCATGGGAGCACATTTTCATTCTTCATCCTCAAGTTCCAGTAGTTTCCTTGGAGTTAGATGATCCCATTGTTTAGAGGTACGAAGGGGATTGGATCACCTTCACACACATAGGGGTAGGTGGTATCGCCCATTGGCAGAGACTCATCGATGAGATGACAGTGTTTACCTGGAGGCCCTAACTTGGCATGGGTCCTCGATTTGATGATGTACAATAGTTATTTTTTGTTTGATATGAGAGATTTATGGAGTTCCAAGAGCACACCATTATTGAGAGATATCTATCGGATAGAGTGGTGATGCAGTTTGGTGATATACAGACAGACCCGATCAATAGTACATGACCATGTTTTCTCGTACTACGAGGGAGACTGCATGGGGTAAACCCATCATAACAGATGAGGTAGTCACATCATTCAGGTATTTGGTGGCCAGACCATAGCCCTATGATCAAGGATAGGGGAATGTGGAGGTCACATAGGCTTACAAATATTGGTTCAAACAACCCCTCCGACTTAAAGATCCAACTGTGGCACTCCCATGGAAGAGGCCCAGAGGTAGGTTAGCCGGCCAAGGGAGGGGATAGGGAGGTAGAGGGGATGGGGGAAAATATGGAGATGGACACCAGCCACATCAGACACCACCTCGAGTGCAGCCACATTAGACACCACCTTGGGATCAGGCACAATAGACACCACCCTGAGATCAGGCACATCAGACACCACCTCATCATCAAGCACAACAAACACCTCCCTGGGATTAGGAATAGCAGACACCTTCCTTGGATCAGGAATAGTAGACACCTCCCCGGGATCAGGCACAACAAACACCTCCCTGGGATCAGTCCAGAGCAGGGGATAGAGAGGTTCCATAGTAGCAGCTAGACCACTGGGATGCCATGATTCCATAGTTATAGGCATAGGTGAAGATGCTCATAGTAGAGAGGGACCATGCAAGGCAACAGGTCTAGACACTAACTACAAAGACAGATCAGGCGAGGTCTGAGAGAGATCGAGTGATAGGCTGGAGGTGGCAGTTTGAGAGCACAACCTCTACATCCCAGGGCCAAATACTATCTATACGAGCATATTGGGATGCTGTGAGAGAGACAGGGTATTACAGGCTCCATTTTTGGTAGGTAGTTCCATTAGTAGCTTGGGTTTCAGAGTACTCCTAGCAAACAAGGATGAGGCTACCTGAGAACCATGTCGAGAGATAGGTTGGGGAGGGCAGTAGCCAACAAGGCTAGTTCCTCATTTTGATTAGAGATAGTATTCACTTTTGATCCATGGGCTCTAATTTTTTATTCCCTAGATTGTATCATATCTTTTGATTTATACACATTTGATCCCAATCTTGTACCCTGGCAGTTACTCATTTATATATATATATGAGATGATTTGATTCATTCATGATATGTTCTATTTTACTTGTATATAATGGATTGATGCATTAATTTCCTATGTGTTTATGATATGTTGTGATGCATCTATTTTATGTCATGCAATATGATGTATGTTTATATGTGATGTGATGATGTGATGCAGTGATATGCAAGTGTAATATTTTTCATTTTCTTTTTTCTCATGCATTTATGGATAATATATGATATGCAACTATATGTAATGGAATATGAATGTAAGAATGTGAGATGACGCGTGGTATTTATAATATATCATATGTAATGGTATTATGTATAAATGTAATGATGTAATGCAATGTCACATTATGAAATAATGTTATATGATGAGCAATAATTCCTAATGATATGATAATATGTAATAATGGTTCAAATATAATGTCCTAAATGATCAGATTTACCTAGTTATGAGATGATGACCTTTTATGACATGGTATGCAATGATTCCTTATGGTATGTGACACTAGGCTATGTGATTTATGTAATGGATGATTTGAATGCAACGTGTATGACATGATTATAATGTGAGATGACCTATGATGTAATCTTTTATTATGATGCTTATGCGATGCAATGATTCCTATTTTGTATTGATTTGTGGATGAAAATGTAATATAAGTTATATGGTAATTTCCTAAATGATGTAATGGACATGATTATGGGATGATGTGAGATGATCCATGAAATGATTTTTTATGATATGTAATGCTAATATGAGAATGCTAACATGATAATGACATGTATTGTATGTAAATGATAATGTTCTTATGTGATAATATCCATAATGGAATGAAAATAATAGTAATGAATCTATATTGATGATGAAATGTAATGTATCTTATGCTTCCTATATGATATGCATTATGTTGATGATTGGTGGATGTAGGGCGGATGCATTTTAGTAATTTTTGTGAGTAATTTTCATGGCATCGTGTTAGTATGGAAATAAGACAAAAGAAAGAAGATCCAACAAGCTTACTTTATTGATGATGATGATAATAATGATACTAGGAATTGGGATTTTAAAAGGGCCATTTAATTTATGTTTGATAACACACATAGGTACGATGCACCGATGTATTAAGAACCAAGATGGCGTTGTACCTAGTGTGATGGACTATGAATTGACCATTAGATAGGAGAACTATTGTTCACACTTGACATACGGAACCTTATTCAGTATATAGTTCAAATATTCTAAACATCTCGAACCAAAACATAGAAAGGAAATCCTTCCGATGTGGTCAACAAGACATCTAGAACACCTTCCCTACAAACCAAACAAAGCATGTATGACCATGTTATTTTACAAGAATATCAAACAAGAAGAGAAAATAAATAGATAATGATCATTGCCCCATTCGTTTCTCTCTAAACCCTTTTGATTAGGCATCATCGAGAGGTCCTTGGAATGAGCGTAAAAATAAGATAAATCAAAAAAGACCAAGATAAAGTAAACAAATGAGCTAATGTTCTTCATACCGCTAGCCAAGACTAAACTATGGTGATGCTTGATGTTGATGTCCATAGTAGGAAGGATGCATCCTAGGACATGTTGCGATTAGGTGATGATGATATTGATTAGATGATAAGCTATTGATACTCTGAGTTGACTAACTTGCTGACTTACTGATCTAGTCTTGAGACTTCGACGATTGAGCTTTTACTTTTAAACCTGCTAGACTTGCTTCTGACTGACTTACCAAAGGATGAAAATGATGATTAATTTATTATGAATGAGATTATTATGGGTGAAATTGAGATGATATGGATGGAATACTTTTGTTTTTCTCAAATATTTGGATGTTTTTGGTGTTTTTGAAATGTTATGAGGCTATTTTTGTTGTTTTGAGATTTTTAACTTTTTTTGGATTTTTGAGATTTTGACCAAGAGACTAACTTATAGACCTATCTTAGGGGTCTTGGGAGCTGATCAATAGATTAGCCTTGCCTACGTTATATACATAGAGACCACATAGTTTGACTGACAAGGACTCGATTACTGATAAGATGGATAGATGAATGGGTTGTCATTTTATTGTGACAAATGCCTAAAGGACTAACCTAGGGTGTCTCGAGGGCCGATCAAAGATTATCCTTGCCTACGTTTAAGCTCAGAGACAATGTAGTTCGACAAGATGACTTCACTGCTTTGATTTTTTAGATTTTTCAAATTTTGAATGTTTTGGATTTTTTGATGGATTTTTTTAATGTTTTTTGTTTTTTTTTTATTTTAAGGAAGATCACAAGAATATAGATGAATCTGATCCAATGTAGGTACAATAACATGCCCCTAATGTGATGCCATAGACTAGTTTGATATAGGCAAGAAAAATTCACCTTTGGAATATGCCAAGTAGTACTAAGGTGGAACATGATACAAATAGAAGATCAAGCTATGGTACAGACACGGATGGATGGATGGAAGATCAATGATGGATGAATGGTAAGTGTGTAAAATAAGCCATCAAGGTCTTGATGGATGGGGAGTGCCTTATTTAAAATTGGTTCCTATTTGCTAGGTTTTCACCAAGGTACTTGTCCAAAGCACCACCGAAGTGGTTTTCACTAGAGGACATTTTTTTTTCTTTACTATTTTCAATCCTTTTTCTGATTATTTTGGTATTTTTGGTTTTATCCTTAAAAGATTAGGTGTAAAAATTTTTGAGATGGGATCTATTCATGGGCTCCTACAAAGGCTCCCCTTCAGGCATTGACAGCAGGTAGGCTCCTGATTTATAGCTTGTCATGATGATAAAAGGTCCCAACTAGCTCGGATCAAACTTACCCTTGCTCTTTGGATTTGGCACATTCTTCTGATTCTCCTTTAGTACTAGCTCACTGACTTGGAAGGTTTGCCTCCTGATTTTCTTGTTGTAGCTACATTTGGGGCAGTTCTAATAGAATTGTAAGTGATTTAAGGCATCCATGCACCACTCATCCAGTAGCTCTAGCTCATTTAGTCATGAGACCTGGTATTCCTCATCTATAATGAGATTTTTCAATGGTTTCCTCAGGGATAGGAGCTCAATCTCAATGGGGAGAATGGCTTCTGATCCATAGACTAGAGAGAATTGGGTGGCACCTATTGGTGTGTGGATGCTTGTGTGGTAGGCCCATAAGGCGTGATTTAGCTGCATATGCCAGTCATGACCAACATCATTGATTATTTTCTAAAGGATTTTTAGAATGGTTTTATTGGTGGCTTCTGCATGGCCATTGCCTTGGGGATAATATAGAGTGGAAAAGCGATGTTGGATGTTGAATTTTTGGCAAAGGTCATGGACATCCTAATTTTTGGAAGTTGTCCCATTATCTGAGATAATGGCTTGAGGGACAAGGTAGTTTAGGATGAACTTAGATATCTACTTTCCCCTTATGTAAGTCATGGGCATGGCTTTGACCCACTTTGTTAAGTACTCTATGGTGGTAATGATGAACTTATGGCCATTGGATGAGATGGGGGTGATTTTACCGATGAGATTGAGCCCCCACGGTGAAAAGGGCCATGGTGTGATAATGGGGTGGAGCTACTGACACTACAAACATCTTTTTACAAAGTTATGTGCATCTCTTTCCATTGTGGGCTAATAATATCCTATCCTCAGTAATTTCTTAGCCAAAGTCATACCGCTCGAGTGTGAACCACAAATGTCATTGTGAACCTCGGTTAAAAGTAGTCAAGGCTTCCTCAATATTTAGGAAATGTAATAGGGTACCTTCAATGCTCCTACGATAGAGGGTATCTCCTAGGATCACAAAACATGATGAATTTTTGACAAAAGATCTTTTGAGGTTTGAGGTTATGTCAGCGGGAAGAACTCCTATTCTTAGGTAGGTGTAAATGTCATGGTACCAGGGATCACCGAGATGAATAATTTCACACATGAATTTGGAATCTGGTACCTCGAATGCTGGTATGAGAAGCTTCTCTACGAGGAATTCCTATTTTGGGATGTTGTGTAGGATTTCCAAGAGTGATCCAATTGTAGCCATTGTGTCTGTTGCTCTATTATTTGCTTTGGGTAGTTGTTCAAATGTAATATCAATGAATGACTCCTTGAGGCTCTCCACCAATTTCTTGTATGGAGTCAATTTATCATCCTTTGTTTGATATTCATTATTTACTTGATTGATTATGAGCTGAGAGTCTTCATATACCTTAAGGGCCATAATTTGCCACTGCACCACAATCCTTAGCCCTATGACAAGAGCCTCATACTCTGCTATGTTATTCATGCATGGGAATGACAGCTTGTAGGATTTGGGTATACAGTCCCCTTGTGGGGTGATGAAGAAAATTTATGCTCCTGACCCATGTTGTGTCTAGGATCCATCAAAATACATCTTCCAATGGTTTTCTGCACTTAGGCTGAAAATTGATTCATCAGGGAACTCTGAGATAAGTGGGTTTTCTGCATATATACGTGCCTCTACCAATTGATCTGCAATTGCTTGTCCCTTGATGGCCTTGCACTCTACATATTCAATGCCATGCTCTATTAAAATCATAACCTACTTAGTTGTTTGTCCTATGACAGTCGCTTTGGAAAGTAGGTATTTGAGCGGATCTATTTTTGCGATTAGCTTGATCTGATGCACCAGTATGTAATGTCTGAAATTTTCAGCTGCAAATACGACTGCTAGAAAAGATTTCTCAATAGGTGTGTTATTTATCTCATGTCCTACCATAGTCCTGTTGATGTAATATATTTCTCTATCCCTTCTATTTTCATCATTCTAGGCTAAGAGAGCATCGAGAGTTGTTTTTGTTGTTGATATGTATAAGATCAATGGTTTTCCTAGAATTGGCAGCATTAGAGCTGGCGGTGTGAGTAGGTATTCCTTGATTTTTTTGAATGCTTGATCACATTTTTCATCCCATTGTATGCTACCCCCATGTGGAGCAGATGAGAATATGGGACTTGGTTGTCTACCAGTTATGCTATGAATCTGTGGATAGACCAAAATCTTCTTTGTAGGCCTCTTAGTTGTTTCAATGTCCTAGGTGCTTCCATTTTGAGGATTTCCTTGACTTAGGTGGGATCTACCTTGATTCCTCTCATTAACACAATATACCCTAGGAGCTTGCCTGATTTCACTCTGAAGATGCACTTCTTTAGGTTGAGTCGGACCTTTTACTTTTCAAACCTGTCAAAAATGGAGCTCAAAGTTGATATGTGGTCTCATATTTTCTATGATTTAGCCAATATGTCATCCACATAATCTTCCATAGTCTTATGGATCATATTGTGAAAGATTAATGTCATGGCTCTTTGATAAGTTGCTCCTACATTCTTTAGCCCAAACAGCCTCATATTCCAGTAGTAGGTTCCCCGTAGACTTGTGAATGTTGTCTTGTGCTAGTCCTCCTTTGCTATCATGTCTGGTTATATCCCAAGAACCCGTCCATTAGTGATAGCATCTCATTTTTGGCTATCATATCCACTATCATTTCAATGTTTGGTAGTGGAAAGTCATCCTTGGGTCACACTTTGTTCAAGTCTCTGAAATCAGTGTAGATGTGGATGCCCCCAATGGGTTTTGAAATAAGTACTAGGTTTGACACCCACTTTGGATAGTCGATTGGGCATATGAACCTTGCATCCAAGAGCTTCTACAATTCTATTTTGACTAACAAGGCTATTTTGGGATGCATCTTTCTCATTTTTTTCTTATAGGTTTTGCTTCAATATATACATCTAAGTGATGAACTACTACCTCTGGATCAAGCCCAGGCATGTTAGCATAAGTCCATGTAAATTTTACCTTCCTTTCTTTCAAGAATGCAGCTAAGAGTTCATTTTCTTCTATGAGAAGTGACTCAACATAGAAGGTTATGTGTGGTAGCTTCTCTATTCCCAAGTTGATAGGATTGCATTGTTCCACTAGGACTGCTCATTTTTCTTGATGAAGTGCAGTGAGGGGAAGATTGAATCATTCATCCTCCAACACCTCAGAGAGGTTTTCACCAATGGGTGCATCCTTTATTTTTACTATTTTAGGGTCAGAGAGTACCATAATGTGGTTTTCACTCAAGGACCTTGATATTATTCTCAATTTCTCACTTTTGTGATTGAAGGATTGAATCGTCTCCCTGTAATAGGCTTGAGTGTATAGGGTGATGTCAAATATAGCCTTATGATCTCCATATGGTACTATATCCCACAATCCCATGAACTCCGAGAGTGCCTCATCATTTTCGAACATGTCCAGAATTGGTCATCCTCATTGGTCATAATCGTTGAGTTACAGGTAGAAAAAGTTGACTTCATGGGTTTGGTGGTTCGACTCAAAAGATAGGGTGCTAATCATGCATATGGAGGAGTCTTCAAACAAAATAGGTAAATCATTTATGGGATCCCTATCACTATTACACATGTTGATTACATCAAAGGTGAAGTTATCTAAGGGCAAACCTATAGATACTAGTTGTTGAAGGGAAGTTTTCGTTAGCTGAGGGGGAGTCCTGACTACTTTAATTGGGGGAATTCTGCCATGTATGGTTACACTCGAAGGGGTACACCCAAGGCCAAGATTCTTCATTCATTTCTGAAAAATGATAGGTTCCAATCGGCCATTATTGTTCTTTCCCAAATTTCCATTCTTGTTATAGCCCATACCCAACATTAATCAATTCCTATGTTTGCATCATCCATAGGAAGGGTTGGTACAAGTCTTTCATCTTGATAGAGGAGACTGGATACATCTTGCTCATCCACCACTTCTTGGCCTAGATCTCCCCAACTCCTGAATCAGGAAGGATCCACTCTAAAGGTTTGAGCTTTTGTATTGGTGGGTTGTGGTTGTCCATGGGATCTAGGGGATTGAGGTAACTCCTCGACCACAAAGGCTCCCTTCTTCATTTTGTATTCCCCACACCCATTGTCTTGGATTATAAGCTTGATGTCAAATATGTGAGGGATGGAGAGTGTCTTTGTCGTAGAAGTCGAGGCTATGTTGGATGGATCTATATATGGAGTTGAGGGAACTTCATCATTCTTTGGGACTTGGGGAACTTTATAGTACTTGGCTTCCAGGTTCTTATAGTTAGTGAAGGGTTCAGAATCACCATAGATTGTGACCTCTTTATTTTTTTATAAAAAATTGATGCATTGGTAGAAGGTTCATGCCACTACATGCATCCCATGGATCCATGGGTGCCCCAGAAGGATGTTATAAGGAATATCAAGGTCAAGCACCTAACAGGTGGTTTCCAAAACACCATGCCCTACTTGAATAGGGAGTTGAATAGTGCCCTAAGAAACTCTTTCTTGATCATCGTAAGCCTTGATTTTGATACCCTTACCATTTTCAATGGAATCTTCAAAGATTCCCAGATTCTTTATAAGCTTGAGCTAACAAATGTTGAGCCTTGCACACCCATCCACCAAGACCCTTTTAACCTTACTTTTGTGAACCAGGACTTCAAGGTGAAGTGTACGGTTGTGAGATAGCTAGGTGGGGAAGTCCTAATAAAAAAATGTGAGGAGATTTGGAGTGGTGATGTTACCGACCATAGCTTAGAATTTCTCCATATCAAGGTTGGTGGAGATCATAGATGAAGCCAATACTTCCTCAAGGATTTTTCTAAGGGAAGCTAAAATCTTCAATAACTCCATGATGGAGATCTGAGTAGGGGTTCTTTTCAACTGGTCAAGGAAGTTGTAACCATTAGGAATGGAATTCCTAGGTGGCTATGATGCCCTAGAAATGGTGACCTTACCACCATGTGTGGTAACTCCACAATCAGCTTTGGCTCCCTTGATGCTAACACCAGTGACCATTTCATCAACGCATGTGACAATGCCTTCGTACACATGGCTCACATTGCCATGTTTTTTCTTCCCTTTGTTATTTCCTTGGCTGTGATCGGGCATCAAATTCGTGTATAATTTTAGATCTTGATTGCCAACTGGTTGCTCAACATTTATGATCTTGTCATGAATGAGGTCTTGGATGACATTTTTCAATTTCATGTAGTTGGTTTTCATATGCCCCTTGATTTTATGATAATCGCAAAGGAAATTTTCATTATACCAGAGTGGTTTTACCTAGGCCTCTTGGTAATTATCATAAGTGGCCATTTTGATGAGGTTCTCATTGACCAAATTCTTCATGATAGATTCAATTGATTACCCAAGGGCTGTAAATTTCCTCTTGGGGGGATATTTGTTTTATGAAGGTTGTCCTCCTTGATTATTGAGGTTGTTGACTTGATTGTGGGGTGGTTGTTTAGTTATTGCATTAGCTTGCGTGTTATTGAAATTATTGTTCTATGGTTGATGATATGTTTGGGCATTCTACTTTGGAGCACTAATGATGACCTTGCCATCGACCACTCTTTCATTGGTGGCATTCCTATTTTTCGCCCATGTGCAATGTTTCTCATTATAGCTAGTTGATGAATGATTATCTTGATGTTCAGGATGTGTAGGTGTTCCCCACTGTGTAATAAGGGCCGTTTCGATGTTGAGTGCCTTGGGGATCAATTGGTCATATATCGTGATGCACTACATCTTTAGATAAAATTCCAAGGTTTTATCCAAATTGGCAATGATAGTGTAAATTTTTTACTCCTCTGGCATGGCCCACATGCTTTGATTGGCCTTGGATCGCCATAATTTTAGGAAGGAGGAAAATGATTCCCCCTTTCCCTGTTTGAGCACTGATAATTCCTCTAGACCAACATCCGTGTCGATGTTGAATGCATAATTTTTGAGGAATCTATCTACAATTTCTTGGAATATTCTGATGCTAGTAGGCAGATGAGAGAACCACTCCATGGTAGGACCAACCAAGCTTTGAGGAAACAACTGCATTATATATGTATCATTGTATGCAACTTCCATACAATGTACCTGGAATTCCTTGATGTGATCTTCAGGGTTTCCCAACCCACGATATTTGTCAAATTTGGGGACTTTGAATCCCTTTGGGAATGGTATCATTGCAAGGCTCCTGTCAAAAGGATAGGGACACTGATTTTTGGGTGTCCTTGTTATTTTTCCTCATTAAAGATCAATAACTTGCTGCAAGAGCGGTTTGATTTTTGCTATCACATCGTCCTACACACAAAGAGGTAGAGTGAATGTGTTTTGAGGGGGTTGGGGCATTAGTGGGATTTTTCTGCAAGCTTTGTTGTGTGATTAATGCCTACATTTTCTACTAAGCCAACAATGCTTGTTGTTGATCATGATGTTGTTGTGTCAGCAAAGCTTATTATTGGGCTTGATGTTGAGTTGCTAGTTGTTGTGCTTGATACTCTTGTTGGGATTGTTGATATGCTTGTTTCTATAGTACTTGCAATTGTTCCTAGTATTGAGCTTGTGCTTGCACTAGTTGAGGTTGATATTGGGATTGAGCTTCAGCCTATGCTTGTTGGGCTACTTGTGTAGCCTAGGCAGCCTGTACGGCTTGAGCGACTTGAGTTGCTTGTTTAGCTTGGGCAGCTTGTTGTTGTAGTAGTAAAGCTTGGGCTTGCATAGCGTTTTGCACCTATTGTGCTTGTTGTGTCACTAATTGTGCTTATGCTTATTGAGTAGCTAGATGTGAAACTTGTTGATTTTGGATTTGTTGAAGTGCCTTTTGATAGGAAAAATTTTGAACTACTTGCAATGTGAAGCTAAATGAGTTTGTCATGTTGGTTATTGGTGGTGGTGGTGGCAGATTAAGAATAGTGTTGACCGTTGTGATGAGAGGAACCGTTGTATTAATGATTGGGGCTTGAGTGGTGGATGGTGTGATTGAGATGCTTGGTCCTTGGGAGACCATGTTTTTAGATACTTGGGGGATAGTAGATGATGTATTGATCATTGGGGTTGCTTGGATAGTTGCCACCTGTTGCTATGATAGTGATGGCAAGACGGGAGGATTGGGTATGGTGCTTTGATTTATGATTTCAGGGTTGCTCGATTTTTTTTTATTAATGGTCAATAAAGGTGGAAGGCCCAACCAAGAAGTGATGTGGATGTTAATGGAAATGGTGGAAGTGATGGTGTATTCCCTTGGAAAAGTGATGATGAGGAAGGATAGAAGATTCCCCCAGTTCTAAATAATTCACCCTCTCCTTGTGAGATCATGGGGAGAGAGGTTTGTGTGTCAAGGGGATACACCGATGTTGCGTGAAAAGAGATTGGGTTAGTGGGATCATGAAATTTGAGCATAACATATGGGTGTAAAGGATTCACTGGGATGCATTGATCTGGTGTAGTGTTTGCATCCAAACCTCGATTTCTCACAAGAGGATGTGTTTGAAGTGCATGAAGCAATGAGCTTCCCTTGTTAACAATCAGTTGAGTTGGAGTAATGAATGATGTGATTAATGGGATACTTTGAGTGATGCTTTGATATGGAGGTATGGGTGGAATTGGAGGCATTTTCTCAAGAGGTTTTTCTCTAAGATTTCTTATGTCATAGACGGAAGGGAGTTTAGCCCCTTCTTTTTCTAGTTCAAGCATGTATTGGGAGGGGTAGAACCTCATCATGGAATTAAAAATTCTATGATTTTTTAGGATTTTGCACCTTCTCAAGTATTTCATCTTGTTTCATCCCTAAGGAATTCTTGATGATCTCCTCTACTTGGCCCTCCTCTTGAGGATTTTGTGATGGCAATGGGAAATTGCTTTGGGGATTGCTTGATCTAATGGGATTCATCTCAGGAGTAGTTTGGCTTAGGTCACTCAAAATTGATGTTTCTTTGTTGATTTCCATGTTATTCTTATGTTGTGATCTAGTTTGCACCATAAAATATGGATCAATTTTCAAGAATGTGTGAAATGAGCCTCTAATTATTTAGATTGATCCAACTTTAGGCACAAAAAAGAGAAGAACTAGGGTGATTAAGGATCAAAAGGATGAGAATGAGATAAATAGAAAATGGTTGATTTGGATGATTGAACTCTTGAGAAATATTGAAGGAGATACTAGACTTCGAGACTTGATTTGATTTGGTTTGATTCAATTGATTTGGATAGTGAACTTGTAAAATCTAAGAGGTTGGATGTTGTCCTAGAGTGAACTTGTACACAAGATGATAATTTTATTGTGTGTAAAGAAGGATTCATCAAGACACCCCTAGTCAAACAAGATGATTTTGGATAATGAACTTATAGACCTCAAGATGTTGTATTTTGTCAAGAGGTAAACTTGTTCACAAGGATTGATAATTTGATCAAATATGTGGAGAAGGATTCATCTACACACATCTAACCAAACAAGATGATTTTGATTTTCCATAAGTCTAGCATGAATGATATTTTCAATATTTTCAAGAGTTGTTGAAGAGATGATTTTTCATTTTGAGGGATTGGTCAGATTGGTGATTTTAATCCTAGACCGGACCTAGATAGAATGCCTTTTTATAAGAGCTCAGTATTGAAGAACACGCTTGGTACTTCCTATGGGAGAAAAGAAAATATTTGAAAGAGGTTGGTATTTTGCTGACAATAAAATTCATACAACTTAGGATAGTTCCTTGAAGCTTTCTTGTAAAAATTGTAAACCAACCTTTCTCTCACCTCATGAAGCCTTGAAAGATGGTCTTCACGAGTTTTTGGACTAAGACTTTTGAACTTGGGTTTTTGGATTTTGATTTTATAGGAAATCATTTGGAAGAACACATGTGTGGGGTTCAATTTTTTCTTAACTTTTCTTAATGACTTCCTTTTATCACAAACAATTCTTGATTAAAGTTTCAAACTATATGTCTAATATCTTAACTTCTTCTCATCCCACAAAGTCCATTATGTGGAGAATTGAGGAATTTAAGGAAAAATTTTCCTAATATTGACTTTAGTCAGAACCAATGATGATTAAACCCAAATACTTAGAAACCTCTAAGGATGAAATCCCTAGGGCAAGCAAGAGAACTTGGATTTGTCAAAGGTATTTTTTCCCTCCAAAGCGTTTGAAATTTTGAAGATTTTGTGAATGTTTGTTTTCAAATGTTTTATATCCAAGAAAAGTATTTTGATTTCAAGAATATGCACAATCCTATGATGAAAATATATTATTTGTTGGGTTCCCACTTGGATAAATCCAACTACGCTTACTCTTAGCAGATGATTAGATGCTTTACCACATAGGCTCCCCCTTCTAGTGCACTCGCTTATTGGGTCAGCCAAGCATCAATACCCATGAATCTCCCATGGCATACTTCTCATCTCTACTAAAAATTGTAAAAATGTGGGGTGGCTTAAAAATGACCATTCTTGCACCAACAAATAGTTTAGTATTTTGGCCTTTCTAAACAAGGGGTTTTAATGTGGGCATTGTTCATGGGGGACCATCCATGCGACAAGAGACCATTGTTTCCCTTCTTGTTAGAATGATCCTCGTGATACTCAAACTTTTCCTTGAGTACCCACACTTATATATCGGCTGGAAGTCTCTTGGCTTTACCGTGTTACCGGTTGGGTCATTCCTTGGGGTGAGTACTTTTTACCACCAAGGAATATCCTCTTAAGATAAAAAAAAGTGAGCAAACATATCTGTAGTTTGACCAATCTTTATTGAGAAACAAAGAGATAACACTCGCGATATGCTCCACTCACACTCACAAGATTTGTTCAATTTTAAGAACCCAAATTGAAATATGGAGGTAATCAATTACACAACCTAATATCGCAAAAAGAACTTTTGATTCTCAAGATCGCTATAGAGCATGAAAGAAGTGCATATGTCTTTTTTATGGCATTAGCTTGTGAAAGGGATTACAAAACAAGTAGAACACATGTTCATTTTAAACACAAAGCAATAATTTGAAATATTACTAAGTACCAATTTGGAAGTGTGATAGTTGTTTGTTCATGTATTAAGTCCCAAAACAAAATTTAGTGAGTTTGCCTATGATTTTTTGTAGCCTTTTGTCTTGTTCTTTTTAGACCTAAATGAAATTTAGTGAACATAAAAGCAAGAACATATCAACTCCTTGAAAGAGGGATTATAATTTCTCCATAAAGTGTTTAAAAGCACTAGATACAATGAGTTAATGATGACATGGAGAACCTTGGTCTTCATTTTCTTTACTTAATTCAATCAAGCCAATGTACAAAAACTATCTAATACTGTAAAATAGGGATTGAAAACTAGTTAGAGGTCCAAATAATCAAAATGGAAAAAAGCACATGTCAAAATAATCAAAGTTTTGTCTTTTACCCAACAACAGTGGTGCAATTCATGGGTGTGGCACTATTTGGAATGATTAGTGGTGCAATATAGCATCACTGATTACTAAGAGTAGTGCCCTGCAGTAAAACAAAGATCACAATTGCGGCTCTACTTTTCCAGCAGCACTATTTGTAATTTGAAAAACATGCGAGGAACTTTAAAATTTGAATTTTATTGGCGGGAAGACTCCAACAGTGGAATTTGGAGATTGGAGTGGCACAATATAGTACCGCCTGACTGGTAGTGGCTGAGTTTCTTGTAGACAACAAAAAATCACAAAAAAGCATAGAATTTTGAGAGAAACGTGATGAATTCCTCTAGATTTTCCCTCCTTCTAGTGCAAAAATTTGAATGGTGTTCCTATACCTACATAAACACAAAGAAAAAATGCAATATTAGATTCAAATGCAAGATAGAAGCAACATTCCCCATGAAATTAGATTGCAACATCAAAATAGGAAACAAATGAAGAAAAACACAATAAAAGCAATGAAATCCTATTCTAATGAGCAAGCCTTCAATCCCATGGGGGAATTGGTGTCATTTATGTGTAGGAAATGGCCCTTTCCCAACTCCTTAGTGTGATTTGATGAAGATTCTTGATTCCTTGATGCAATGTGATGATAACCTTAATAAAACTATGAAATTCAAATGAAAATAGATGAAGTTGTGGATGAAATTCAGTATAGTAAGATTGCATGGATTATGTATGATCAATTCAATAGGAGATGACCTCTATTTATAGATTTGAATAATGGAAGATTGAAGGATTTGGATGAATGTGGGACAAAATACCAATCAATGAGAGAAGGCCACTTGTCCACATGTGATTGGAGGAGGAATGAGCACATTTGGATGAATGTGCACATAAATATGGTTAGGCGGATTTGAAATTATTTGAGATGACAAGTTGGAGGGAAGGAAGAATGGAGTAAATGCCACTTGGCTCAAATCCAAGGAAATGTAAGAGCCTTTAATGCCCTGTTGGATGTACTCATCCCTTTTGGAGGGATTTTCAAATTTGTGGATATTCCCCTTTTGATGCCAAGTTCAGGGAAAATGGATGATTTAATAAATCAATTAAATTGATATATTGGTGCAAGTTGCAAAATCTAGAGGATTGAAGTGATTAGGATTAGATTTAATCATGATTTGATTAAATTAAGTAGAAATTAGGTGATTTGACAATTTTGACTAAAATTTTAGGATTTATTTAAATCAAAGTTGAGAGGAAAATGGTTTTAAGGTTTAATTAAATAAAGATTAATTTATTTAATTAAAGAAGATGATGTTAGGTTAAATAAAATAAATATTATTTTATTTTATTTAAAGAGATGACTTTAGAGATTTAATTAAATAAAGTAAATTATTTAATTAAAGGAGAGACTTTAGAATTAATTAAATAAACTGATTTATTTAATTAATAAAGAAGAATGACTTAATTAGATAAAATTGATTTATTTAATTAAGAGAGGAAATATGATGAATTTAATCAAATAAATATTATTCAATTAAATTAATTAGTAAAGGGAGTGATTCGGGAAGAAACGATGTTAGTAAGATTAGGATCACGTGTGTAGGATCAACTTGTATATTTTTCATGTCTACAACTAGTAGAGTTACAAATTCCAAAATTGCACAAATTGAAAATAAAATATTAACTTGATAATTGATTAAGAATGAGTATAAAATATATCAAGAGATGAGCCTTCTAGAATGGCAACTGACAACTAAAAAATAGGAAAAGCATTCCCAATACTTTGAAAGTAATAATCCACCCAAAATTGCAATGGGAGAGAAGTGATGTAGAGTAGGGAGGCCTTCAATTACCAATCACAAATTTAACTTATTTCAACAAGCCTTCAACCTTCAAAACCCTTACTATGGTGATTCCCTTCACAACTTCACTATTTGCCTTGTAGGTCTATAAAACTAGTTTATTGGACCTGTCTCACAACACCACTCTCAAACCCATTAACCAATTATATTTTTAGACACCCTTTAAGGCATACCAAAACATATCTCAAAAGCTAAAATAACTCTTTTGAAACAAATCCATCAAACTAATGCTTCTACATTGTCCCCTTAAGCCAAATAGTCCTAATTTACAAAGAAACTCTCCTCTAAACAATATTCCAACCCAAAATACCTATGTAAAATCATTTACTATTCTATATAACTACCAAATCTATAATTTTTAGCTAGTGAACCTCTCACTAAGTCCTCTTTATACAAAACCCTCATTTTTAGCAAGTTACAAAGGGGTTTACTGAAAACCCCACTTCCCAACTTCTTTACACTTCACCAATGCATCAAACATGCTTCAAATTTCCTACACATGCTTAATCTATCACCAAAATTTTATGCCCCAAGATTTTTCTTAACCTACCCACCTTTAACCATCAAAATTCACTCAAAACATTCAAATTTGACAACTAGGGCATTATTCCAAAACCCCCAAATGACCTCTCTTTCTCTCAAAAAAAATAAATAAACTAAATCATACCATATTGGGCTCATTCCACTCAGCTACAGGAGTTATAGTCAGTGGAATGGGCCATAATCATATTTTTTATATCTTAAAAACCTTAAATTTGGAGTTTGAGACCCGCCTATAGGGAAAACTCAATAAGATTCTACAACCCAAATGGGAACACCACAAAATCAGTCAAAATTATAGATAGGAAACTAAAAAAACTATTTAAATAAATTTGGAGTCACCATTAGGCCGTACAAGCTGTGCAACTACTCTGTAATAGCAATATTCAATAGAAAAGATACAAAATTTCAATGAAAACAGGAGCTTTACTATTCAATATTTTAGAAAACATCCAACAACCTTCATCCATCAAGTTTAAAACATATTTAAAACCTTAACCAACACATTAAAAATATTATAATTTCTCCTTAAATTCCCATGACCATTGGGCTTCCTCAATTTTACATTTTTTTTACACTTTTACAACTTTTCAATATTGCACTTTTGACAATTTTGCAAAAATGTGACAATATAAACTCAATGACTCATAATTACCTATTATATGGTCTATTAGGACCTTATTGAATTGAAATAAACTCAAACACTCCTAAAACTATCAAAAGACCTCATTTGACAACATTAACACTAAATGCATTTGGTGCCCCTACACCAAGAAGGCTTATTTAAGATCCTTGAGCAATGTATTTCCTAATGCTCCCTTTTTCTTACATATCTCAATTTAGTTTAATCCAAAGAGTTCCATGAAATTATTTATCTAAAATAAAAAGACACATGTTCAATTCGTATTCCATGAAATGATTCATAAAAAGATTCCAATATATTTAATCCTTTGATTGGAACAACTCAATTAAGCAAAGGATATATAATCTTCACAACAATTGCAAAACATAATATGCATAGTACATGAAGTAGTATCTCAGTGTGAAAGAGGACCATGTCTAGCATAAATGTACCTATCAAGACATGTTGGAACAGTTTGTTTGGTCACATGAATTACAAAATGAAAGTTGCACCACTTTGCAACTTTACACTGCTTGCATTTGACACTTTTTCCATCAAGAGAAAACTAGAGACCACGGAAAAATGACTCTGAGATTAAGAAAAAAACTTAGAGAGGTTATTGTATAGGGGCCAACGTAATCCCATAGGCTCAGATGGAGAGTTTGTAAGCATCATGGTTTTCGAGTAATAGCCCGTCAAAAATTTCTTCCCTTTTTCACTTTGGAGCCTTAAGGGATCGAGCCGGTTGAATGTAGCTTGGATAAAATTTGCATGTTTGGGTGTGAAAGAAGACCATTCCTAGTGTAAATGTACCCATAAAAATGTTTTGGAACAGTTTGTTTGGTCACATGAGTTGCAGAACGAAAGTTGAACCAATGTACAACTTTCAACTACTTGCATTTGACAATTTTTTCCCCAAGTGAAAATTTGACACCACAGGAAAATTCCTCTGAGATAGTGAAAACAAAGAGAGGTTATTGTAGAGGGGGACAACTTGATCCCATAGGATCAGATGAGAAGTTTCTAAGTGTCACAGTATCCGAGTAACAACATGTTGAATTTTGCAACCATTTTGCACTTTGGACTATTAATGGATCAATTTGGTTGAACGTAGCTCGTAGTGATTCTGTATCTTTGGGTCAAAAAGAGGACCATTCTTAGCATAAAAATACCTATTCAAATGCATTTGAATAGTCTATTTAGTCACACAACTTTCTAAATGAAAGTTGCAACACTTTGCAACTTTCAACTACTTGCATTTGACAACTTTTTCTCCAAGTGAAAATCCACCACCACAGGAAAATGCTTCTGAGATAGAAAAAATTGAGAGAGGTTATTGTAGAGGGGCCCAATTTGATCACATAGGATTAGATGACAAGTTTCTAATCATATTGATGTTTGAGTAACAACATGCCAAAGTTTGCAAACATTTTTCACTCTGGACTCTTAAGGGTTCGATCTAGTTAAACGTAGCTCAAAGCGATTCCTTATGTTTGGGTCAGAAAGAGGACCATTCCTAGCGTAAAAATACCTATTCAAATGCATTGGAATAGTCTGTTTGGTCACACAAGTTATAGAATGAAATTGGCACCACTTTGCAACTTTCAACTACTTGCATTTGACAACTTTTTCCCCAAGTGAAAATTCACCACCATGGGAAAATGCCTCCAAGATAGTGAAAACTGAGAGAGGTTATTGTAGAGGGGCCCAACGCGATCCCATAGGATCAGAAGAGAAGTTACTAAGAATCATGGTATTCAAGTAACAATGTCAATGGTGATCCTAGACCTACACAAACATGAAGAACAAGAACACAATTAGTCCAATATGCAAGTTAGAAACAACATTCCCCATGAAATCCATTTGAAACATGAAAACAAGAAATAATATGAAGAAGACAATAACAAAAGATATTAAATCTTATTTAAATGATCAAACTCTCAATCCAATGGGGGAATTGGTGTCATTTTGATGTGGAAAATGGCCCTTTCCCAATTCCTTGCAATCTTGATGACCAATGGTAAAGATTTAATGCTCCTTGGTGAAATTTTTTCATAACCTAGCTATGACAATATGAAAAATGGATGAAATGGACTAAGATGGATGGAGATTGCTCAAAACTTGAAGATAGTAATGTTGGATGAATTTTTGGATCAAAATGCCTAAGATTGTGGATGAGATTGTGGATCCAAAATCCAAATGAGAGACTTCTATTTATAAAAGAAAACGATGGAGAAAGAGGAAAAAGGGATGAATGTGGGACAAAATACCAACCAATAGAAAAAGGCCACTTGTTAGCATGTGAGTGGGAAAAGGTTGAGCATATTTTGATGAATGTGTACATAAATGTTATTAGGTGGATATTTGAATTTGATGAAATGACAAGTTGGAGGGAGAAAGAAATAGAGTTAATGCCACTTGGCTCAAGGAAAAGGACATGTAAGAGGATTTTAATGCCTTGTTGGATGTACACACCCTTTTGGAGGGATTTTTTGAATTTGTAGAATATTCCCTCCTTGATGCCATGTTGAGAAAAAATAGCAGATTTAATAAATCAAATAAAATGATTTACTTGTGCAAGTTGCAAAAGCTAGAGGATTTGAGGGATTAAGATTAAGGTTAATCAACATTTGATTAATTTAAAAGGAGATTAGCTGATGTGACAATTTGATTTTAGATTTTTGGATTGATTTAAATCAAAGTTGAGAGGAATATGAATTTAGACTTAATTAAATAAAGTTTAATTTATTTAATTAAAGAGAATGGTGTTAGTTTTAAATCAAATAAAGATAATTTAATTTAATTTAAATGAGATGACTTTAGAGATTAATTAAATAAAATGAATTATTTAATTAAGAGAGGGACTATAGGATTAACTAAACAAAATGATTTATTTAATTAATAGAATATGATGACTTAATTAGATAAATTTGATTTATTTAATTAAAAAATGAAATATGATGAATCTAATTAAATAAAAATTATTTAATTAGATGACTAGCAGAGGAGATAATTCAGAATGAACTGGTGTTAGTAAAATCAGGTTCAAGTGTATAGGATCAATCTACACATTTTCCATGTCTACATTTTGCCCCTCTTTGAAGCAATGTACCTGTTGCGTTGGTTCAAAGAATAAACTACCAAGATCAAAATTTAATTTTTATTTTTTTTCATCAAATGCCCCACTGCTACCCCAGTAGAAGAATTACACTGGTATACTATCCCCTTTGAGAGATCAGATGGAAATTTGAATTTTTGGGTGGTCTCACAAAAAAAGAGGAGATGCCAAAACATGAAAAATTAATGCAAAATGACCCTAGATTGGGCGAAAATGGGATCGAGGGTCCAAAACCCTAATTTTTAAGCTCAAATAGGCCTCGAGGGGCCATCTCAAATTCATTTGCATATTTTGCACTTTTGAGCTCTAACCACTATTCGAGATGGTGCAACAAGTGCTTCCACATCACATTTTGAAGTGAGTGCAAGTGTGCCAATAGATACCAGGTGCAGGATCACCGGTATGTGACCCTTACCTAACTTGTTTCATTTTTTATGTGCATTAATTAGGGTCCAAAGTCAAACTAAGTCAAGCAGCGTTGTTTGCCTTCATTGAAAGTGCTAAAATCGATGTCGTGCGGCCTTAAAGTGCACCACTATTGAGTCTTGCACCACAGCGGTCTAGTTAAAAGATTAGGGTTTAGACTTCAAATTCCACCACATCTGAAAATTGCACCGCGACGGTGCAATTAGGAATTTAAGTTTAGGGGTCAAAATGGTCTGTGGTCAAACTGTTGCAGCGACATAGTTTGGACTTTAGAGGGTTCTAGCGGAATAGTTTGGAACTTTCAAACAACGTGCATTTTAAAACAGTGAAACACTTGTTGTTTCAGTCATGAAAACTCCAAATAGGATCCTGATTTTTTATGAAACTCGACGCTGTGACCTTTACTAGTGCAGGAGTGTGTATAGATTTTACATTCATGAGAGCACAAGTCCCTAGTACATAGTAGGTTGGTTGAATTGCATGAGCTGCTCCAGGAGAACCTTGGGGCAATAGGGCTATGGTATGTCACCTACGCACCTGCTGTCTGGACACACCTGGGTATGATGACTACATTGGTAGAGTGATGGCACAGTGAGACATCATCATTTCACTTGCCCACATGTGAGGTGACAGTGACCCTAGAGGATTTTTGGTACATTCTTCGATTGTCGATCTATAAAGAGTGAGTCATCTATGATGTGGACACCAAGAGAGATGCCTGCTTTGAGGTTATGGGCCTTGATGAGATCATTTTTGCTAAGGGAAAGATCAAGCTAGAGTGGTATAGGGGCATGGTTCCCACCTTCCGATTAATTGTCATTACTATCATTTTAGGCCTTGCTAGGATGGGGTCTTGCCTCAGAGTGGATGCTCCATTGGAGATATTGCTTTGCATGGGGTCCAATGATGTTGGCCTCATGCTATAATGATCTACATGAGTTTCCCTACCTAGATACCAGAGCCATCGGGGTCAAAGTGACAATTTTTCACATCCGGGCCTTGGAGCACATTGCAGTGCTTCACCCTAGAGTTACACCGATTGACATGGATCTAGATGATCATGTAGTCTAGTGGTACAGAGGGGCCCTAACATTTACACATACATTAGCGATCGAAATCCCTCACAAGAGGAGGATGATTGATGAGATGACAATTTTTACTTGGAGGCCTTAGCTTGGTATGCCTGCTTGGTACGATGATGTTAAGTAGCTCTTCTTTACTAGATGGGACAAACTTATGCAGGATAGGGAGCACATGATGATAGAGCATTATCTGCTAGATCCGGTGGCTAGGCAATTCTGAGAGAGACAAGACAAACCCAATTACCAGCATGTACCAATATCTGCACGTACTACAAAGGATACCACATGGGGTTAGAAATTCTAGCCAAGGATGCAGTTGCCTCATTCATAAAACTAGTGGCCAGGCCATGGCCATATGCTCAGGGGCAAGTGATGAGTCTAGTTTATGGTTTAATTATTGATGAGGCTGTTGTCCATTTCCTGTAGTAACTTAAGACTTTGGTGCTTGGGAGTTGATATTTTTCATAATATTTCCTTAAACCATAGACCCTGGACATAAATCTATTTTCATAAGATTTCAAATGATATTGATATGTTATGTGGACTGTTTGTGTTAATTTTGCACGTGATTAATGAATTTTGATTTAAGATGATTATCGATATGCAGTTGTTGTGCATGTTAATGTTGTCATGTAGATAATTTGAGGCCTACAATTCAAGAAGATTCTACTAGTTGGACATGTGTTATATCATTCAACAAGGTGGTCATTGAAGACTCTTAGCGGTTAGAGATTCATCATGCATCAAATTGTAACCTCCTTGTAGTGATCTTAAATTTTTTTGAGCATGCGTAGGTGTTACTGTTGTGCTAGATTCGAGTTAAGGCAATCATGCCTAACAAGTTTTGTGCATGCGTAGCCACCCTCGCTCTCTTTCACGATTTCCCTAATGTGGCATCCTTCGTGTTTGTTGGAGTTGACCGCCTTGCTAGGTGGTTAGATAAATACGGCTCTGATATTCTTTCGAGCTCTCCCTCTTTTTCCAGTCAAATAATATTGATTTGATGCACTCGCACTTTCAATCTTTTCAACAATAAATTCATGTTGATCATTTGTACTCATGTTTTTCCATAAATGAAATAAATTTATGAGTTCGTGCGTTTGAGTTTACCTTAGTCTTAGGGAATACTTATCCAAGGGGGCTCACTTGGTGAGTATTTTTTCCTTTAGGTTAGTATTTTTATGTTCAGTAAATAGTTAAGAATCTGGCACTGACTGTTCTTTGAACCACTAGAATTCCATTTTGTGACTATTCCTACAGCCAAAGCAGACAGAGTAGTTTCCTGTTTTTTGCACACATTTTAATTTTCACCATGCATTTCAACTTGATCTAGTTATTGGTGGATGTTAAACATTTATCTTGTTTCCTTCCAAGAAATTTACTTTCAGCATTGTGTTTTTCTTAGCTATAGGATAGATATGGCTACTTTGGATTCCTAGTGTACATACAATGCTGACCCATTTCAAGTTTATGTCTCTATTTTGACAATTTAAATGCACCTTGATGATGACTGAGATAGATATTTAGGTTATATGTCCAATCTTTGAATCATAGTTGTAATAGATTAGTTATTGAATCATTGTAGGAGGCCAACATTTTTGGCGTCGTTGTCAAGGATGGTGTCAAACTAGGTATTTCTTTGGAGTCATTCATATTTTTTCTTCCTGTAGCATTTATGGAATTTTTTCTTAATATACCCCTCATTAGAAGAGTTATGACCCCCTATTCTTTTGCCAAATTTTGTGTGAGTTGGTTGATAGTGAGCTGAAATCATATGCATAGAGAAAGAAGAAGAGATTCTCATGGGAGATTCCTTCCTAAATCCTAATCTATTCTAGATAGTTGAGTACCAGAACCTACCAAGAAACCAAGAAGAAGAAGAGCCACACCCTTTTTTTGGTATATTTTCTGATCTAACCAGCTCTGAAGTTTCCCTTGAAGATCAAAATCCAATTGAAGAACCCTTTTCTTTGGAGTTTCATCAAGCAAGCATGGGTGATGCAAATAGAGACAGACCTAATAGAGCTAACCAACTAGCTTTTCCTTTCCCCATTGCTCATCAGAATGAATTGAACAATCTCAAAAATATCCCTACTTCAGTTCTTCCTAAGTTCTATCGACTTGTCATAAAAGATCTTGATACATTATTTTTTAAGTTTGATATCCTCTATAGAAGTTATGACTATAACACTGATGCCCATAGGCTTAAGCTATTCCCTACTACCTTGAAATAAGTTGCATTAATATGGTTCATAAGCCTAGGAAGAGATATTGTGGGGACTAGGGAGGAAATAAAGACAGAATTCCTTGTGAAATACAAAGAGTATTGTAGGGGCAATGACATGAGAGGAGATGACATTTTCAGAATGCAACAAAAGGAAGATGAGAGCCTAGAGGATTTCATTTCAATATTTCTATTTTGTCTGTAGAAATCTCCACACCATACACTCAATGAAGAAATATAGAAACTTCTTTTGTTGAGAGGAATTAATAATAGTCGCATTGATGCCTTGGACATGATGGGAGGAGGATATATCACCCAAGGTCCTTTGGAGAATATCAAGAAAATATGTCAAAATTATTCTAGGGCAGCCTCAAAGAAGGGGAGAGTTTACAAATCTTCTATGGGTAAGTCATCCACCAGTGGAGTTTTGAGGATGGAGATTACTCATCGACAGATTTCAAGAAAGACATCATAAACAATCTGGCTACTTAGTTAGATTCACTTCAGGCCAAAAATAAGCAAGAGGAAGTCGAGACAATGTTGTTAGAATATTTCCCTCATTGCAGATAAAAGAAGAAGGACTGCAGATGCAAGATGATAGATAATATTGACAACAAGAAAATGGCAACCGAGTTCAATCCAATCCAGGGTGAAGATGATCAAGTCTACTATGTTGCACAAAGGAGGCATAGGCTCCAAGACAGGGTATGCCACAAGATCCACTATCTTTTGTTGGGCCATATTTCAATTCTTATTCATCTACTAATCAATGGAAACCCCCATATCCATCCAATTATGGAGGATATCCATCACAGCCTTGGAGTAACCCTCCGAATTCTTGGCCCAATCACCAAAACTCTCCACCGCAGTGGCAGCAACCTTAGGGGAATTGGCAGCCACCTCTAGGAAACTGGCAGAAAACATCTCAATGGAGGGGAGGACATCAATGGCCAAACCAATCAACCAATTACATGCAACCAATTTCTCAACCCCAATAGCCTACTATAATTCCTCATCCTACTAATCCAAGTTCAAATGTGCCAAAACCTACTCAGCTACCAACCCAACTAACACCTAACCCAAATAATAAACCACAACAATAGCTAGTATACTTTGTTGATCCACATCAATTCCTTGCATATGTTGTGAGTGTAAGTTACATCCATTTGCATTCAAGAATTATTTTATCAGCTCCTTACACACTTATTATCATTGAGCTTCTTGTGGAAGAGGAGTAGCCTCTGAATGTCCCTGTTCAGCCTAAAAATCCTGAACTAGTTCTAGCCAAGCAAACTGATCTTGAACCACCATTTCCCCAGAAGTTGGAAACTGTGAAACAAAAGAAAGAAAAGGAGGACACAAATTTTGAAATTCTAGATCAGTTCAAGGATATATGTATCTAGATACCTATATTTCATGCCATCAAAGATGTTCCCGTACATGGAAAAGCAATCAAGGAAGCATTCTTTAAGACACTAGGCCAAAAGAAGAAATACCCCACTACAGTGCATGTGGTGGGACAACTTGCTGACATCATGCTTGGGAAAGTGATTTTTCCCAAGTGCAATGACCCAAGGAGTCCTTTGGTAGGATTTTTTATAAATGGGATGCAAATAAAGAATGCTCTAATTGATTTGGGAGCAACAATAAATGTTATGACCAAGGACATCCTGCAGCAACTAAATATTGTAAGCATGAGACCTACTCCTACTATCTTGCAGCTTACTAATAGTTCTACTATTAAGCATGATGGTATAGTGGAAGATCTAGTGGTAACTCTAGACTCTTGGGAGTACCCAATAGATATTATGATTCTTTCTCCTAAAGCCACACTAGGTGGGTACCCCATTATTCTTGGAAGATAATGGTTAGCAATAGCATATGCTTATATTGAATTCTGGATAGGAGACATGATCATTTCTAATGGAAAGAGCACCAAAAATATTTTTATCTACCCACCTACTCAACCATCCCATGATAAGGATATCTAGTATGGCTACATGTTGGTGAAGAGGTCGAAGAAGTTAAGTTTGTGGTGCAGCTTATGATGTTACATAGAAGCCCCTTCTTGAAGCATCAGGATGAAGATGAAGTATTGTCCCACATAATTCATAACCATTATGAGGTAGAGAAAGAATCACCCTCTCAAGTATCTGATTCTGCTACTATAATAAAAACACTCCTGCCCACTCTTCCTCTAGTCACTCTTCCTACAGTTGAATTTCTTGTAGCAACAGTAAATTGAGTGAAGAACAACAGTTGTCATTGGAAAAATTGTTGAAGGCCCATCAAAATGCATTTGCATGGGACTATCATGATATGAAGGGATTGGATCCTAACCTTTGCACTCATAGGATATATATAAGAAATGATTGTACACTATTAAGGCAGCCATAAAGAAGAATTAACCTTGCATTGAGAGAAATAGTAAAATGAGAACTATAGAAATTGCTTGATGTCAGATTTATCTGCCCCTTTTCAGACAGCCAGTGGGTGGTTATTGTGCCCAAAAAAGGATGGAAGTGGCAAGTTTATATTGATTATAGGGAACTTAACTCTGCCACCAAAAAATACCATTTTCCATTACTGTTCATACATCAAGTTTTGACTCACTTGCAGGAAAGCGGTACTTTTCTTTTCTTGATGGATTTAGTGGCTATAATTAGATCCAAATTGCATCAAAGAACCAAGAGAAGACCACCTTTACCTATCCATGGGGAACCAATGCCTACTCAGTACTTCCATTTGGCTTATGTAATACACCTGCAACTTTTCAGAGAGGAATCATTAGTATATTTTTAGATGTCTCTCATGATTGCATGGAAATTTATATGGATGATTTCACTACTTATGGTGTTGATTTCAATGAAGCATTTGAGAATCTTAGGAGAGTCCTTCAAAGATTTGAAGACCATAATCTCTCTTTAAATAATTAGAAGTGTTCCATGATAATGCAGGAAGGTGTAGTTCTTGGCCACTACATTTCTCACAAAGGAATTCAAGTAGATCCTACAACGATTGAGGTAATTAACAATCTGCCTATTCCTAGTAAACAAAAAGATGTTAGGAGTTTCTTGGGATATGCAGGTTATTACAAGAGGTTCATCAAATACTTTATCAAAATGGCAACACCATTATATAATCTCCTCACTAAATATGTTGAGTTCCAATAAATAAAAGATTGTGACAAGGCATTTTCTAACTTGAAAATAACTTTAACTTATGCTCCTGTACTCAAGGGACCTAATTGGGAGATTCATTTTAACATCCATACAAATACATTAGACTATTCTATAGGAGCATTCCTAGGATAGAAAGAAGGAGCTATGGAAAATTCCATTTACTTTGTTAGCAAAAATCTACAAGGAGTTGAATTCAACTATACAGTGACAAAAAAAGAAATGTTAGCAATGATCTATGCCTTAAACAAATTCAAACATTACATAACCAGCTAGAAAATATTTGTGCACACTAATCATGCATCCATAAGATACCTTATGAACAATCCTTTGATTTCAATAAGGCTAGCAAGATGGTTATTGTTGATGCAGGAGTTTGATATAACCATTGTGGATAAACCAAGGAGAGCCAATGATGTTGCAGATTTTCTTTCAAGGCTAACCACATCAGAAGAAAATCAAGTCATAGATGATTCTTTTCTTGATGTTCATTAGTGTATAGACACCCTGATATGTTGACATAGCTAATTTTCTGGTCACAGGGAGAGTCCCTCCTCACTTCTCTCCAAAATAGAGGAGAGTGCTCATTGAGAAATCTTTTCCTTTCTCATGGATTGTTGGATGTTTTTTGTATACTGGACCTGACCAAGTCATGAGGAGATGTGTGAGGGAAGATGAGACATTTGATATTCTACATGCATGCCACAATGAACCCTATGGAGGAAATTTTGCAGTCAAAAGGATAGAAATGAGGATTTTGAACATAGGATACTATTGGCCAACACTCCACAAGGATGTAGATAGATATACAAGGAAGTGTGATAGATACCAAAGGATGGGTCGGCCAAAAAAATCTAATGAGATGCCACTTTGTCCCTAGGTAGTATTTAGTCCATTTGATAAGTGGCACCTAGATTTTGTAGGACCCATTGATCCTCCATCAAAAGGTAAATCCTGTATTTTAGTATGCACTGATTATGTAACTAAATGGATAGAAGTTAAGGCCATGAACCATGCAAGAGATACTAAGGTTACATAATTTATGTATGGATAAATTTTCACATGGTATGGGGTACCAAGAGAGATAGTTACTAATCAAGGGACTCAATTCACTTCAACCCTTGTTATAACACTGGTCAATGAGTACAACATTGAGGCCATTCTGACCAAAATAGTGGCTATCCATAAAAAGGATTGGGAAAGTAGTCTATTATAAGTTGTTTGGGCTTATAGAATCACATGGAAAACCACTACAAGATTCACTCCTTTTGAGTTGATATATGGAAACATGGCCATCATGCCCATTGAATTTGAGCATAAGACACTCAGGACTCCAGTAGAATTGGGAATGAATATTTTTGAAGAACAAAGAGATAGAATCATACAACTCCATGCTTTGGATGAGATGAGGAAGGCAACCTTGCATCACATAGAGGTAGTGCAGAATCAATGAATAAGATGGCATGATAAATTTTCATCAAGGATAAGAAGTTTCAGCCTGGAGATTGGGCACTACTCTATGACTCAAAATATCATGATAATGTAGGAAAATTATAGACAAGGTGGCTTGGAGCTTATGAGGTGGCTGAAGTATTTTCCAATGGAGTTGTTTAGCTTACTACCATTGATCCTATCAGTTTTAAGCTATTGGTGAATGGTCATCACCTGCGATTGTATCACAAGCCGACTACTAAGGAGGAGTTCCTGCAGTAATTCACTTAGCATGCAACACTCGAGCCTCCTATAGCCAAAGGAAGTGGACCTAGTGTCCCTTCTTCTGGCTAATTAAGGTACGTAACTTGTCATAATAAAGATTCCCACTTTGTGGGGGTCCACTTCTTCACCCATCCACCCATTCATTCCATGTTTCTCTCTCTTCCACCTCATCCCACTCCGCTTTGATTAATTATTCAACTAATTTCTTCGAAATGACTAGTACTTTCTCCATAATATTTGAAATACATCTTCCACAAACTTAGGTATGAACCCAAGTATGTGCGCATTAATTGTTATATCTTAATTATCTTCTAGTACATTTATTTAATTGTTGTAAATTAATATGGATGTTCACCATAGCATGTCACCATTTCTTGCCCCTATCAAATCATCCTTTCACCTCACATGTGAGGACACATGTGCAAATTTAGGTTGGGGGTAACCTATTAATGCCATGTCTATATGTCTGTCTGTACTGATTCATGTCAGCAAGATTTAAGTGATTAAGCCAATTTGAATTCTAAAATGACGGCTTGTATGTGTGAAATTCAAATTCTTTGCCACAATTTTTTTTAATCACAACCTGCATTTAGTACTTCGTTATTGCCATAATTGCTCCTCTCTTAATCCTAAACCAAAAGGTTAAATTCAAATGACACCAACATTAGAATTTAGCAGAGTTGTAGAAAGAAGCAGTTTGGTTTCAAAACAAGAATTGCAGGAGGAAATTTTTTGCAAAATAACTATTTGATTGCAGACAATGGGTGGTGGGTTGATTCAAAATGAACCCATAGTTCATGATGTTTTATTACAGGATGCACCTTACCTAGCTGAGTTTAGAAATTGTGGATGGATAGACTATTTCTTAAAGCTAGATGGCCTTGACGAAGGTGTTGCATTAGAATTTACCCAAACATTGTCAAAAGGGAAAGCCATAGTAAAAGGGTTGGAAGTCATAGCTATGGAGGAAAGAATTTCAGAAGTTACAAGGTTGTCTACTGAAGGTGAAAATTACCCTACTACTAGGGATGCTAGCTTGGCTACGGCCAAATTTATAGAACCCAATGACCCTCTGTTGAGCATAGATAAACAAGGAGTGAAGAGGACTTCTCTGCTCAGCCTATGGAGGCAAGCAGTTGTTTATGTTGTCAAATATATCACCTGCGAAGTTCGCCAATCAAACTTGCATTCCATGCATTTTAATCTTCCAAACCACATGAGGCATGGAAGGACAATGAATGTTCCCAACATTTTGTACAACCTTCTTTTGATCATGGCAGAAAACACTCAGAAAGGTAGGGAAAAATCCATTTCCCACCATTTCCTAATAAAATTATTAGTTGAAAAATCTCTACATCATGTGTCCAATATTTCTTGGGAAGAATTTTTGAGAATTCATCAAATTAAACTAGAGCGTTTGCAACATAAGGTTTTTCCTCAACCTCATAAGGTTGGGAGGAGAAGGAGCAATTTTGGGGCCACTACTAGTACCTCAACTTTTGATGCAAGCCCTAGTGGAAATCCTCATGCAGCCATGCAAGCTATTGAAATTAGTTCTTTGGACATAGAGCATTCTGATAAAGAGGGTTTCTCTCCTGATTCTAATGACGAGGTTCCTCTTGGAACCTTAATGAAAAAAATGGCACAAAAGAGGGAGGCAGAACTAAAGGAAGGAAAAGCTAAAAAGAAAATGGTATAAAATAAAGTGCCAAGCTCCAAGAAACAAAAAGTTGACATTATTCCTCCTGTAGCAAAGGAAAAACAAAGAAACCCTCCCAGAAATTCAAAGTCAATTGGGCCAGTCATCAGGGTATCTCCCGAGGGAAGCCCTAAACCTGAAACATCACTATGAGAGGATATAGAAGCTCCAATGGAGCACATGAATGTCAAGGAGAAAGACATTTAAGGAAGCAAAAAGCATGACATTGGAAGACCTTGTTGATATTTTTGAACAAGTTGAAAACTAGACGTGTGAGGAAAATGTAGAATTCCTGCAACAAGACTTCCTACATAATGAGAAATAACAAGAAGAGGCCTTGCAAATTGAAATAGGAGAGCAAGGATTGGAGCCCCTACTGCCAAAATTGGTTGGGTCAGAAGAAGACCTGCAGATGGTACTCTACCAAGGACCAATTAAAATAATAGTAGGAGTGCATAAGCCCTCTGGTTTTTCAATGAGCATGGTAGTCCTAAACTTGTGGAAGAAAATACAAAGAAGAGAAGAAGAATGGAAAGAAAAAAATGCATGTTAAAGAAGGAAATTGAACAAAAAGATGCGGAGATTGAGGATAAGAATAAAGAAATTATTTTTTTAAAGAAGAAGGTGGATGACATGAAAACTCTAGTGTCATAGATATTGGAATGTAGGGCTCCTATGAGGGTTTATGCCCTATATATAAAAGAGAAGCATCTTTCTTTCAAGTTTGAGCCCCTCATTTGAAACCCCTAATGAATTTTTCAATGCTTTTTCGATTGCTCCCCCTGAGATAAAAAATTTGTTATGTGAATTTTATTTATATAATTATATTGTGACCAAAAATCAAGATTGGAATCCACTGCTATATGTTGGGATGTCCAATTACGAGCATCCATGTCCTAGATACAAAATGAAGTAAGCTAGGGAAAGCAATACAAGACTTATAGGCAAGTTGAATCTAGCTTTCCCCTACCCATTAGGGTTGAATCTAGGCATCCAGTAGAGATTTTTAATGATTGGCACAAAATTTTATACTAATCAAGCTATACCTAGAGGTTCCTACCTGAGAGAGAGGTAGTGTATAAAGCATATGTGGAGATGGTGAAAACCACAAGAGACTCTATGATGGTATACCTCTTACAAAGATGGAATATCTTATCTAATTATATGAAGAAAGCTAAGCCCCATTCCACACACAACCATGTTGCAACACTCAAAAGGGCTAAAAGATATATTCGGCTTAGAAGAACAAAAGGGAAATTTTGGCTTCCACTAATTTTTCAACCTCCTATTCTATTGTGGATGGTGCCAAACTTCAGATTTTACAAGTGTAACATTGCTGATGAAAGGCAAAGATGGAGCAGGCTAGAAAGGAAAAAAGGGTTCTAGTGGGATCCTAATTCAGATACATCAGAAACAGATGTCAGGAAGCTTGCACTTGCCAACTTCTAAGCATTGACCAAACAAAAGCATAACTCTTCCCTTGTTGGAGGACCAACAAGATTTTAGGTTGGGGGGGAAATGATGAGTCTATTTTATGGTTTAATTATTGATGAGGTTTTTGTCCATTTCCTATAGTAACTTAAGACTTTGGTGCTTGGGAGTTGATCTTTTTCATAATATTTCTTTAAACCATAGACCTTGGACATAAATTTATTTTCATAAGCTTTCAAATGATATTGATATGTTATGTGGAGTTTTTTTGTTAATTTTGCATGTGATTAATGAATGTCATTTTAAGATGATTATGGATATGTAGTTGTTGTTCATGCTAACATTGTCATGTAGATAATTTGAGGCATATAGTTCAAGAAGATTCCACCAGTTGGATGTGTGTTATATCAATCAACAAGGTGGTCATTGAAGACTCTTGGTGGTCAGAGATTCCTCATGCATCATATTGTAACCTCCTTGTAGTGATCTCAAATTTTATTGAGAATGCACAGGCGTTACTATTATGACAAATTGAGTTAAGGAAATCGTGTCTGATAGGTTTTTTGCATGTGTAGTTGCCCCTACTCTCTTTCGCGCTTTTCCTAATGTGGAATCCTCCATGTTTGTTGTATTTGACCACCTTGATAGGTGGTTAGAAAAATAAGGCTCTGATGTTCTTTTGAGCTCTCTCTGTTTCCAATCAAAGAATGTTGATTTGATGTACTCGCACTTTTAAGCTTTTCAACAATATAGTCATGTTGATCATTTGTACTCATGTTTTTCCATTTAAGTTTACCTTAGTCTTAGGGAATACTTATCCAAGGGGGGCCACTTGGTGAGTATTTTGTCCTTTAGCTTAGTATTTTTCTATTCAGTAAATAGTTAAAAAACTGGCACTGATTATTCCTACAACCACTAGAATTCCATTTTGTGACTATTCCTGCAGCCAAAGCAGACAAAGTAGTTTCCTATTTGTTGCTCAAATTTTCATTTTTTTCATGCATTCCATCTTATCTAATTATTGGTGAATGTTCAACATTTATGTTGTTTTCTTTCAAGCAATTTACTTTCAGCATTGTTTTTTTCTTAGTTGTAGGATAGATATGGCTACTTTGGATTCCTAGTGCACATACAGTGCTAACCCATTTCAAGTTTACATCCCTGGGTTGAAAATTTAAATGCACCTTCATGATGACTGAGATAACTATTCAGGTTAGATGTCCAATCTCTAAATCATAGTTGTAAAGACATAGTTGTTGAATCATTATAGGAGGCCAACAACAAGCAAGTGCAAGTGTCATATAGGCATATAGTGATTGGTTCAGGCGACTAGTCAGATTGGTAGTGCTCAGGGAAGCCTTACCATGGTAGAGAGCTAGAGGCTGATCAGCAAGGTGGGGGCGAGGGTAAGGAGGTAGAGGAGGAGGTGGACCACCTTTAAATTAGAGGGGACATAGAGATCAGGCACCTGGAGTCCAGCAAAGAGATGGGGACAAGCAGCAAAGAGATACCCCAAGGGACCATCAGCAACAACCTCCACCACCACCACCACCTTAGCCGAACCAGAGAGATGCATTGATATAGTAGTTAGAAGCATAGGTTTAGGAGCTTATAGCTGAGAGGGACTAGGTGAGACAACAAGACTAGGCCCTCACTATAGAGAGAGATCAAGCTAGATTAGAGTGGGATCAGGAGGTGGGTAGGAGATGATAGATAAAGATAATGGCCATTCCTTCTTAGGGCAGGACAGTCTCAGTGTGGCTATATCATGAGGCTGCCAGAGATGTAGAGTATTACAGGTTACACTATTGACGGGTCGTACTAGTAGGGGCTCAGGTGCTAGAGTACTCTCAGCAGACTTGTATGAGACAGATAGAGGACCAAGCTAAGAGATAGGTGGATGAGGGGAGCAGCCAGTAGGGCTAGCCACCATGACATCTTCTTCATTGGCACCATTATACACTTGATTGATACACACACATTTGATCCTAATCTTTGTACCATGACAGTTATATTTTTTTTGATGATATATATATGATTGATCGATTCATTTTTGATATGTGTCCCATTTTATTTATGAATTATGGATGGATGATTTATGATATGAAGATTTTTATTGATGCAAATGTTTATCGATGCATTTCTTTTCATATATTTTCTATACATTTTATGATGACAATGTATGATATGTGGATGCAAATGTTTTTATATCCTTTTCATGTATGATGTGATGATGCCTATATAGGTGATATGATGATGTAGACATATGGTTTATGATATTCTTAACAAAACCTATGTGATATCCTAAATGATAATGGTTCAAGGTTGATTATGCGATATATGAAATGATATGTAAATGCAATGTTTTTGTATTTTTTCCTATGCGTTTTTTGATGGTGATATATGGATGTTATGATGTTGTTTATATGATTATGCAATGGATAAAAATGTAATCATGATATGTAAAATGCAATTATGCAAAATGATTATGATGATGTTATGATATGAGATGACCTATGATATTTATGGTTTATGACATGCAATGGTTATGATTATGATTATGCATTGTGATTTATGATCTATAAATGATTATGATCTATAATGATATTATTATGATATGGTATGCCTATGATATGAATACCTATTGGTACGTAATGATTTTATAATATGTAATGGTTATGAGGTGCTATGCCATGATGTAATGTGAAATGACTATGCAATGACATGCGACTGATTATGATATGCATGAATGTATTTAGAATATGAGGTGTATGTATGTTGATGATTCGTGGATGTAGGATGGATGTATTAGTGATTCTTTTAATTAATTGTCATGGTATCATGTTAGCACAGAGAGAAGATAGAAGAAATAGGATAATGAAAAGTGGATCCAACAACCCTACATTATTAATGATGATGATGATGATGATTTTCTTATCATGAATCAGGATTTTAAAAGGGTCATTTACCTTATGTTTGATAATACACATAGGTACGATGCATCAAGGTATAAAGAACCAGATGGAATTGTACCTAGTGTGATGAACTTTGACTCAACAATCAGATAGGAGTACTCCTATTCACACTTGGTATACAGAACCATATCTAAAATGTAGTTCAGATATTCCAAACATATTGGACCAAAACATAGAAAGGAAAGCCTTCCTATGTGGTCAACAAGACACCTAAAACATCCTCCATACACCGAAACAAGGTATGCATGACTAGGTTATATTACAAGAATATCCAACAAGCACAATAGATAAAAAGATACTAATCATTGCCCCATTTCTTTCTCTCTAAATCCCTTTGTTTGGACATCATCCAGAAGTCATCGAAATGTGCACAAAATAAGATAAGTCAAAAAGACAGAGATAAAGTAAAGAAACAAGCTAATGTTCTTCATACCGCTAGCCAAGACTAAACTATGGTGATATTTGATGTTGATGTCCATTATAGGAAGGATGCATCCTAGGAAATGATGTTATCAGTTGATTTTGGAATTGACTGGATGATAGGCTATTTATACTCTGAGTTGACTAACTTGCTTATCTATTGATCTAGACTTAAGACCCTGACGATTGGGTTTTCACTTTTGAACTTGCTAAGACTTGTTTCCGACTGTTTCACCAAAGGTTGGGGTTGATGATGATTTATTATTAGAAGATGCTTATTTTGGGTGAGTTTTGAAATGGGACTAATGCACCTTTTGGGTTTTTTGAATGTTTTTGGTATTTTGCAATGTTTTGAGGTTGTTTTACAAATGTTTTGATTTTCAAATTTTCCAATGTTTTTTGGTTTTTTCGAGATCTTGACCAAGAAACTAACCTAAAGACCTATCTAAGGGGTCTCAGGGGCTGATCAAATATTATCCTTGCCTACGTTATACACACAGAGACCACGTAGTTTGACTGACACAAACTTGCTTATTGATGAGATATGAACAATGGATTGTCTGCTTATTATGATAGACTCCTAAAGGACTGACCTAATGTGTCTCGGGGGCCGATCAAAGAACCACCTTACCTTCGTTCAAGCTCAGAGACAACGTAGTTCAATAGGATGACTCTATTTTTTATTTTTGGATTTTTGACATGTTTTTTGGATTTTAAGAATGTTTTGGATGTTTTTGAATTTATTGATTTTATGAATGTTTTTGGGATTTTTGATTTTATGAATGTTTTTGAATTTTTTTATTTCACAAATTTTTTTGGATTTTTGGATTTTTGGATTTTTGAGTTTTTAAGGAAGACTTCAAGGATATACACGAATCTAATCTAAATGCAAGTAAAAGAATATGCCCCCAGTGTGGTGCAATAGACTACTTTGATATAGGCAAGACAAACTGACCTTAGGAATGTGCCAAGTAGTACTAGGGTAGAACATGATACGAACACAAGATCAAGATATGATGCGGACATGAATGGGTGAATGGAAGGATCTTGGAATGCGATGGGTGTTGTAGAAGGCGATGGTAGGTGGGTGTTGAGCCATTCATAGAGATCATGGTGGATGGGGAGTGCTTTATTTACAAAAGGCACCTGTTTGCCAGGTTTTCACCAAGGTACTTTTCCAAAGTGCCACCAAAGTTGTTTTCACTAGAGGATGATTTTTATATTTACGATTTTCAATCTTTTCTTCTTTTTTTTGGATTTTTATATTTTTTTGATTTTTTTAACTTTTTTTATTTATACCTTGAAATCTTAGGCATAAAACTCTTTGAGATGGGATATATTGATAGGTTCATGTAGAGGCTTCCCTTCGACCGTTGATAGTTGATATACCCCTGACTTGTAGCTTGTGGTGACGATGAACGGTCCCAACCAATTGGGTTCAAACTTGCCTTTGCTATCTAGATTTGACACATTTTTTATGATTCTCCTTCAATACAAGCTCTCCTACTTGGAAGGTTTGAATCCAGATCTTCTTTTTGTAACTCCACTTGAGATGGTTTTGGTAGACTTGCAGATGGTTTAAGGCATCCATGCACCACTCATCTAGTAGTTCTAGCTTGTTCAATCATGATACCTGATATTCTTCATCTGTAATGGGATTATATTGTGATATTCATAGAGATAGGAGCTCAATCTCAATGGGGAGGTTGGATTCTAATTTGTAGACCAGAGAGAAAGGGGTTGCATCTATTGGTGTATGGATGATTTTTAGGTAGGCCCATAAGGCAGGGTTCAACTGTAAGTGCCAATCACAACCAACTTCATTGACTATCTTTCTAAGGATTCTGAGGATGGTCTTAGTTGTAGCATCGGCTTGGCCATTACCCTAGGGATAGTATGGAGTAGAAAAGTGATGTTGGATATTGAAATTTTGGCATAGGTCTCGGACATCCTGGTTTTTGAAAGGTGTCCCATTATCTAATATAATGGCTTTAGGGACACTATAGCGGCAAATCAAGTAATTCAGGATGAGCTTGGAAATCTACTTTCTCATAATATAGGTCATTGGTATGGCTTCTACCTACTTCATGAAGTACTCTATAGTAGTGATAATGAACTTGTGTCCATTAGATGAGGTGGGGGTGATTTTTCCAATGAGATTGAGCCCCCACTGTGAGAAGGGACAAGGTGTTACAATTGAGTGGAGCTCCTAAGCTAATGCATGGATGAGGTCCCTATGTTGTTGACATTGCAAGCATTTCCTAACATATTTGTGGGGTTCGTTCTTCATTGTCATCCAATAGTACCTCATTCTCAGCAGCTTCTTGGCCAAGTTCATACCACTCAAATGTGAACCACATATTCCATTATGTACCTCTTTTAAATCAGTCAAATCTTCCTCAACGTTTAAGCATCATAATAGGTTTCCCTCAATACTCATATGGTATAGCATGTCACCTAGGATAACAAAACGGGTCAACTTCTTGAAAAAGGTTTTCTTAAGGTTGGGATTGATATCAGGAGGGAGGACTCCTATTCTTAGATAAGTGTATATGTCATGATACCATGAGTTACCAGGACCAATGATTTCACACAAAAATTTAGACTCTCATACCTCGAAAGCTGGTATGAGAAGCTTATCTACAAGGAATTCTTGCTTTGGGACATTGTGTGGGACATCTAGTAGTGATCTAATTGTTTTCATAGCATCTGCTACTTTGTTATTTTTTCTTTGTATCTGCTCAAATGTAATATCCATGAAGGACTCTTTTAGGCTTTCCACCAGTTTCTTGTATGGATTCAAATTGTCATCCTTCATTTGGTATTCATCATTGACCTAGTTGATGATTAGCTATGAATCCTTGTAGACTTTGAGTGCCATGATCTGCCAGTGCGCTATAACTCTTAGCCCTATGATAAGACCCTCATATTTTGCAATATTATTTGTGCAAGAAAAGGACAACTTATATGATTTGGGTATGCAATCTCATTATGGTGTAATGAAGAAGACTCCAGCTTCTGACCCATGTTGTGTGTAGGATCCATCAAAATATATTTTCCAGTGATCTTCTATGCTTATGTTAAAGATGAACTCGTCAGGGATTTTTGATACAAGTGGGTTCTTTGAATACATTGGTGCTTCTACCAAATGATCTACAATTGCTTGTCCCTTAATGTCCTTTTGTTCAACATACTCAATGTTGTGTTCTATTAGGATCATAGGCCACTTATTTTTTTGCCCTGTGAGTGTTGCTTTAGAAAGTAGATATTTAAGAGGGTTTATCTTCGTAATGAGTTTTATCTAGTGTGCAAACATATAGTGTTTGAATTTTTGTGCTGCAAACATGATTGTTAAGCAAGCCTTCTTAATAGATGTGTAATTAAGCTCATGTCCCACCATGGTTCCACTGATGTAGTAAATAGCTCTCTCCTTCCCATTTTCATGATGTTGTGGTAAGAGAGTGCCAAGGGTTGCAGATGTTGTTGATTTATATAAGATCAAGGGTTTTCCTAGAATTGGTGGCATGAGAAATGGTGGTGTGAGTAAGTACTCCTTGATCTTGTTGAACGCCTGGTCACATATCTTGTCCCATTTATATGCTACCCGCTTGTGGAGTAGATGAGAATATGGGATAGCCTTATCTACTAATTGTGCTATAAACCGATGAATGGATTGGAGTCTTCCTTGTAAGCTTCTAAGTTGTTTCACTGTCCTTGGTGGATCCATCTCAAGGATTGTATTAACCTTGGTAGGATCTATCTCTATCCCTCTTATGGATACAATGTACCCTATAAACTTTCCTAATTGTTCCCTAAAGACACATTTCTTTGGATTGAGCTTGACCTTGTATTCTTCCAGCCTATCAAAGATGGAACCTAAAGATGATATATGATCTCATCATTTTCCTGACTCGGCCAATATGTCATCCACATAATCTTCCACAATCTTTTGAATTATATCATGGATGATTAGTGGCATGGCCCTTTGATAGGTAGCTCCTACACTCTTTAGCCCAAATGACATCTTGTTCCAACAGTATGTTCCCCACGGACAAGCGAAGGTCATCTTATGTTGATCTTCTTTGGCTATCAGGATCTGATAGAATCCTAAGAATCCTTCCATTAGTGATAGCATTTAATGTCCTATCCTCACATCCACAATCATATCTATGTTTGGGATATGGAAGTCATCCTTTGGACATGCTTTGCTTAGATCCTTGAAGTCAGTGCAGATGCAGATGCCCCTAGTGGGCTTTGAAACAAGTACAAGATTTGAAACCCACTCCGGATAGTCAGTTGGCTGTATGAATCCAACATCAAGGAGCTATTTAAATTCCATTTTTACCAATAGTGTGATCTATGGGTGCATTTTTCTCATCTTTTGTTTTACTAGCTTCACCTCTAGATATATAGCTAGATGATGCACCACAACTTTTGGATCAAGACTAGGCATGTCAATGTAGGTCCATGCAAATTTCACCTTTCTTTCCCTCAGGAAGGTAGATAGGAGCTCTTGTTCTTTGGTTAGGAGTGACTCTACATAAAGTGTTATATGTGGTGTCGCCTCACTTCCTAAGTTGACAGGATTGCATTTCTCTACTAAGACCACTCACTTTTCCTGATGAATAGAACTTGGAGAAAGATTAAATCACCCATCCTCTAGCACCTCAGAGAGGGTTTCACCATTGGATGTATCCTTTTTTTTTACCATTTTCAGGTCTGAATGTGTCATAGTGTGGTTTTCACTTAAAGAACTAGAGATTATTCTCAAATTTTCATTTTTGTGACTAAGGGATTCAATTGTTTCCCCATAATAGGCATGTGTGTCTAGCTCAATGTTGAACCCAAATTTTTCATCTCCACAAGGTATACTATCCCGCAGTCCCATGAATTTCGAGAGCGCCTCATCATTTTTGAATGTGTCTAAAATTGGTGGTCCTCATTGGTCATAGTCTATGAGCTAGGGATACACTAATTTTAACTCATGGGTTTGGTTGTTTGACTCAAAGGATACAGTGGAAATCATAAATAAGGAGGAGTCTTCAAACAACATAGGTAGGTCAATGATGCTATCCTCATCACTATCACTCCCATATACCTTAGTTATGTCAAAGGTGAAATTGTCCAAGGGTAGGCCTATGCACACTAGTAAGTGAAGGGGAGTTTTGACAACTTTAATGGGGCACTTTTTCCATGTATGATTATACTCAAAGAGGTACATCCAAGGCCAAGATTCTCCATGCACTTGTTAGCAATGATAGGTTCTAATCAGTCGCTGCCATTTTTTCCAAGACTTTCATTCTTGTTGTAGCCCATGCCCCACATTAGTTGTAGTCCTCTGTTGGCATCATCCATTGGAAGAGCTGGTATACGTCTTTCATCTTGATAGAGGAGATTGGATATATCTTTTTCATCCACCACTTCTTGGCCTAGATTCCCCCCAATTCTGAATCTGGAGGGGTTTTCTTTGAATGTTTGGGATGATGTGCTAGCCAGTTGTGGCTGCCCATGGGACCTAGGAGATTGAGGTAACTATCCTATTACCAAGGCTCCCTTCTTATTTTTTAGTCTCCACACCCATTATCTTGGATAATAACTATGATATCAGAGATGGCAAGAATGGAGGGTGTCTCTATCTCAGAAGCGGATGTCAATGGTAAAGTGGATGGTTTCACATATGGATTTGTAGGGCCTTCATCATTCTTTAGAACTTGAGGGATTTTGTATGACTTTACTTCCAGATTTTTGCAATAGGAAAAGGGCTCCAGATCACCATGAATTGTGACCTCTTGATTTTGATAGGGAAACTTGACACATTGATGAAAGGTAGATGCGACAACCTACATCCCATGAATCCATGGTTTCCCCAAGATAATATTATAAGGAAAATCAAGGTCAAGGACCTGGCATTTGGATTTCATGATGGTTGGCCCTACTTGATTAGGGAGTTGAATGGTGCCTTGAGACACCCTTTCTTGATCTTTATAAGCCTAGATGGTGATACCTTTTCTTTTTTCAATCATGTCCTCAAAAAATCCTATATTTTTTATTAGCTTGAAGGAACAAATATTTAACTCTACACCTCCATCCACCAAGACCCGTTTGACTTTATTTTTATGGACGAAAAATTCAAGATGAAGTGCACAATTGTGAGATGGTTAGGCTGGGAGATCTTGTTCAAAAAATGTTAGGAGATGTGGCGTGGTGATGTGTTTGACCATAGCTTGGAATTTGTTTGCATCAAGGTCTATGGGTATAGAAGACTCAACAAGAAATTTTTCTAGAATCTCCCTATGTGCAGGTGAAATTTTTAGTAACTCCATGATGGAGATTTGAGAGGGGGTCTTCTCTAGGTTTTCCAAGACATATAGCCACTGATGACTGAATTTGAATTTGCAACAGGTGCTCTAGCTTGCATGGATGGTCTAGGGATGGTAATTTTTCCACTTCATGTGGTGAATCCATAGTCAGCTTTGGACCTTGGGATATGGACAACACCTACCCATTCCTCTAGAGATATGATGATTTGGTCGTAGACGTGGTTAACATTTCCATACTTTTACCCTTGTCATTTTTATTTTCCTTATTGTGTTCTGGCATCAATTTCATGTATATCTTGAGGTCCTGATTCCCAAACCTTGGTGTGGGATACTCAACAAAGATAGTCTTGTTTTTAATGAGGTCTTGGATTAGGTTTTTGAACCTCATGCAACTGGCTGTGGTGTACCCCTTTATCTTATGAAAGTCACACAAATTCTTCTTGTTATACCATGGTGGCTTAACTTTAGGTTCCTGGTAATTCTCAATGATAGGAAGTGTGATGATGTTTGCATCAACTAGTCGCTTCATGACTGATTCAGCCAATTCTCCAAGTGGTGTGTACTTTCACTTTGGAGGATATCGATTTCTCATGGATGGTTCACCTTGATCATTGACATTGTTTCCTATTTCTTGATTGGTTTGTGGCTAGGGTGCATTAGATCGAGGGGTATTTTGGTTGTCATTTTGAGGTTGTTGGTATGTTTTCTTTTGTGTGTTTGGCTTTGGAGCATTGATTACAACCTTAGCATCAACAACCCCATCGTTAGTGACATTCTTGTTTTTCACCCATGTTCATGGTTTGTCATTATAGCTTTTTGATGGGAAATTATCTTGATAAGTAGGTGTCCCCCTTGGCTGATGAGGGCTCTTTCCATGTTGAGAGATTTAGGGATGAGTTCATCATAGGATGTGATACACTAGACTTTCAGATGGAAGGCCAGAGTTCCTTCAAGATTTGTGATGATGGTTCTGACTTGCTATTCTTTTGGCATGGCCCACTTGCTTCTATTGTATTTGGATCACCATCATTGTAAGAAAGATGCAAATGATTCTCCCTTTCTTTGCTTGAGGTTAGACAATTCCTCCAAGCTTACGTCCATGCCCATGTTGAATGCATAATTTTGCATGAAGGCATCCACATTTTCTTGGAACCATTCCATGGTTCGGCTAGCTAGACTCTGCGAGAAGAGCCTCACTAAATAAGAGTCATCATAGGCCACTTCCATGCAGTGCATGTGGAACTCCCTTATGTGATCTTCGAGGTTTCCAAGTTTGTAGTACTTGTCGAACTTGGGTATCTCAAAGCCTTGAGGAAATGGTTTCATCACAATGCTCCTATCGAACAAATAAAGGCATAGATTCCCTTGCGATATAGGGGTCTTCCCTGACTGAATGTCCAACACCTATTGTGAGAGCCTCTTGATTTGGGCAGATAAATGACTTTGTGGGTTGGGTGGTGGGATGAAGGTGTTTTGGGTTGGAGTAGTGACTTGGATGATAGATCGAGTGACTTGTGGACTAGGGGGTGCGTTTGTAGGAGTTTGTCGCATAGCCAATGCTTGTTGATATGCTTGTAGTTGTTGATGTTCCAACAAAATATTTTTGTTGGTCTTGTTGCTACTGTTGGACCAACAATGCTTGTTGTTGGGCTTATTGTTGTTGTTGTTCCAACAACGCTTGTTTTTGGGCTTGCTATTGAGCCACTTGTTGTTTTGCTACTTGTTGATGTACTTGGTATTGTTGTAAGGCTTGTTGATATGCTTATTGTTGTAAAAAGGCTTGCACTTGAACTTTTTGTGATTGATATTGAGCTCAAGCCTACACTTGGGCTTGTGCAAATTGAGTGGTTTGAGTGGCTTGAGTGGCTTGTTCAGCTTGGGTGGCTTGCAATAAAGCTTGTTCTTGGGCTTGGGCTTGTTGTTGCTATATCAATGCTTGTGCTTATGTTAGGGCAGCCTATTGGGCTTATTGTGCAGCTTGTTGTGTAGCTTGGTAGGTTTGGAATTTTCATAGCACCTTTTGATAAGCTTGTTGGGTTGCTTGCAATGTGATGTTGTATTGGTTAGCCATGTTTAGATTTAGTGGTAGAGGTGGGGGATTTGGAATGGTATGAGATGGTGTTATGAGATTCTGTTGGGGCGATTGTTGAGATGTTGTAGGATTGATGATAGGGGGTTGGGTAGTAGATGTTGTGATTGATATGCTAGGCCCTTCGGAGACCATGTTTTGAGATGCTATGGATGGTGTAATGGTGGATTGAGACATTTTGATTGGCACTACCTATTGTTGCGATGTCGGTGGTATGCCTAGAGAATTTGGTACACTTGGAAGATTTATTTGATTTGATTGATTTTGGATAAGTAAAGGGGATTTCCCTAAACCAAGGATTGGTGTGTAGGTTGGTGGTATAAGGGGAAATGGTGGGAAGATGGGTGGTGTATTCCCTTGAGGAAATGATGATGATGAGGGGTAAAAGATTCCCCCTTGTCCAAATAGTCTACCTTCTCCTTGTGAGGTCATGGGGAGAGAGACTTGTGCGTTAAGAGGATATGTTGCTATCGTAGTGAAAGTGGATGGATTATTGGTGTCATGGAAGATAAAAAAAACGTATGGATGTTTTGGACCTTGAGAGATGGATTGACCCAAGATGGTGTTTCCATCCAAGTCCTAGTTGTTCACAATGGGATGTTTTTGAATAGCATGAAGTAATGAACTCCCCTTGTTGACAATTGGCTGAGTTGGAGCAAGAGATGATGTGGGTTGGGGGATGGGTTGAACAATGCTTTGAAAAGATAAGGTGAATGAGATTCGAGGCATAATCCCAAGAGATTGATCCACAATAGTGTTTACATCAAAATCAGAAGGGACTTTTTCCCCTTCTTTTTCCAATTTTAGCATGTATTGTGAGGGATTGAGTCTCATCATGGCATTGACAATTTTGTGATTCTCGAGATTTTGGCCCATTTCTATTATTTCATCTTGAGTCATCCCCAAGACATTATTGGTGATGTCTTCCACTTGACCTTCCTCTTGAGGATCTTGCGGTAATGGAGGAAGATTGGGTGGGGGAATGCTAGATCCAATGGGATTGATTTTGGGTGTGGTTTGACTCAAGTCACTCGAAGTAGATGTTTCCTTGTTGGTTTCCATGTTTTTCTTGTTTTGAGATCGAGTTTGTAACATAAAAGAAGGATCAATCTCAAGATACAAAGAAAAAAAATGAAGTTTGTTAAAGGATCAAAGGACGGTGATGAGATAGATGAAGGATGGATGGTGTGAATGATTAAACTCTTAAGAATCTTGAAGGGACACTAGACTTTAGGAATTTTAGATTTTTGATTATTGATTTGATTTGTTTTGGATTTGGATTTGGATAATGAAATCATTAACCCCAAGAGGTTGGATGTTTATCTTGGAGTAAATTTGTTCACAAGGATTGATAATTTATCTAAGCACATGAAGAAGGATTCATCTACACATACTTAGCCAAACAAGATGATATTTTATTTGATTTAAACGATTTTCCAAAAGTCTAGTATGATTTTATTTTTCCAAGATTCGAAGAGTTGTTTGGCAGGATGAGATTTGATTGGTGTTTGAAGGGTGGGTGAGAATTTTTACTTTCATCCTAGATTATACTTAGATAAACTTCCCTTCTACAAGTCCTTGGTATTAAAGAACATGCTTTTACTTCCTATGTGAGAAATGCAAATTTTTGAAAGAGACTTGGATTTTGACTGTAATAAAATTTGTACAAATTAGGATTGTTCTTTGAAGCTTTCTTGTAAAAACTATAGAACAACCTTTCTCTAACTTCGTGAAGTCTTGAAAGATGTTCCTCATGAGATTTTGGACTAAGGAACTTGTGATGACTTGGTTTGGGAATTTTGACTTTGCGGGAAATCATGGGATAAAAAACATGTGAGGTTCAATTATCTGTTATCTTGCTTAGATTGATTATTTTTACCACAAACACTTACTTGATTATGTTTCAAACTGCATGTCTAATGTCCTAATTTATTTTCATCCCACAAGGTCTATTACGTGGAAATCAAGGAAATCAAGGCAATAGTTTCCTAATGTTAACTTTAGTAGGAGAAAATTGTGATATAAATCCAAATACTTAGAAACCTCTAAGGATGGAATCATTAAGCCAAGCAATAACACTTGGATTTGTCAAAGGTATTTGCTCCTCCCAAAGGGTTTTAAATTTTGAGGATTTTGTGAATGCTTGTTTTCAAATGTTTTAGATCCAAGCAAAGTGTTTTGATTCCAAAGTGATGCACAATCCTAGGATAAAATGAAACAATATTTGTTGAGTTCCCACTTGGATAAATCCAAATACACCTACTCTTAGCGGATGATTAGATGCTTGACCACATTGCCTCCCCTCCATGGAACACACTTCTTGGGTTAGCCAAGCATCAGTACCCATGAAACTCCCATGGCATACTTCTCATCTCTACCAACAGCCGTAAAAATGTGGGACGGTTTCAAAATGGTTGTTCTTGCATCAACAAATAGATAGGGATTTTGGATTCTAGACAATTTGGTTTGTAATCAAGGAACCTATTCAGAAGGCCACGCGAGAGGAAAGATCAACAATTCTCACCTGATTTTTCGTAGGAGCTCCTATAATTTTGAACTTTCTTCAACATTAAAATTTATATACTAGTTGGGAGTAGCTTGGTGTTTAGCTCATTACCAGTTTGAGTCATTCCCTTGGGGTGAGTACTATTTCCCACCAAGTTAGGCTCTCTAAGGGTAAACAAAAGTGAGCAAGCACATCCATAGTTTGATCAATATTTGTTGAGAAACAAAGAGAGAACACTTATGATATACTCCACTCACACTAGCAAGAATTTTTTCAATTTTAAGAATCCAAATTGAAGTGTGGAGGTAATCACTTATACAACTTAATATCACTAAAAAAGACTTTTGACTCTCAATATTTCCATGAGGCACAAGAGAAGTGCATATGTATTTTTAAATAATATTATTTTTGATAAGGGATTACAAAAAATTAAAGGCACATGTTCATTTTAATCCTTCAAGAGAAAGAATATGAGTTCTTTTTAAGAACCAACTTTGAAGTGTGAGATTTGTTTTATTAATTGTTAATTCCAAAACAAAATCTATTAAATTGCATGTGGTTATTTCTAATCCCCTTTGTTTTGTTCTTTTCAAGCCCAAATGAAAACTATTGAGTCCTAAAAAGCATGAAGATGACAAATTCCTTAGAAAAGGGATTATAATTTCTTCCCAAAGTTCTTAAAAACACTTGATACAATGAGATGATGATGCCATAGAGAATTCCTTGTGTTTGTTTCCTCCCTTCACTTTTGATCAAGCCAACCTACAAAAACTGGTTAATACTATAGAAATAGAGGCCAAAACCAATTAGGAGTTCAAAGCAATCAAAATGAAGAAACATACATTCAAATTAATTTTAAAATTGTCTTTTACCCAACTCCAACAGTGCAGTCTATGATGGTAGCATAGTTTAAACAAATTAGTGTCACTATATAGGGTCACTGAGACTGATAGTGACGGACTGCATAGAAACTATTGAGTGCAAATGTAGCGTTTTTTTGACCAGTGGTGGAGTTTTGAGTTTGGATGGCCGGTCGACGAGAAAATGGTAGAGTGTCATAGTTTGGAATTCAAATTTCTTAACGGAAATGACTTAGCATCACAATTTGGAGTTTATCAGTGTCAGTATATGGCACCGCTGGACTGCTAGCAGTGGAGTTTGACAATCAACGATGCAACTTTCCTGTAGACACAAAAAACTTCAAAAAGAACAATAGAATTTTTTTTTTAAAATGTTAGATTCTTCATATTTTCCCTCCTTCTAGAGCCAAAATGTGAATGGTGATCACAGACCTACATAAATATGAAGAACAAGCACACAATTAGTCCTATATGCAAGTTAGAAACAACATTCCTCATGAAATCCATTTGAAACATGAAAATAAGTAATAATATGAAGAACACAACAACAAAAGCTATTAAATCATATTTAAATGATCAAACTCTCAATCCCATGGGGGAGTTGGTGTCATTTTGATGTGGAAAATGGCTCTTTCCCAATTCCTTACAAGCTTGATGATCAATGGTGAATATTTGATGCTCCTTGGTGAAATTTCTCCATAACCTAGCTGTGACAATATGAAAAATGGATGAAGATGGATGGAGATTCCTCAAAAATTGAAGATAGTAATGTTTCATGAATTTGTGGATCATCAAAATGCCTAAGATTTTGGATGGGATTGTGGATGGGATTGTGGATGAGATTGTGGATCCAAAATCCAAATGAGAGCCTTCTATTTATAGAAGAGAATGATGGAGAAAGAGGAAAAAGGGATGAATGTAGGACAAAAGACCAACCAATAACAAAAGGCCACTTGTCAACATGTGAGTGGACAAAGGTTGAGCATATTTTGATGAATATGCACGTAAATGTTATTAGGTGGATATTTTAATTTGATGAAAAGACAAGTTGGAGAGCGAAAGAAATGGAGTTAATACCACTTGGCTCAAGGAAAAAGACATGTAAGAGGCTTTTAATGCCTTGTTGGATGTACACACCCTATTGGAGGGATTTTTTGAATTTGTAGAATATTCCCTCCTTGATGCCATGTTGAGAAAAAATAGGAGATCTAATAAATCAAATAAAATGATTTACTTGTGCAAGTTGCAAAAGCTAGAGGATTTGAGGGATTAAGATTAAGATTAATCAGGATTTGATTAATTTAAAAGGAGATTAGCTGATGTGACAATTTGATTTTAGATTTTTGGATTGATTTAAATCAAAGTTCAGAGGAATATGAATTTAGACTTCATTAAATAAAGTTTAATTTATTTAATTAAAGAGAACGGTGTTAGTTTTAAATCAAATAAAGATAAATTTATTTAATTTAAATGAGATGAATTTATAGATTAATTAAATAAAATGAATTATTTAATTAAGAGAGGGACTATAGGATTAACTAAACAAAATGATTTATTTAATTAATAGAAGATGATGACTTTATCAGATAAATTTGATTTATTTAATTAAGAGATGAAATATGATGAATTTAATTAAATAAAGATTATTTAACTAAATGACTAGTAGAGGAGATGATTCAGGATGAAATGGTGTTAGTAAAACCAAGATCAAGTGTATAGGATCAATCTGCACATTTTCTGTGTACAAACAACATGCTAAAGTTTCCAGCAATTTTTCACTTTGCACCCTTAAGGGATCAATCCAATTGAGAGTAGCTCAGAGAAATTTTGCATGTTTGGGTGTGAAATAAGATCATTCCTAGTGTAAACATACCTATTTGGATACATTGGAACACTCTATTTAGTCACATGAGTTGCAAAATGAAAGTTGCACCACTTTGCAACTTTCAACTACTTGCATTTGACAACTTTTTCCCCAAGTGAAAATTTGCCACCATGGGAAAATTCCTCTAAAATAGAAAAACCCAAGCGAGGTTATTATAAATGGGCCCAATTTGATCCCATAGGATCAGATGAGAAGTTTCTAAGCATCACGGTATTCAAGTAACCACATGCTGAAGTTTGCAGCCATTTTGCACTTTGGACTCTTAAGGGATTGATCTGGTCGAACGTAGATTAGAGCGATTCTGCATGTTTGGGTGTGAAATTTGACTATGCCTAGCATAATCATACCTATTTGAATGCATTGGAACACTCTGTTTGGTCACACGAGTTTCAGAATGAAAGTTGCACCACTTTGCAACTTTAAATTGCTTGTAATTGACACTTTTTCCATCAAGTCAAAATTGGACACCACAGAAAAAAAACTCTGAGATAAAAAAAAATCCAAGAGAGGTTATTGTAGAGGTTCCCTACATGATCCCAAAGCGTTAGATGAAATTCTCATAACCAACACGGTTTTTGAGTAATAGGTCATTGAAGATTGTTGCCCTTTTGCAATTTGGACTATTGAGGGATTACATTGCTTGAATTACAAATGTTTAAGGGAAGCAATAAATTTTAAAGTAGATCAGGGAGAAAATCAATCTAAAATCACAATTCAAGCCTTTAGAAACAACCTTGCAACCCTTTTAAACCTATCTCTCCAACTCTTCACAAATTTCCTTGTAGGTCTGTAGACTTAGTTTCTGGACCAAAAATCTCAAATCCAATCTCAAACCCACTAACCAATTGTATATTCAAACACCCTTTAACATCTTACAAATCATATCTCAAAAGAAACATAGGTCACTTTGGACCAACTTCTCCAAAAATCATGCAGCTATGTTGTCCTAGACCTCAATTAGGTCACATTAACAAAACATAACCCACTCAAACACCTTTCCAACCCTAAATATTCATGGAAAGTCACTTACCAATCTATAAAACCTCCAAATCCACAACTTTTGATTAAAGAGTCATTTCCTATGACACCAAAATATGAAACCCTCACTTTATGCATTCCAAAGGGGTTTATTGAAAAACACTATTCCAAGCTTCTACATAGCCAACCAAGGCCTCAAACACCTTTCGCTATGTCTAAACATGCTTGAAGATTCATCAAAATATAATTTCCCCAAGATTTTCTACAACTTCCCTCCTCTAACCATCAAATTTCACTCAAAATACACTGTTTGACAATTAGGGCAACATGCCTAGGCACTCGACTCACTTTTCCTACCCTTCCAAAGATTCAAAAACTTCAATATATGCTTTGTCATTCCAAATCAATCATATCCCAATGTTTCCTAATATAATTTCACCAAAACCCAACATCGAAACTCCATTTTTAAGCCAAAATTCACCCAATTTCCTCTAGGACATCAACCAAAAACACTTCTAAACATTTTCCCTACTCCTAAATCTTCTTCCTATATCTAATCCTACCATATTCATTCACCCCAACACCCCTCAACCACAAACAGGTTCTTACAACCTTTTCCAACACAAATCAAATGCTCCCAAGAACCCTTGTCACAAAACACTTATGAAAACAATCAAAAATCAGATTTTACACAAAAGCATGCCTATCACATAGAGATGTCAGGCTAAGAATGCCAAAGATATCTCTCCCAGGTTCAAGCCATTCTCTAAAACCAACATGGAATCAAAATATACATGGTACTCTTCCATTCCACTCAAATCTAGCCTTAGCACATGGTGGAGATGGAAGATATGAGGGAATTTCACTGAAAACCCTAATTTTTGAGGGTTTCAAACCACTTGCAGAAAAATTATAAGAACTCTCCTATTACTTTATGATTTTGCACCAAACCACTACCAAAATAAATCCAACTTATCCCTCTTTCAATCCATGTCAGCCTTGGGACCATTTAAGAAAGCTATAGGCCGTACCAAGTACATAACCAACAAGTTTTGTATCAAAAATCTAAAAAATAGAGAATAATGTGAATAATTCTTATTAGATCTTCTCCAAAAGTTCAATAACAACCTCCATTCAAGCCTCTCAAGGCTTTACACAATCTTTTAAAGCCTTATCTAACTGATCCATGCCCTCAACTAACTTAAAACAAACTTTCAAAACAAGTAACCATTGCATTTCAAATTTGTTGCTTTAAGCAACTTACAAGTTTGCAACTTTAGACTCCTCCAGCCTATTGACTACAACTAATGACCTCTAAACCTATAGAAATGGCTTAGAAATAGCCTTATTACATAAAAAAAACTCGATTCTTTCACACTCATATACAAATTGACAAGTTTTCCTTCAAAGGCTGCAAAGACAACTTCTAGTGCAAGATTGAAATTTTCACATTTTTTATCACTAGATCCAAAAGTCACCCTAGAACATACCTAATGGTCTTAATTGATCTCATTCAAGAAAAAGCATGCTCAAAATACCCACAACCTATTGGCCAACCTATTCACCATCGGATAATCACTAAAACCACTAAACTAGACCTTCTTCATCAAATGGAGGAACATGGTGCTCTGCACCAATGATCATACACTTTTTGTGTGGAACACTTAAACTTCTCAACCATCATTTGTATGTTTCTCTTTTCCATTTTTTTGCATGCCATCATAAGGGATCAAGTCAGTTGAATGCAACTTAAATCAATTCTGCATTTTTTGGGTGCGAATGAGGACCATTCCTAGCATAAACCTACCTATCGTGATGCATTGCAGTAGTTAGTTTGGTCACATTAATTACAAAATGAAAGTTACACCACTTTGTAACTTTACGCTGCTTCCATTTGACACTTTTTCTATCAAGTGAAAATACGTTGCCATGGGAAAACCACTTCGAGATAGCCAAAACCGAGAGAGGTTTTTGTAGAGCGGCCCAATGTGATCTTGTAGGATCATATGAGAATTTTCTAAGTGTCATGATAACTGAGTAATAGCATGCTGAGGTTTGCAGTCATTTGGCACATTGGACCCTTAAGGGATCGATCCGGTTGAATGTACCTCAAAGTAATTCCATGTGTTTTCATGCAAAAGAGGACCACGCCTAGTGTAAAAATACCTATTCGGACATGTTGGAACAGTCTGCTTGGTCACACAAGCTGTAGAATGAAAGTTGGACCACTTTGCAACTTTGCACTGCTTGCATTTGATGCTTTTTCCATCAAGTGAAAATCGCCACCATGGGAAAACCTCTCCCAAATAGCCAAAACCAAGAGATTTTTTTGTAGATGGGCTCAATGCAATCCTATAGGATTAGACGAGAAGTTTTTAAGCATCATGGTATCTAAATAATAGCATGCTGAAGTTTGCAGCCATTTTGCACTTTGGACCCTTAAGGGATCGATCCATTTGAACGTACCTCAGAGCAATTCCGTGTGTTTGGGTGCGAAAGAGGAAAATTCCTAGAATAAAAATACCTATTCAAACATTCTAGAATAGTTCACTTGGTCACATGAGTTGTAGAGTGAAAGTTGCACCACTTTACAACTTTGCACAACTTGAATTCAACACTTTTTCTATCAAGTGAAAATCCACCACCATGGGAAAACCACTCCAAGATAGCCCAAACCGAGAGAGGATTTTGTAGAGAGTCCAAAATTCATCCTATAGGATTAGATGAGAAGTTTTGAAGCATCACGGTATCCAAGTAATAGCATGTTGAAGTTTTTAGCCATTTAGCATTTTGGACCCTTAAGGGATCGATACGATTGAACATATCTCAGAGTGATTCTGCTTGTTTGGGTGTGAAAGAGGACCATGCCTAGCATAAACATACCCATTTGGATTTGTTGGAATAGTCTGCTTGGTCACATGAGTTGCCAAGCAAAAGTTGCACCAGTTTGGAACTTTGCACTGCTTGAATTTGACACTTTTTCTTTCAAGTGAAAATCCACAGCCACAGGAAAACCGCTCCGAGATAGCCAAAATTGAGAGAGGTTTTTTTAGAGGGGTCCAAAATGATCTTGTAGGATTAGACACAAAGTTTCTAAGCATAATATTATCCAAGTAATAGCATGCTGAATTTTTCAGCCATTTAGCACTTTGGACCCTTAAGGGATCAATCTAGTTGAACGTACCTCAGAGCGATTCTATGTGTTTCGGTGTGAAAGAGGACCATGCCTAGTGTAAACATACCTATTCAGGCACATTGGAATAGTCCACTTGGTCACATGAGTTGCAGAAGGAAAGTTGTACCACTTTGCAACTTTGCACTGCTTGCATTTGACACTTTTTCCATCAAGTGAAAATCCACCGCCAAGGGAAAACCACTCTGAGATAGCTAAAACTGAGAGAGGTTTCTATAGAGGGGCCCAAAGTGATCTTGTAGGATAAAATGAGAAGTTTCTAAGTGAAAGGGAATAGGTTTTACTGAGTTTGTGTTGCTTCCCCTATAGATTTTGATGGAAAAGGGCATGAAAAATGAGGTTTAACCCTAGGGTTTGATAAAATATTGCATGTAGAAGTTGGGTGATTGTATTTTGAGGTTGTGCAAGTGATTTTAAGAAAGTTTGAGGTGTGTTCATGTTCTGGTAAGGTGTGGAACCATTCCTTGTAATAAACCCTCCTTATACTAGCATAAAACAAGGGTTTTAGTTTGACATGGTGGAGTGAGTTTGTCTTGAGACAAATTGCAGATCTGAGGGTTCAAATACATGATAATTGCTGCCCCAAAAATTTAAGTGGGTTTTTGAATGTTTAAAGGTATGTTCCTTTGTAAATTAGGCCTAGTTAGCCTAATGAGGACAATGAAGGTCATTTTTGATGCACATGTTCCAAGATAGACACTATTAATTTTAAAGTATGTGTTGTAACTCAATAATAACTATCTAGATCAGTCATTTTTTTGTGAAGTCATTTGAGAAGTTTTCCTCAAAACACCACTTGGGCCCACACTTTTCACTTGAAAATTCATCATAAAACCCTTTAGCAGCACCTCCACCTTTGTTTCTTGAATTCCCCTACACAAATAAACACACATACACACCTAAAACATCCTAATACTAACTTACTCCACTGATCTAAACTATCAAATTCAATGGAGTAATCATTATTGGTTTATAGACCGAGTTGAGAAAAATCAATTCAAACTAATAATAAACTCAATGGATACCCTCCTAAATAGATTCAAATGAAAGATACTTCACTATTATACCTTAAACAACAAGATTCAAGGCCTTAAACTACTATACAGGTCGTACAAGTTAATGAACAACTGGCAAAAATCATAAAATCACTAAAATAGGGACTTTATTGATTGTAAATATTCAAGAATACAAAAGATCTTTGTTTTGCTCGACCTTACATGCTTTATATCACTTCTCTAATCACCTAATGACCTCTTTGAGACTTTGAATACATTACATATGACCTTTACATGACCTTTTTCACATTGTTTACATTTCAAAATTCAAATTTTGCAGATTTGCCTATTGAAGGCATTTACAGAACAAGGTGCTACTACACCAAACATGAACTCCAAAATTACAGTATTTGAGTAAATCTCATTACAAGTAAATCTCATTACAATTCCTCTGGTACTCCATTCTCACATATCTTTTACAATTTCACTCATACATTTGAGATTCTATTATAATGTCTACATCATAGGTTCTCATGATGAGGTTAACTCCAAATGAGTAACTTGAGATTCCCTCGCTAAGCTTCACACACTCTTTTATAATGGCCTCAAATCAGAATTGAAATTTTTCAAGATTGACAAAATAAGGATGTTGCATTTCTTTTTTGGTTGAGATTATTTTTGATGGCTCATAAATGAGTATTTTCTACAAGGAGAGACCAATCAATTTTTAGTAGTTTACTCACATATATGCAAAGGAAAAGAAGAAAACGAAAGAGCATCCAACATGGAAATGAAATGAAAATAGATGGAACACACTTATAGACAACAGATCCACACCATTTGGTTCCAACTCGGGAACAACAAGGAATAAATATTGATGCTTCCATTGAGGATAGGCATGCTAGTCTCTCAACTTAGTCACTGCTGGTCATACATCTTCACTGGGAGCTCCAAGATACCTATTGCACACAACACCTCTCATGAATAGAATAACCTGAAATTTGAGATGCTCTTATAATGTCTACATCATAGGTGCTCATGATAAGGTTAACTTCAAATGAATAATTTGAAATTCCCTCACCAAGATTTGCACGCACTTTTGCAATGGCTTAAAATCATAATTGAGATTTGTCAAGATCATCAAAATAAGGATGTTGCATTGCTTTTCTGGTTGATATTCTCTTGGATGGCTCATACATCTACATTTTTTTGCAAGGTGACACCAATCAATTTTTAGCAGGTTACTTACAAATAGGAAATTTAAAAGAAGATGATAGCATTGACATCAAACAAATTAATGTGCATACAAGTATAAATTAATAAGAACCAATGTGCATACTTACAAATTAATCCAATGAACCATCTGTGTCTACTCTACTCATTATTGTGTTAGGTATTGCCTAATAGTCAGACTCACGAACCTTCAACAAGGTCTTATTCAAAGGTCTACCCCCATATTTGGTCAAATGAACATTAGATGCCATGACAAATTTTGAGTACTGAAGAATCTTACAGTTCATTTCAAAGTCCTAAAATAGCCAATGTTTAGCACTCTTATGTGGGTACCTTCTAAGCCACATTCCAATAACAAAAATTGACCCTATAGGGTATTTGATATTTTCTCCATCTATAACTGTAGCCTGCAATTTATTTTGGGACTCAACACAATGACACAAGAAATATTGTGTTCCCTCTTCATTGTCTTCATCTGTAATAACTGCATAAACATGCTCTACATTAATATGTGCAACAAATCTCTTGAAATAAGTCACCATTATGAATACACTACAAAGTAAGATAATGATACAAATTTTAAAAACTAAGCAAGTAGATATATTACCTAGTTGAACTAGATCTGATATGTGGTAAAATTCGATCGATGATTCCATATGTGTTAGTTCCAATTTCATCGAAGGGTGATATGTGTGAAGTGGGATAAAATAACTTATCAACCATCTGTCAACCAACTCCCCTAGCTCACAATCATTACAAGCTTGCATTGCAAATGAAGAGCAAAAGCATGCCATCTTTTGTATTGATACTCCATGAGCTTGAATCTAAGCTAAGGAAAGAGTGTATCTCACTCAATCTTGTTAGTGTACAACAATCCTCATATGGTGCAATGTTAGTATCATCCATCAACCAAAAAAATCTACGAATTGAAGACGTACCTTCATTACCTTGACCCATCAAAGCATTGCAACACTCAACGATTAATCTTGCATCTGTCAACTTTGTACTGTCTTTATACTTTAAGTCGTCTCATGCTAATGCTCTTTTCATGCATGCTCCTACACCATCATGCTCCCCTTTTCCATGCCCGACCTCACAAAAGTTCCACATATGTTGAACACCTATAATGAAATGCAACTTGTTCAACCAGTAGAACATGCATGAGTTCTTGAACTATGTTGCATGGTTATCCGACCATATTATATGCCTACCATATGTTATTCCCCTCTGAGACAAATCACTATAGAACATCTAGAAGCATCCTTGCACGAATTCTGGAGAATGTGTGCGATCATCACTAATATAAAAGTGATACTCCCTCAATTGATTCCTTTGGTCCTATGTACTATCAGTTGCATGAATGAATGCTATGTGCACAAATATCAAAACCTGTGTGGAGTTTTAATACTATGATTGCACCTCATGTTGTGGTTGTAGAGTGTAGTTGTCTACAAATTCAATCACTGATAATATGTTTCCAACTGGAAAGGTGTCCTTGCATAGCTTGAATTGTGTATCTCACCATCGAGCTCTATGGGTATGCCTCACATACTCAGACACTATATTGTCACAAAACATGGACATAAACTAATACACTGGAATCTTCTGAATAGCCAAATCACACCTTTTTGGTTGAGACCCATCTTTCGTAATGTATGCCACTAGTTTATACTTCCCAAACTCTACGAGTTTTTGTCCCACCTCATCCGTGCTTTCCATATGTTGACATACTGGCATACACTAAAAGCCACCAAAACACTCACATGAACCATCTAGGCATACTGTCCTATAGAATATTTGGCCATCCTCTATTTTACATAATTTTTTGATAAGAACTCTCTTGATGATGTTGGTGGGGCTTCTAAGCCGCAAGCCTGCAAAACATCATTAGTATGAAAATATGAACATATAGGACAATAAACATCATAATGGTTAGAGAATTCAATATGTAGTCTACAATAACAAGTAGTGCATGTGTGATTTATCTTGACATAAAAAGGTTTAAGAATTTCAAAATATCTTTGAGAAATACTAATTTGAGGATAATCCTATTGAATTTCAAAAAGTGCTTTGCATGTGGCTCACGGTTTTGACTATCAATTCTCCTTCTTACCACATCCCTTTGATTCAGAGATGGCCTTGTGTTATTCTTCCAATAATCTTCAATTAGTGTTCCAAATGCTTCATAAATTATTTTATCTTTTTGTGGCAATTTACCTGAGAATACCCATAATTCATTTGAATCGGTGCCCTCAATTATTTCTTTCCTTTGAATGGCTCTTGATAAAAAAATTCTACTAATTCTCATTTGTTCACTCGTATTTCTACTGGGACAAGCTCTCTTTGTTTGACTACTTAATAAATTAGATATAATGACACATCGAGTGACATTACTATCCTTTGAGCATGAGGTCTTACCCACACTCTCATAAGCATCCATTAGATTCTTCACAATAGTGTTTTCACTCGATGCATTTGATTATCTCAACCCAAGAGTCTTCATGATGTTTCTATACTTTATACCCCACATCATTTCAATAAATAGTTGACATCTTGCGGTATCATTTAGCCTTTCAAAAAATGATTTCCAAATCTTATTAGCATATCTTCTACAATTGTGTGATGTAATCTTACCTTCCATGTGCTGCAAAATATCCTCATCAATATTAATCAAGTACTTTGGCTTTCTACACAAAATTCTAGGTGGTTTTCTCCTAGGTACATACTCCTCAACATTATGAATTTCATCAATATTTTATTGAGGTGGGCTAGATTGTGTACCTTAATTTGTGGGTGGAGTAGAATATATACCTTGAGGTTCATATGTACTCTCAACTTGAGATGCATTGGATGGTGTCCAACCATATTCACTTGTGATAGATGGTGTCCCTCCATACTCACTTGAACTAGATGGTGTCCCTCCATATTCGCTTGTGCTTAATCATGTCCCTTCATATTCACTTGTTGTAGAGGGTGTGTCTCCAACTGCGGTATCTAAATTTGTCTTACCACGATGCTTTTGCTTTCGTTCATTTTATGTTGCCAATGCCTATTCTCTTTTTGACGGTTGAGGTTCCTCTTTAGTTGGCTTGTTTTCATCAATCGTATCCAATTTCTTCTTTTCACAATATGCCGCCACCCATTCTCTCTCCTTTGTTTTGAAGGTTTCATACTCTTTATCTATTTGTTTATTCCTTTTTTGTTTCTTCAGCATGGCAGATAATTTACCTATAACATGGTAATGAGATGAATATTAGTGCCTAAAAAATGTATCCATTCAAATAAATGAAATATATGTCATTCAAGGCTTCAAAAAAAATACTTACAATCATCCTCTAGAAGAGTATTTCTAGCATAGACAAAGGTCACATGAATTATTTCAATGAAATTCCTTAAAGAAATGTCGTAATGTGGCATGCCATGATTGCAACATAGGTTTAAAATGCAAGCATGGACAAGCCATGTGGTGTAGGGGCACCTAGCTAAGTTGAAATTTTGGTTTTTTGATAGGTCATTAGGTGTTTTATGTCTTTTTTTTTATGAATAAGGCCTGAAACCCTGTTTTGAAGGGTTGTGGTTGCTTAAAATGAGAAATTGACTCATTCCACATATTTTAAATACTGACTCAATGGAATGAGTTCAAAATGGTAGGAATAGATGTTTGAATGAGATTTATGAGAAGGGGAGGCCTTGAGAGTGGTTTTGTTGATGTTGTAGATGGCATTCCTTTGTTTTTTGATCAAATTTGGTGGTTAGAGGGTGGTGATAGGTGAAACTCTTCGGGGAAAAAACTTTTGAAGGTTAATTAAGTTTGTACAGACAATTTTCAAAGTGTTTGAAGTGTTGTTAGATTGAAAAAAAAATGGAAAGGCATATTTTAAATAAACCATCCCTAAAACAAGCCAAAATGAGGGTTTCATGCTTGGGTGAGTTAGTGGGTCTTCCTCTGATTAAAAATGGTGGATCTTGAGGTTTTACAACCTAGTACATGACTTTCCAAAGGAATTTTGGGTGGGCAGTAACTTTAAAGGGGTGTTCATTTGTAAAAGTGACCTAATTGAAGGTCTAGGACAATGTAGAAGCACCTATTTTAGGGTTTTGTTCTAAAAGAGTTGTATGAATTTTTTGAAATATGTTGTGTAAGGACATAAAGGGTGTCTAAAAATGTATTTTTTCAGTGGGTTCTAGTTTGGATTTGTGAGATAGGACCTAGAAACCAAGTTGGTAGACCTAAAAGGCAAATAGAGAGATTGTGTGAGAAATCCAAGAGCAAGGGTTCTAAGAGCTGAAAATTTATTTCAAAGGACTTGAATTGTTTTTGATGAATGATTTACTTCTTGCTCTACATTGTCATGTGATTTCTTCAATAACGGCTTAAGTTGGTATATTAATGTTTTGTGTTTATAAGACTTTCAATAAGGTCATATTGACCATTTTATAATATAAAGAGTCTTTTTGGAGGTCTTTTGAAATTGTTAGATCTATGTGTTAGCTCCAATTTAGCTTTAGAGTGAAGTGATTTCATTGCATTTTAAGAATTTTATTGCATTTCTACTAGAGGTGGGTTTGTTAAGCCAACCAAGGGTTTGAAGGCATGAAAGGAGTTAAATGACTCATTCCACCTATTTTTTCTACTGTGGCTTGATGTAATGAGTCCAAACATGTTAGGTTTAGATGTAGGTGTAATATTGTGAGCAGGGAATAAGATTTGATGAGGTTTTTATTGCTGCCCCCACTGACTTTTTTGAGTTTTTGCTATGAAAGTAATGGCTCCAAGATCAAAATCATTTTAAATACACTCAAGAAGGTTGGATATAAATACACAAAGTGTGTGCATACCTTTTACTAGGTTTTTGAAGCTTTGGAAGAGTAGTGAGGTGAAGTTGAGTGTTTGGGCATGATGCCCTAGTTGACAATATTATGCATTTGAGTGAAAATTGGTGGTTATGAGAAGGAAATTGAAGTAAACACTTGGGGCAGAATTTTTTTTAAGGTTGTTTAAGCTTCTACAGGTCATTTGGAGCATGTTTGATGCTTTGGAAAGCTGGGATAGGGGATGGGAATAGGACTTTCAATAAAACCTCCCTAAATTTGCTAAAAATGAAGGTTTTGTGAAAAGTGCACTCTATGAGTGGTTCTTTGGCTAAAGGCTATAGATTTGGTGGTTTTAGAGGCTGGTTAATGACTATCCATAGGAATTTAGGGTTCTTATGTTTTTTAGAGAGGTGATTCTTTGTTAAATTGGCCTATTTGTCCTACTTGGGACAACATAGAAGCATGAATTTGAGAGATTTCTTCCAAAATAGCTATATGAAATATTGAGATAGGTTTGTGTATGCCTTAAAGGATATCTTAAAAGCTATTTGGTTAGTGGGTTCAGTGAGTATTTGGGTAGATTTGGTCAAGAAACTAGGTCAACAGACCTACAAGTGAAATTGGGTGAATTTGTGAAGAATTGTGGAGATAAGTTTTTAAAGGTTGGAAAGTTGTCCCTAAAGACTTAAATTGTGATTGACTGAATGTTTTGGACCCTGTATTGCATCAATTGAGAAGGTAGGGGCAGCGTAGGCCTCATGGTTATATACATCACCGTGAGACCCCATTTCTATGAGGCATTGGAAAGCCAGTGTGTGAGCTCACTATCTTGCCAAGCTCACTAGCTTGTCAATGTTACCACATTTTGCATAAATTCATATGAAAACATTATTGTCAAACAATTCAAATTATTTGTCCATACTTCCATTTTGAGCCATGATTGCAAGATAGGCTACATCTTTCCTCATGTTTCTAACTTAGCCTTGAATAAAGAGTCTTAAAACAGTTGATAGAAGGGTTAAAATCCCTTTTAGGTATACTAATCAAGGAAACATTTAAAATATATCACAACATAAGTGATCAAGTAGATTTAGTGATGAGGTAAATATAGAAATAGAGATGAAAACCAAAATAGTTTCAAAGATCTATCAATGTGGTAGGAGTATATTCCAGTTTTTTAGAGACATGTATGGAAAATTTGGTAGCATAGACAGGGAAATTAGCTGCTTGGTATAATAGTTTGAAAAAATACCTCAATGAAAGTGGTGCAAGAGCACCTTGTGCAATTTATGCCTATATAAGGAAATTTTGTAAAATTAAAAATCTCCACTCATGTAAAGCATGTAAAAAGTTCATTTTGATGTATTTGAATTAGTTTATTAGGTCATTAGGTGGGTTTATGGTCAAATTATTGAAAAGTGCAAAATCTTGTAATGGTTTTCAACAATGCAAAATTGCAAAAATTAGGAAGTTGAAGGGTCACGAAGTTGTAAAGTATTAATAACTAATGGGGCAATCAAGAAAGATTTTGTAAACAACTTTTTTAGATCTTTTGTAAGTATTTTTTAGTGTTCTATATTATGTGTGTGTGTGTGTGTGTGTGTTGGTAGAGCAGAGGAAGGTGAAACACAAAAGATATGTTGTTGCTCCAAGTAAATTTCTAAGATTTCCATCCAAGAAATGGTTCCTCTAGGTTAGGGTCTGGTGAAATGATAGTGGTAAAGGCTTGGAGGTATTTTCATTACCATGTGTAGACATATACAAACTTGTTTGAGGCCTTGGAAAGTTGGTATGAGGTTTGGAAATCATACTTCCAATAAACCCCTGCTGCATTTAGTCTAAGTTAGCATAAAGTGAGGGTTTGTGATTTCTGACCTTTGAAGGGACTTAAGGGATCAAAATATGGTACATTCTAATATTTTAGAACCTGATGCAATAATTTTTATAGTTATTCATGGTGGTGGAGTTTAATTTAAGGCAGTTGCTTTGTATTTTAGGCCTAATTGGGGCCCTATTCCATGGGACAATCAATTATTTCGGTAAATTTTTTAAAACAACCTTATCAAAGCTTTTGATATGTTATAATAGGATAAAATGGGTTCCTAAAGATGTGTTTAGTTTTTGAATATTCAATGTGGCTCAAGAAATATATACAGTTTAGTGTTTATGGTCTACTACAAGAAATGGATGGCACGAGTGTAATAAGTTGTGAAACTGATGATATTGTATTATGAAAAGGTGATGTTGCTTTTTTCCTATTAAGATGATTATGGTTAAGAATAATTTGGGCTTGGTAAAGGTTTGGAATGAAGATTTGTTGTTTTAGTGCTTTATAGAAATGTGGAAACAAGGTGCAAATTGGTGTCTTGATGATAATTTTTGATGAGTTGAGTGATTCTGAGTTTTCCAATGGTGTTTTTGTTTTGAACCAGTCAAGATAATGATGTTCAAGATGTTTATAGGGTATGTGGTGAGTCAGTAACTTGATTTGGTAATTTGGTGCCTTTTAGCAAAGTGAAACAAGTTACAAAGTTGTGGATTTTGGTTGAAAGTTTAAGTGAATCTTGGTTGAAAGTTTTGTTGATCTTCTTAGTTTGGGATTAGGCTCGGAATTACCTTTGAAGTTTGTGGAATTATGTAGATTCTTTGCATCAGAAAGCTTTGGAGAGTGATATGCACATCCATAATAAAGGATTAAGAAATGATGTTTTTTTTACTTCCTTAAAACTTATGTCATATATATGTGTATAAAAAATGTGGAAGCATACACAAGGTAAGTCAATTGTTAAATTAAAAAATTCCTCAAAGAGATGTGGTTTAAAAATGTGAATGGCATGTGTATAGAATTGTGTAATTTAAAATGTGCATTGACAACCTAAGGTTATAATGACAAACAAACAAAGATCAACATGAAATATGTAAAATAATAGAAATGAAAGCAAGCCATAATAGAATGAAAGAAAATATGTAAAGACTTCACATACCTAAAAAAACAGAGTTTGAAATGGAGGAGTTCTTCCCAATTATGTAGCTTTTGCTTCTTGTTTCTTCAAACACCTCAACAATTTGACTTTTTCAAAAGATTGTTCCCCTCCAAACTTCAGTTGTATATCCTTTTTCAATGGAATTCAAACTTAAATTGATATTATATGCCTTTCAACATGAAAAGTATGCTATTTCATGCAAAGGTGGTGGAAAGATCATGAAAAAGGTGGTGGAATGTGAAAAACATGCATTCACACTTCACAACATCATCAAAAAGCTACTTTTTGCAAGAGCACATGTAGAACTAGGAGAATATGAAAAAATTGGGCCTTGAGATTATTGGTATATTGAGTCTTTTACCATTTTTAGAGCAATGCAAAATGTGCTCACATTATAACGCGAGTGCGTTACTTCTTGCTAAAAACAGTCACATCTCTACTTCTTCAAAACGCACTCGCGTTATGAAAAAGATGGTTTTTTATATATATTTATTTTCTCTCTTTATTTATACCCTCTATACCCTAATTATATCTCTCTCCCATCTATCTCTCTCCCACTCCCTTCATCTATCTCTCTCTCTCAAGTCTCTCCCTCCTACCCCCTCTCCCTCTCTCAAGTCTCTCCCTCTCTCATTCACTCACTCCTTATGTATCTCTCCCCTCTCCCCTCTACCCTTAACCATTAAACCCTAATTCTATCTGTCTCCTCTCTCCCCTCTACCCTCTACCCTTAACCCTTATACCCTCAACCCTTAAACCCTAATTCTATCTCTCTCCTCTCTCCCCTCTACCCTACCCTTAACCCTTATACCCTCTATCCTCTACCATCAACCCTTAAACCATAACTCTATCTCTCTCCCCTCTACCCTCTAACCTTAACCCTTATACCCTCAACCCTTAAACCCTAATTCTATCTCTCTCCTCTCTCCCCTCTCCCCT
>CM021101.1:55477514-55523456 GCA_007115665.2 Sequoiadendron giganteum | reverse complement strand
ACCCTTAAACCCTTACACCCACTTATTAAACTCTCTACCCTAATCCCTCAGCCCTCTTGACCCTTAGTCCCTCAACCCTCAACCCTCAACCCTCAACCCTTAAACCCTAATCCCTCAACCCTAATCCCCCAACCCTATACCCTCAACCCCATACCCTCAAACCTTAAATCCCCAACCATCAACCCTTAAACCATCTACCCTCTACCCTCAACTCAATACCCTCTACCCTCAACCCTAATCCCTCTACCCTATACCCTAATCCCTCAACCTTATAGGTCATCAACCCTATACCCTCAATTCTCAACCCTCTACCTTATACATTGGATCCTCAGCCCTCATATATCTATGTCCCTCTATCCTCTTCTCTCCTTCTCTCAATCTCAATTCTCCCTCCCTCTATCTATCAATCCATCCCTCCCTCTCTATCCTAATCCCTCAACCCTAATTCCTCAACCCTAAACCCTCAACCCTTAAACCCTTAAACCCTTAAAAACTCAACCCTAAACCCTAAACCCTCTACCCTCAACCCTAAACCATCAACCCTAAACCCTTACAACCTAAACCCTTAAACCCTCTACCTAACCCTTCAACCATATATCCTCAAACCTAATCCTTAAACCATAGACCCTCAAACCAATACCCTAAACTCTCTACCATCAACCCTTAACCCTCAACCTTAAACCCTTAAACCTTATACACTATACCCTCAACCCAATACCCTATACCCTCAACCCTAATACCTCAACCCTTAAACCCTAATAACCTCAACCCTAATCCAACAACCCTCAACCCTAAAACCTCAACCCTTAAACCATCTACCCTCTACCCTCAACCCGTATACCCTATATATTGGACCATCAACCCTAATCCCCCAACCCTATACCCTCAACCCTCTACCCTCAACCTTAAACCTCCAATCCTCAACCCTTAAACCATCTACCCTTTACCCTCAACCCAATACCCTCTACCCTCAACCCTAAACCCTCAACACTTAAACCCACTTTTTAAACTCTCTACCCTAATCCCTCAACCCTCTTGACCCTTAATCCCTCAACCCTCAACCATTTAACCCTAATCCCTCAACCCCTATACCCTCTACCCTATACATCAGACCCTCAACCCTAATCCCTCAACCCTTAAACCCACTTCGTAAAATATCTACCCTAATCCCTCAACCCTCTTGACCCTTAATCCATCAACCCTTAAACCACAATCCCTCAACCCCTATACCCTCTACCCTATGCATTGGACCCTCAACTCTGATACACCAACCCTATACTCTCAATCCTCTACCCTCAACCTTAAACCCTCTACTCTCTACTCTATAAACCCTTAAACACTCAACCATAAACCCTAAACCCTAAACCCTCAACCCTTAAACCCTAAACCCTTAAACCCTCTACCTTCTACCCTCTACCCTCAACCCTAATCCCTCAACCCTTAAACCCACTTAGTAAACTCTCTACCCTAATCCCTCAACCCTCTTGACCCTTAATCCCTCAACCCTTAAACCCTAATCCCTCAACCCCTATACCCTCTACCCTATACATTGTACACTCAACCCTAATCCCCCAACCCTATACCCTTATTCCTCTACCCTTAACCTTGAACCCTCAACCCTCAACCCTTAAACCCTCTACCCTCTACCCTCTACCATATACATTAAACCATCAACCCTCAATTCTCAACCCTCAACCCTTAATCCCTCAATCCTCAACCCTCAAACCCTAAACCCTCAACCCCAATACCCTCTACCCTATACATTGGACACTCAACCAAAATCCTTCAACCATATGTACCCTCAACCCAATACCCTAGTCCCTCAAACCTATAGGTCGTCAACCCTATACCCTATACATTGGATCCACAACCCTTATATATCTATGTCCCTCCCTCCTCTTCTCTCCTCTCTATCTAACTTTGCCCTCCATCTCTCGATCCATCCATCCCTCCCTCTCTACCCTAATCCCTCAACCCTAAGCCCTCAACCCTAAACCCGCAACCCTTAGACCCTTAAACACTCATCCCTAAACCCTCAACCATCAACCCTCAACCCTTAAACCCTAAAACATTAAACCCTCTACCCTCTACCCTCTACCCTCACCCCAATACCCTCTACCCTATACCCTAATCCCTCAACCCAAATCCCTCAACCCTTAAACCCTTAAATCCAAGAAAACTCTCTACCCTAATCCCTAGATTCTCAACCCTTAACCCTTAATCCCTCAACCCTTAAACCCTCAACCCTCAACCCTTAAACCCTAATCCACTAACCCTGCTTTCCTCTACTCCTACTTGTTGGATCCTGACCTAATCCCTAGACCCTGCCTTCAGCCACTCACACTTGGCCTTAAAGCCCTCAGCCCTTAAACTATAAACCACTAAAACCCTCTACCTATACCTATGCCTATGCATTTAAAACCATCAGCCACAAATTCTCAGCCTAAACCCATGTCCTTAATCCTCAGTCCTTAAACCCTAAACCCTAAACCCTCAGCCCTGCCTGCCCTCTACCCTTTACATTAGACCCTCAACCTAATCCTTCAACCATATACCCTCAAACCTAAACCCTAAACCCTAAACCCTAAACCCTTTAACCCTAAACCCTTAAACCTTCCACCCTATACCCTCAACCCAATACCCTCTACCATCGACCCTAACCCGTCAACCCTCAACCCTTAAACTCTAATACCCTAGAAACCATCAACCCTATAGGTCCTCCACTCAAATCCCTCAACCCTATACCCTCAACCCCTATCACTTTCTCTCTATCTATACATCTCACCTCTCCCTCCCTCCCTCTCTCCTACCCTCTCTAATTGTCTCTATCTACCCTCTCCCTCTTTCTACATACCCCATGTTCGATCAATCCCTACCACCCTCTCTCGCTCACTCTATCTATCTATCTCTATCTCCCTCCCACTCCCTCCCACTCCCTCTCCCTCTCTCTCAGGTCTCTCCCTCCCACCCCCTCTCTCTCAGGTCTCTCCCCCTGGAAACCTGCCTAGGAAACTCTCTCTCTCTATATATATATATATCTCTTCCCTCACTCTATCTATTCCTCCCACCCTACCTAGATAGGTCCCTCTCACTCCACCCCCCTCTTTCTCTCCCTCTCTCAGGTCACTTTGTCCCACACCCTCTCCCTCTCTCAGGTATCTCACTCACACTCCCTCTCACTACCTATCTCTCAAGTCTCTCCCTCTAACCCCCCTCACACTCTCAAGTCTCTCCCTTTGACATCTTACTTACATAACTCTTTCTCTCCGTCTCTCTCTCCCCCCTCTCTCTTTTTTCCCTTCTCTCAATTCTCTCTCTCCCACCCTCGCTCCCTCCCTCCCACCCCTCCTAGCTAAGTCTCTCTCTATCTCTCTCTCCTATTCCCTCTCTCTTAAACTCTCACTTCCACCCCCTCTCCCTCTCTCTAGACTATCTCTCTCTCTCCCTCTCCCCCTCCCACCCTACTTAGACAACTCTAGATCTCTCCCTCTAAAGACATACATAAATAAATAGATACTTTCATACATACAAGAATAATACCTATGTACATACAATCATACATACATACAAGCATACATCTACATGTGTAGATACACTCTTACATACATATAGGCATACATACAATATACATGCATTGATACATACAGGCATACATACATAAATACAGACATACATGACATATAAGCATACATGTACATACAAATATAAAAATATATAAACATACATTCAATAGAGTAGCATTTAACATAAAGCAAGACATAACGTGAGCACGTTATACCACGCTCATAGTATGTTTTGCTAGACATGTTCCCCACAAATGCAAAAAACCATGTAAAAATTGTGATATAACATGAGTGCATTATAACGTGCTTGTGTTATATCTTGCTTTGGGAATCACCAAGCCTTGGGATTGGTATTTTCCTCGGAATACCAACCCAAATGCTTGGAGGGCATTCCCAACGACCTTGAGATATGTTTTTGCAAATTCTACAATATTTCACATAATCGGGTTCGTGCTCAACGTCAAGATTGCACATGGTTCAATATCAAACAAATCAAACATCTGGGTAATGTAAGGTTCTCTCTTAGCTATCCAACAATGTAATTTTTTTCACTTTCTAACAATGTTAAGCCTTTCATCCATAATTTCATTTTTTTGTATGTCTCTTTTTGGCAAAAAGCAATGTTTGGTGTTTTTTCGTTATAAATTAGCCGTTCATTGAAATTTCAAATAAATTATTTTTTTAGAAAGTAGACTCCATTCTACAATTTTTATTTTTTTAAATCAATTAGTTTTCAAAAAATTTAGGGGTAGCAGAGTCAAAATTTTGTTTTTCAAGAAGTGTCCACTTTGAAAATTAGTAAAAAATCAAATACTCATTAAAAAATTATCAAAAAAAATTGTGCATCAATTATATACTATTAGCTAACTTCTGACCAAATGTTGCGATTTTAAAAATATTGAAAAAAAGTTCACCGTACGAGGGTCGTACAAGAGTCGCTATGTTATGTTTTTCTAATAAAAACAACACCAATTTGTGTACATACCTCTTTTGAACCTCTTAATCTCAACCATTTTCAAAATAAATTAGTAGTTTAGAAAGTAGACTCAAAGCACTTCGATCCTTGTTTTTATTCCATCTCAAAATTTTGAGTGTAACTATCCTAAATTTCATGTCCAAGGTCAGTATTTCTTGATTTTAGAAAAAAAGTGGCCACTTAAACCCCCTTTTGGAAACTATTTTTATGCACTTACCCCAAAGGGAATATGCTCCTAGGATGCTTTGTAACCATCATCATAGTGAGTCCACCTCTATGAATGTAATTATAATTTTTCATAGGAAAATAAATAATAAATATATTTTCCCTCATATCCTCTAGAACACTTTCCAAAGAACGCAGAGACACACAATTATCAACTTCGGATAGTAATTATAATGTCACCTATCCTAATAAAAAGAGGAAGCTTTTAATTCAAATCATATTGATTTGGGTGTTATGATTTATGCATGGATAATAATGCCTAAACTAGCTTGTGCGTTCCAATACATGGTTTTAGAAGTCATTCACGATTTTTGGTTTTCCTCATGCATATATATTAAGTATTTGAGTTGAAAAATGTAACTATTTTTTAACACAGTTATGTTATCAAATTTCTACGAAAGGAAGAGGATTTTGATCTCAATAGAGGGAAGAAATTGATATTATATTGTAACAATTTTATTTTTCTTGAATAAGACATTGGTTTGGTGCTTTGGAGGGTGAGTTTTTTCCTATAAGAATTATACAACGACATATCTATGTTATTCTCTTTCTTTTTGGTTGATTTATCTTGTATCTTTGTCATTCTTTCTTTTATAATTTTTATTTACATGTTGGAATGCTGGTGAAATTTCTATAGATCTAATTAATGTGGAAATTCTTGCAATGAGTAATAATTATGAAGATTTTATTTAATTGATAACGGTTTTTTTGGATATTTTTTCTAATAATTTTACGATTGAGGAACATGTATTTTAAACATAATTAGATTCAAAAAATCTTAGTTGCAAACCTCACAAAAAAAAAAAAAGGTATAAAAACCAAATAAAAAATAAACACTATTAATTTCTTACTACGAACTAACACATACACGTCCATTAAACTGTTCTTCAAAAATACCCATCAACATCAATTAAGATTATAGAAATAATTGCCAAATTTTGTTTTTTAAAATACTCAAAACTTAATTTGAAACCTCTTTGATCCAAATGTAACAACCTACTAATCTTTTATCACAAATGGTAAATATTAACTTTATTTTTAAGAATAAATGCTTATAGTATTTGAATATAGACTAATAAATAATAATAAGGTTGTGAAAAAAAATTGATACCCTCACTCATTTGTGTATTTTACATGCTCTATGCATTTTACATAATTGAGTTTCTGATAAATTTTCATAGTATATTTAATCAAGGATATAAAAATAGCAGAATCAAAATATATCGATATATGATTGAAATAGCTATTGGAGATGAAATATGGTCGCATGTGAGTTGACAATCCAATTTAGAACATCAAAAAATCAGATTAAAATAGGAGAAACCACCGTAATTAAAATTGGTAAGGCGGTTGAATAATTTTCTAAAGTTCATAATTTTTGAAACTAATAGAATTAAACACAAGAGTATTATACTAAACTCTACATCATGGAACCCAAAGGAACAATCAAGACCATGTTTCAGGATTTTATCTTGAATTATATCTCGATAATAATCTTTTTCAAAATAAAGAATTATTTTATTTTCATGAAACCCATTTTCCCTACGTCTAAGTAGATGTTCTTCGAAAAAAATATTTTCTCTTGACAATGAGTGAAGGAAAATATATTTCCGAGGCTAACTTATTTTGGACAATGGATTGAGTATAAGATATATAAAAAAATCATAAAGTTTTTCAAGGACGTCATCATATAACAAAGCTACAACTAAACAATATATAAATTATTTAAAAAAAAAGAGAAAGCTAGTTGATATATGGTATAAATTATATCTTTGTAGCCAACAAATAATTACCCCCCTTCTATATCATATTTTGCATGTCTCATTTTTAAGATATCAAAGGATTGAATCTAGCTATCAATGAAAATAATCTTATTAAAATGGTACTATTCACTTGGCATATTCAAAGAAAAGTAAGGATAATTAGAAATATTCTTAATTTGCAATATGTATGCAACTTCATGATGCAAGAACATCCAATAGTTGAATGACAATCTTGCATCAATAAAGAAACATGTTTAATTTTATGTTGATTTTCTTTTAATAATGTTTTTTGAATTAAATTACAATATTAAGTCAAAAATATTTATTAAATAAATTGGTTTAATTATTTTGCAAATGGTGTAGTGGAAGTTGGTAAAGAGTGTTGTTTCTAAATTAGAACTTCAGGGTGGAAAAATCATGGCATAGCTTTTTTGGGGAGTTGAAACTTCTGACAACTCATTCACATTCTTAAATTGTAGCAGTGGAGAACCTAGGCATCCATATTGAGTGATTGTATTTTTCTAATTTGGGTCCCTATTTTTTAGGAGTGTAAATCCAAGTTGTCACTAAAACTTGGAAATTTCCAAGAAGTGGATTTGAAGATGATTTTTCCATGTTGGGCGTGGTACAGGGGAGTGACAGCAAAAAAGAGGTTGTGGTTGATTTGATGAAGGGAGAAACTTTGACAATTTCGAGATATTGTCATTTTTTTGGATTCTTGGGAAGGAAAAGGGGAGGTAGAATATTCTTATAGAGGATATGGGAAGTGTTTTGTTGTAGGTTCAATGGTCTATAGTAGCAGAAAATTGAGGAAGATGTCCATAGTTCAAGAGCAAAAGAGTGGATTATCAAATAATGCAAATTGAAGAGCTGATTTCATAGTGCATGGAGTGATTTGAGGGAGGAGAATTTGTAGCTTGTTTTTCTATGTTATTTCATATCCTATTGCGGATTTAAATCTATTATGTAACGGTTTTCATCAACCTATATGGCTGCAAAAAATATGTAATCTAATTTCAATGAAGTTGTGAAATATTGATGCATACTTAAATAGTGAAACTTAAGATTGTTGTAACAGATTTTTGTGTTTATTTCAATTATATTTTGGGTTCTTGAATATTGTGAGTTTATTTTTAAGGTGGTTGGATGCTACTTCATCAGTGCTATTAGAGCTAGTCTTCTTGAGTGTGTAGGAACAAGCATCGATTGGAGGCAGTTTGCACCAAGACTTGGGGGTGCAATGTGCATGGTGTGTAGACCGATCGCCAAATGTGAGGCAGTCTATACTTGAGAGGATGAATATTGAGAGTGTGTAGAAGTGTTTGATAAGAAAGACAAATATTTTTTCATCATTGTGTATGCAAGTGAACATGAGGTAGAGAATATTGTAGAAGTATGCTTTGAGGAAGGCATAAAGAATGAGAGTGAGAGGGAAGAGAAAAGTGTAGTAGATGTTGAAAGGAAAAAAGGTGTGGAAATTGAAGAGAAAAATGATGTTGCAGAAGTAGTTGAGATCCCTTTGAAGGACTTAAATGTATTGGAAAAATAAATTTCAGCTGAGAGTGAAGGAGAAAAAGATAGGGCAGTAGATAGTGGTGAGAAAAAGAGGTAATACACAATATTTTTCATTTTTATGATGAAGATTAGAGTGTGTTTTGTGCAAATGAAAGAACTTTGTAACAAACAATATAACTGGGAAGGAAAATGGGAGGTAGCATATTCTTATAGAGGATATGGGAAGTGTTTTGTTGTAGGTTCAATGGTCTGTCGTAGTAGCAAATTGAGGAAGATGTCCATAGTTCAAGAGCAGAAGAGTGGATTATCAAAGAATGCAAATTGAAGAGCCTATTTCATAGTGCATGGAGTGATTTGAGGGAGGAGAATTTGTAGCTTCTTTTTCTATGTTATTTTCTATTGTAGGTCAGAAAAAAGTATCTATTTTCCACACTTAATTTGGGAATAATGGTGCAGGAGCACCTTGCTCACTAGATGCCTTTATTTGGAAAATTTGTAAAAATTGAACTTTTAATTGTAAAAGCATTGTAAAAAGGTCTTGGAAGGTCATAAATAATGTAATTGAGGTCACAAATAGGTCACTAGGTCAGCAAAAAGATGAAAAAAAGAAATTGCAAAAATGCTAAAGTTGCCAATATGCCCAAATTTTCCACAAGTATAACATCCAACAATCCTTCTGTTTACAAAGTTTAGTTTGACACATTTCTGCATTCAATTGATTTATGAATTATGACCAAACTTTTTGCAACTGAACACTAACCAAAAAATGATGAATCTCTTGATTTCATATTACTTCTACACTAAGTAGCCATATGGCCGAATTTATTGCAAGAAAAATAGTATTTATTAAACTTTTGAGCATTAGGTTGTCTTACCAGATGCCTTCCACCTTTGTTCATCTGGTTTCCTTGTCTGAGATTCTTTTGTCTAGATCTAGAACTTTCTCCTTTTTCATACCCAAGACCTCGCTTGTCATTTCCACTCTTATGTACTTGAGTCATCTCATCAAGCTTAACTAAACTAATCTTAAAATTCTTGTATTAATTTGTAGTGGTAAGTTCATTTATGAGAATAAAAATCTATTTACCAAGTTCTTCTTCATTGTTTCTGGATTGTTGTATTTCACTTTCCAATTGAGTGAATTCTTCATTTACTCTTATGTGTTCATCAGTTTTCTCTTTTAAGGACTGAATAAGATTCTCCTCATTCTTCTTCCTTTCTTCAATCTCTTTAGTCAGCTTCATCGCCATAGATTTCATTTCATGTTTTAGGGTAGCATTGTCTCTGGCAAGATTTTCACATTTTTCAATTATTTCTTTCAAGGTCTAACTCAAGTGAGCATCATCCATATTTTCATTCTCTTTTTGTTGTATCTGATCACAAAGATCCTTTCTCTTCTCCCTAGATTTAACAATTTGATCCTTCAATGTCTGAATAAATTTCTCAGCATCTTTAAGACTCGCTCTCAATTCCCTGACTTCTGCTTTAGACTAATCAAGATAATCAAGTTCCACCAAAAGCTATTGTTGAAGACCATCAGTGTCCATTACATTCCAAGATTTACCTCAAGCTACTAAACTTCTTCAGAGGAACTAGGCTCTAATACCAATTGTTGGACTCAAGGGAAAACTGAGAGCGGGGGGTGAATCAATGTTCAACAAATCTTAACTTTATTAATTTGATATGAAAACCATTTTAGTATTCAACCAAAGGAAAGATACAAACACATAAATAAATTATCCACAACACCATAACACGAGGATTTTTGCATGGAAACCCTATTAGGGGAAAAACCACGGTGGAGGTTAATCCACAATTTGAGTACTCAAATAAAAGTTTTACAAAGGAGAATGCACTTCCATTTAGGCACACTGCCTAGAGCTCACTGCCTTACAAAAGTTCAGATTAAAACCATTTGAAGGTTGAACTGATATAGTAGCATCTACTTATGCCAGGTTACAGCTCCAATTAAGCTCATAGATCAGATTTTGCACTTTGCTCTGCTCTCTTCTACTCTCTGCATCACACATAGATACATTCACACTATTACTCTGCTGAATTTTGCATCACACACTGATATACTTCACAACACACACATTCACTAATACAAAATGGTAAAACCGATCTCATATACATATCTTCTATCAATGATTTGATCATTCATATGTCAGCTTACATAAGCCATTAAGTTCTTTTCAACTGTCGGCTAGATCCTTAATTAAATCTTTATGTGCATCCTCCAAGGTCGGTTAAGACATAGAGAGGACCTAAAACAAAGATATTCGAACATGAAAAAATTTGACCAATTACTTCTTAAACATCTACAATGACTAATTCCACCAAGTTGGCCTTCTAACATAGATAACCAAAAGATTAGTGCACCAGATCTCCTAGATCGTTCACCAATTAATGCGCATCGAGATAATTCATGAATAAGGTATTAAAAGCATCAATAAACCTTTCTTCTGAGATCCACAACTCAAAATAATAGTCTAGTGAGGTATTCAAATCAACATTTATGCCTTTAATCAGATGCCTTGTTCTTCATTCTATTATGTCGGTGTAAACCAAAACTAAACTATAGATCGGATGCATGACTTGGGTTGCCATCAATGACAACACTAGAACCCACATGCCAACATGTACAGTAGTATAGGGTTTTAAATCTTATTTTTCTTGGTATATCAAAGAGTTAGCATCCATTTAAATCCATTTGGAAGTGATTTTATTTCGTAGAACATTTGTTTGAAAGCATTTTCTGTAGTTAAATCAGAAACCCTTAAAACAAGGGTTTTCAGAGTCAAATAAGAAAATGAAGACTAATCCACCAAATTAGGACTTGTAGATCAGTAGAGTAGATTTAGATAGGATTTTTTATGTTGTGTGAGTGTTGATTTGTGCAGGGGAAACAATAATGCAATGAAGAAGTTGCTGCTATAGGGGGAGTTTGAACGGTTTCCATCCATTTGATGTTGCTACAGTCATGGGTTTGAAAATATATCAATATTTGGGGTTTGTAAAAGGGTTCTAGATCATATGTAGATATAATCAAACATGATTGAGGTAGTGTCAGGTTGGTATCAGGTTAGGAAGACAAAATTTCATTAAACCCTCACTCTTTAAGACTTGTTCAGCGTATAATCGGGGGTTTACCTTTTGTGACTCAAAGAGTGGTGAAAGTGTTTAGGATTTTATTGATTCTATCATTTTAGACCCTTTTCTAAGACTATTTGTGGGTTTTGAGGAATGTTGAGTTATTTTGAGATGACTTGCTTTATAATTTGGCCTATTTGGCAGTCTAAATGCACAAGATAGTGAATTTTTCTAATGATTTTTCTAAAGCAAAGATATCTAATGTTGACATATTTCTAAATTGGTATTAAATGGTCCTTGAATGTGTAATTAGTTTGTAATGATACATTGAGATTGAAGAGGAATCACCCACTTTAAGGGTATGGTGACCTATAAGCAATGTTAAGCTTTAAATGTAGAATAATGTGGATTTGTTCTCACAAGGATCTAATGTTTGAATTAGGTTAGAATCTATCTAATTCATGTTTTCAAGGGTGTATCAAATTTTTAGAAGAGGTTTTTAAGGAAAGATTGTTGTTTTTGATGTTAGAGTAAAGAGAACAAATTTATGCAAGATGATGTTTTTGACTGTCAAAATCAAAATCAAATATTGGTTTGTTTCAATTAAAATAATGATGATTACTCTAACTTGGAAGTCTAGTGATGGTTTGAAAGCAAGAATGTATGGTTAGTTGTTAATATGCCTTGAGGAGTATTGAGGAGTGTATTAGTGAGCATTGAAAGAATTGGTTGGTTTAGTTACTTTAATTAGGTTATTGTTTTGATACAGTTGTGTGATGTTGGTTAAGTTTCATTTCTATCTAAGAATGGTGTGGATTACTAATTTTGTGAAACTAATTACTGAAACCTTGTGAATGGCGAGAGAATTTTGATGGATAGATAAGTGAATTTGGTGAAATGAATAGTGGATTTTTGGGTGTTTGTTCAATTTGATATTCTCAGTTGAGTTTGGGTCTTGAGTACCCTAGATGATTGGTGTTTTTGGGATATTCTCTTGCATCAAATAATTAATGAAAATGATCCTAATGTTGCCTTAATTTAGTGTTGTAAAATGTTTTTCATATTCACATTTATTTGAGGGCCCCTTTTTAATAAAATGGACTTAATTGTACCTTATTTAGGGTGTTCTAAGGTGTATCTTTACAATTTCACACTAATCTAGGGCTTTATTAACTAATTGAGGTTAATTTTCCTTAATTGACCTCTTTAATTCAAATCCAAGCCTAATTAATTGCAAATTTTGAGGGATAAAACCCGACATTCATAAATTCCATTTCACAACACTTAACTTTCGAAGATGTGTGTCCTAGGTAGGTGGCCTAGGACCCATTCTCCATAGGGAGAATGGGTCCTCACTTAGCCCTAGAACCCTATTTTTACATAATGTTTCACATTGTCCAAAGTGTGTCCTAGGTAAGTGACCTAGGACTCATTCACCCTATGGTGAACAGGTCCTCACTTAGACCTAGGACCCCTCTTTTAAATATTTTTTTGAAAGTATTTTAATGATTTCAAATCTATAATTCAATGTTGGCTTGTGATATTTGAATTTTGAGAATTAATGTTAAGATATGCATAAATATAAGGCTATTTCACTTAGTCTCACCTAGCAATTTTGATTCAAGAATCCTAAGGTTTCACAGGAGCATTGATAGAGAATTCAAGAGAATTTATAAGGAATTCAAGGGCATATTTGTAGAAGATTATTCAAGCAATCAAGATTCATTTCATCATGTCAAATATTTAGTGCATCATGCATGTTGTTTGAGCTAATGTGGTGATGTAGTGTTCAAGATCTAATCAAGAATATCAAAGGAATTGTTCCACATAAAGTTTCATGATCAAGATCTAAATTCATTGATGCCACTTCATGCTAGATTGTATAATTATCCAAGGTTCAAATAAGGTGTGGTGAGTTGTGACATTGCATTTGTTCATTCATCATTCCTTTCATGTTTCATCTCATTTCAAGGTTTAATTACCAAAATGGAGTTTGACCAAGGCAAACCCCTATTCCCTAACAAAATAACATTTTTCTCTCTTTGATGTGTGATTACAAGTTTTACCTGTTGAAGATCATTTGAAGAGCTTGATATTGAAGAAAGTTGCAAAGTTGTCAAATTTGCAAGAAAATTTATCAGACCATGGAAACTGATCTACAAGTTTTATATCTAGCTTTTTGATGTGATCAAATGGAATCTAGGAGTACAGACTAAGCAAAATGGAACCTAAAAACTATTTTTTCAGAGCCCTAGCCAAGACCCATTCGCCATAGCGTGAATGAGTCCTCAATGAGGTCTGAAAAAGAATCTTTGGTCATAGGTACATAGTATTTTACCCTTTCTATATTTTCATTTTAATAGTTAGTTTTGTTAGTTTTCATATTTGTCTTCTATAACACACTTTTTAAATGAAACTAGAAAAATAGGTGCATGGTTATCAATCAATTTTTGGTCCACAAACCCCCACCCTATTTTTCTATGTTTCATTGTGGTGAACCCATCCTTTTGAACTAGAGTTTCATTATTGCATTTTTTGATTTTGGAGTCCTCTTTCATCCTAGATTTAGATCTTACATTCATTTGCATCTCTTTGCATTGAATTAGGTCTCATTTAGGGTTTCTAGTTTGCATTAAACTTTGCATTGCATTTAAGTTTTTTAGTATTGCATTATTTCCATTCTTTAAATCTGAAAAAATAAAAAAAAATGACTCATTTTGCATATCATTCTACATAGCATTCATTTTCATTTGAAAATTGAAAAAAAATTGCATATCAAACTAGCTTTTATAAGTTGTCATTTTTTCATAATTTACACTTGCATTCCACATTTAATTCATAGAAAATTGAAACTAAAACTTGTTGTAACCAACCAAAATCTGAAAACCATTGAAAATCACTTAAAAATCTATAAAATTTTGTTTCAAAAATGCTAATCTAGGACCCATTCACCCTAGGGTGAGTGAGTCTGTGATCAAGTCTTAATCTGATTTTTTGAGCATAAAACATTTAGTTCTACATTTCTGTTTGTTGCTTTCAGATTTTTGTTGCTATTTGTAAATTTTTTGTTTCATCAATTTGATCATATTTAGCTTAATATGATAAATTTAGTGCATTATGTGATTCCAAAATTGCATTTACAAGACTTCATTTTCAAATTTTTTGCATAGTGTAATAAATATTTTTACCTTGTTTAGAATCTGAAAATTGCATTTACATATTACATTGTAGGTCATTGCATTGCACTTTACCCTCTTTCCATTGTGGGTATGTGCACTAAGTTTGTGAAACTTATATGAGCTTTACAACTTGGTATCCTATTAGCAATATTGTTGTGAGACATAGTTCGAGACTCATGTCATCCAATGATACACCATTCACCATGGATCTTGGGTTTTTCTAACTCTCTTTCTAATAGTGTTGATAATACACACCCTATGGATCATAGTATGTATACCTCATTTCCCATGACTTCCATACCTACAAAAAATGTGCATTATGTTAACAAAACTAGTCGTACCATGACTAGTTATACTCAAGCTTTGGGGTATACCCAAAACCAAGGTGGAAATTGAATTCCTCATACAATACCCATTTCCATTCCTGCAAACACTAGTACTCAAGTTACCACAACCATTCAACCTACTAGTAATGGAAACACTTCCTTACGTATTTCCACAAGGAATCCTTCTAGCTTTGTTCATTCAAATACTATAGATCTCCTCAACCATCCTCCCTCACAAATTTACAATTCACTTGCCCTCCGCATACATAAACCACTCCACCTTATTCCACTCCACATTACAATACCAATAATGATGCCATCATTAGCAAAATTTTGTAAAGCATGTCATCCCTTCAACAATAATTCGCCACTCCAAATCAAAACAAAAATAGCCAAAAGTTGACAATACATCAAAACCAACCTGTTATCCTTGGAGATATTGAGAACACAAATGCGAAAAGGTATAAAAGTTCCTAGATTTTAAAAATATGGTGGGAAAGCTGATCTTGATAACTATGTTTCCACTTATAAAAACCTATGTAGTGATTTCATCTTTGAAGATAAATTATTGGCTAAACTATTCCCTTAATCCTTGAAGGATACTCCTTTAGAGTGATTTTTCTCCTTGCTAAATAATTCAATTGGTTCAATAAATGAGCTTATTGATGCCTTTTACAACCGCTTCCACATTCACATGGGTCCCAAGATGACCCTAGTTGATTTAATGACATGCAAGCAAAAGGATGATGAAAAGGTTACTAATTTCATAGTGAAATATCAAATGCTTTATTCACAAATAAACATTAAGATTCTTGATCACAACCTCCAATGAAATTTTATTGCCAATTTACAAAACAAAATCCAAACCAAATTTGAAATGTTGAAATTCCCATCCTCTACACAATTATGTGCAACCCTTGATGATTATCAAAATTCAGTTAATAGTCATGATGTAGAAAATCCCCCTAGCCGTCCTCAAAATAGTTACCGACCTTTCAATAAATAGAATAGGGACTTTTTACAACTTAATTAACCTCAACCAAATCAATAAGTTGATAACTAGGTGGCTGCTATAAAGACAACAAATCCTTTTTCCTTTGGGGATATGATTAGAAAATTTACCCCTTTACCCGACACCCTGCACAATATCATGCTATAGCTCGTGGAAAAGAATATGATTTTCTTACCTCTTGTTAGAGCTCCAGATCCTAATAAACCATTACCTTCAAACTATAGATCAAATGCTTATTTACATCACCACCAAAAAAATGGATATGATACGAAATATTGCAAGCATCTTAAACATCTTGTGCAAGACCTCATTGATTCTAATCGTCTTAGATAATTGGAGGGGCGAATGATCAAGGTAATAAGTCCATAGCTCCTCTTAACCAAAACTTACAAATATTTACCAATCCCATGCCAAAACATACTATTTCATTTTTCAAAGCTAGTGAAAGAAATAATGATGTGATGAATGTTGAAACAGATGATGAAAACACAAAAAATGACAATGAGGAAGAAATGATCATAATGGTGTCATTTTTTGGAGCTAAACCTCATGCGGGCCAAACCAAAATTCCCCTTGATATTGATTTCTCACAAAATGACATAATCAAACATGCACCCGATGGTCATCTTTACATAGCTGGACGAATCAATGACAAGCCTATTAATGCGATATTAATTGATCCCATCTATGTAGACAATGTGATTACTGAAGAATTCCTTTTTTTTTCTTGAACTTTATCAAGATACATATGAAAGACCGAAAGCATGGATCAAAATGCATAATGGTTTTTATTTCCCCGTGATTGGCTCGATAAACCTCCCCATAAAATTTGAACCTCAAACATTAAATGTCTCATTCACCAGCATCCTATTGTCAGACTAATTTCATGTGAAGTTAGGCTATCCATGGCTTTGCTCCATGAATGTATTCTCATCGATTGTGCATAAATGTTTATAGTTTCCCATGTCTTCCTGAGGTAACTTTTCATTGGATTTATTTTGGCCTAAACCTATTGAACCTATTAGACCTTGTGAGGACTACTTTTGAAAGCATATCAAAATTTTAAGGCAAAGCGCATAGTAGTGTAGTGTCGAAAAATGTCATCTGTTACATTTTCACACTTGTTTAGGAATTTGTGAGTTAAATGAACCTAATTGTGCCTTATTTAGATTTTTATAAAGTTTTTTCTTGTAATTTCATACTAATCTATGGTTTTCATTATTAATTGGGCTTCTTTATGCCTTATTTGGCCTTATTTTGCATCCACAAGCTTTAATTAATGCATCTTTCTGAGGATAATCTCGACACATATGTAATGACCAATCATAAATTAATGTTTTTAGATTGTATGGACAATATGTAGTGATTTGTGACTCATACGCCACCTTGGGCATATGGGTCCCACCTAACTTTTGGGGCCTCGATCTTGACTTCAAATGAATCTAAGCATTTCTTGAAAAATTTGTCTCAAGCTTAGCCTAATGGGAATTATATGCCACTTATGGCATATGAGTCTCATGTGGCTTAAAATTAAATTAAATTCAAATTCTTGGTGGGATTTTATTCTCCTAAATTTGATGTCAGCTTGTAGTGTTGTAATTTTGGGAAATTTGGCATAAAAAAGTATAAATACAAGGTTATTTCATTCATTTTTCACCTAGCAAGTAAAATAAGTATTCTTATAGAAAATTTGATTTCACAAGAACATTTAGTTGTTTTCAAGAGCATTCAAGAGCCCTCAAGAACTGATTATCAAGTGTTTTGGAACATTATTCAAGTATCAAACATCATGTCAAAGTCATTATGCATCATGTTTTTTTTTGAGCTAACATTTGTTATGTAGGATTTCATGATTCGAGCAAGTATTCAATTCAAGATCTATCACATTCAAGAAAATTTCAATCTACATCCATTGGAGTCATTTCATACCTGTTTGCAACACTTTATCTCTATCGTTTGGTGAGTTGCAACTTATCATTTTGTTCATTCATCATTCATCATTTCCATTTGATTTCATTACAAGGTTTGATTACCAAAATGTGGTTTCACCAAGGCAAACGCCTTTCCACTAACAAAACAAAAAATTTCCCTCTTTAGTGCGTGATTTTCATATCTAGGTTGAAAACCCTCTGAGGAGAAAGATTTGAAAGAAGTTGTCAAATTTGTAAAGTTTTCTAAGTTTTCGCCTTGTTTAGATCATTAAAAGACACCTACAAAGAAAAATTTAGAAATTCAATTATGGAAATCAAGTTGAGAACACAGATCAAAGATTGAAGAGCAGATTTAGATCTTGATCCTTCGAAAAAACCAAGAAAGACTGATACATCACTTCTGGTGTATGAGTCCTAGTATAGTGATTTTTCCATTTTTTAAGAGTTCCAAACCTATCACTGCCAAATTTCTATTCTTTCCCAAAAACCCTAATCTAGGACTAAATCACCCAACCTAGTGTATGATTCATAGTCTACATTAATTTCAATATTTTTAGCATTTAATTTCTTCATTCAATCTTCTACAGGTTTTCAAGTACACCATTTTGATCTCTCAACTTTCTATTATGTTTCACATTCATTTTTGGGTCATTAATTGTAGTCTTCCATACCATTCAATTTAATCATTAGGTTTTGCATTTCATTTGTCTTTCCAAGCCCTAGCTTGGTGGTGAACCCCCTTTTAGTCATTATTCATACCCTAGGACACCCTATTGTAGATCTCTTTCCCTCATTCAATCCTTGGATTAAGATCTCTAGGGTTTCCTTGAATGAAAAGGGAAGAAAACTTGTTGTTCTATGTCCTAAACTATACAGCGATAATTTTCCATCTTTCATTTTGGTGAACCTACATTTAGAACATTTCATTTTGCTGATTTGGTGTGCATCATAGTCCTAGATTTAGCTTATATTAACTTCGTATTAGGGTTTGCATTAGTTAATTGGAATTCTAGGGTTTCTAATTCTTGCACTAGTGAAAGTGCATATCGGTTGCATTTTTGCATCTTGCATCATTGAATTTCATCTAAAAAGTGTAATTGCACTTAGCCTAGACATCATCCAAACCAAAAATCATAACTTTCACTCAATTTTTTTTGAAATCTTAACAAAAACCCTAAATTGGGATTCATGTACCCCTCTAGGTGATTTAGTCCTAGTATAGGTGATTATTCCTAATTTTTGGGTTTTTTTTGGGGGAAAATTACTACCTTAGTGGGTAGCACACTTCTATAAATTGCAAAAGGATTACAACCATTACATGAAATTTTCTCAGCCAAAAGTCCTCCAAAATTGGCCAAGCCAAACACTTACACACTAAAGATAACACACACTACTTATGCACAAAACAAACTACACATATTAGCACGCCCATTACTCAACACAAGACAGAACAGTGATAATGCCTAAACTGAGATCAATCATCCTTTCCACCATGGAATCCCATAGAACTTTGTTGTTTGCTGCTACATACTCCAAGAATATAGACAAATATTTTTCCAACATAGCTTCAATGAAGAAATCCACCACTTCTTCAAATTTTGGATGACCACAAGTCATCACCACATCTATGGCATTGCACACAAACCATTTAGCTGGCCACTCCTCACTTGCTTCTATCACCAATGAGGCTGCCTCCTTGTGCATGCCAGCCAACTAATTCACACATTTCCTTAACATGTCCATGCTCTTGGTCAAATACATCATATTAGTGAAGAAATATCCTAACATTATCCCATCCTAGTGATTGTGGTAATTTGTGGTGATTATTATTTAAAATTTAAAGCCCTAAAAAACCATAATTGGGACTCATACACCCCTCTAGGCAATTTAGTCATGTTTCAAGTCTTAAACTGCATTTTCCAACATTAAATTCTCTTTTTTTGTTTTTGTTGGCTGTTAATAGTTATCTGTTTCAATTTACAGAGTTTTTGTTACTTTCATTTCATTGCATCTAGCTTAATTTCATTAGAGTATCGCATTTATCTTTTGTTCATTGTATGAGATTTTCCACTTTTTGTTTGATTGCTAATACTATAGTGAGATGAAGTTCGAGACTCATGTCATCCTATGATAGCACAATTGTCATGGATATAGTGTTACCTAGCTCTTTCACTACTAGTGTTGACACTAGTATGGACCATAACCTTAACAACTCTTTTCCTTCAAGTAGTGTGACAAGTGTTGAAATAATGGTTGCTAGTATTCTCCAAGAAAACATAATTCAAATTCATGAAGACTTAGCAAACCTACAAAATCAAGTAAGTACTAAGAAAATTTCAACCACTGCTATCCCCACCATAGATAACATACATCGAATGATTGAAAGTGAAGGAGTTGACCTTGTGTGTAACATAGTTCAGATTTTTAGAAAACATCTTACCTCAACCACTAGTTGTGCTTTACCCTTGAATAATGTACCAAGCCAAGGAGGAGTTCATATTCCTCCTCCCACAACAATTGCCTTTATTACTACCTATACCAATCCTCAAGTTACAACAACGATGCAACCTACTAGTAATGTGATTCATGTAGACACTTAAAAATGTCTTGAATGATACACACTTTAGTATGATATACTAACATCACTTCATCCTGAAATCCATCCTCTTTTCTCTTGTTTGATTAAATTATCCTAGCTATTTAATTAAATCTATTAATCTGATTAAGCTAATTAGGTTAATTCCTACCCCTTTCATGATAAATTTTCCTCCTATTAAATTGGATAAATCAAAATATTTATTTTTAACACCCTAAGTCCTCTCATTTAATTAAATGTCATTTTCATCCCTTTTCATTAAATAAATTAATTATTTAATTGATATCCTCAATTGCCCTAATTTGCATAATTCAAACTTTGTTTTAATTATCAAATTATAAATTAGTTCTAACTCTCCCACTTGCAAAGGAATATTCCTCCTTTGCACATTCCTCCAAGAAGGGAATATTTTCATGGAATATTCTTTCCCTCTTCACTAAATTAAAAAAAGAATATTCTTCCTTATAACAAACTTTCAACAAACTTCTTGAGAAAGTTTTGAAAGTGTGCTTCTTTGCATGATTGTGAGCCCTTGATTAAATGTCAACTTACTTTTTCAACCCTTCATGGGAATCCATGATCCATGCTTCCATCTTCCTTACATTCTTACCATTGATTAATTCTTTCAATCTTGACCATCAGTTTCTTTTTTCATATTCTATAAATAGACCTTACATCTGTTGAATAGCGATCCACCTTTTCAGAGATAAATTATGCTATGAAAATCACACTCATTTTCATCCATGTTTTATGTTTAAAATAATTTTAGGTTAATTTTCATTAGCTTAGCATCCATTAATAGATTTCATGATAACCTAGTTGCAGTCATTTAGTATATTTTTGAGTCTAGGGCTTCCATATTTGAATCTTGCATACATTTATAATAACTTTGCGTACACTTACATCAATCATCTTATCTTTTATCATCTTAATCTAGCTTTAATCATGCTTTCGTTCATCTTTTTCATTAATTTCAATCGATTTGAATAAATAAAATTGATTGGAAAGGCTCATATTATCCAAGGGATTGGGAAAGGGTCACCATTCCAAATCAATGTGAAACCATTCCCCCAATAGGATAAATTTCTATGTCTTAGAGTATATGCTTATCAAGCTTTCATGTTTTAGAATGATAGCTTTAATGGCTTCTTTGCTTTGTTTACATTCAATGATTTTATTGGGATTGATGTTTAGTGGTTTAAGTTTACTTTGAATCCATATGGATCAAGCATCGTTAACCTATACTATTTCATTGGTCACATTTTGGCACTAGAAGGAGGGAAGGACTGATCGAATTTATTTAATTTTTCTTTAGATTCTCATTTTTTCTTGATCTTGCAGGTATAATGACTCTTTTTTAGGATACATGAATGCCTTTGTTAGGCACCGCCATATAGCGATGCAACTTCAGGAAGTATAGTAATGCCCATTTAAATCTAGTTACACCTATTAAACACGACGATGCTAATACTAGTTGAAGGTATCAAATATTTTAAAATAGTGATGCCTCAAGTATAGCAATGCCATCATCGCCCCTATTTTACTATAGAACAACGCTTTTTAGAATTATGGTGATGCCTTCATAAACTACAATGATTTTTTACTAGTAGAAAAAATAGTGACTAAATTTTGACATGTGTTTTAATTTTCTAATTTCATATAGTTTCTAACATGTCACTCACTTTTGGTTTTCATTTTTGAGGCTAACAAGTTTTGTAGTTTTGGGCAATAAAATTTGAATTGAAGGAGCATATTATCATTTGATTATATATTGTAACAAGTGTTCTTACACTTATGGGGAAATTATAACCCATTTATGATGCTTTATTTCATATTTTAGGACCAACTAAATTTCCTTTAAAAGGGTTTTAAGTTAACATTTCAAGTTGGTTAAAACGGAACCCACATATACTCCTTTTACAATATCAGGTTTAAAATTGAGCAAAACAATCTAAACACTTCGTTTGGTGCTTAAATTCAACTCATTATGCTTGTCAAGGTTAAAATGAACATGTTTCTAATTTGATTGTGTGTGCTTCTTATGTGTATCCTATCCCTTTGTGCTTCGTGTGATCTTGGGTGAAGAGAAATACACAAGTATACTTATCTTATTGACAGGGAATGACCTAAGTGGTGCTTTCATTTTGGTCCACAATATAAATAATTGGTTATGACTAAAGTCATTAACCAAGTGGTGTTGTTTTCCTATACTAGTGAATGTTTCCCTTAGTATCCTGTAAGAGTGTGAATTTTCACCCCTTTACACTTTAGAAAACAAAAGGAGGATGTTTAATTCCACTTAATCCCACTATTTGCATTCCACTTGGTGCCTCATTTGTGTGTTAGTGGGGGAATTTTTGTTAAGGACACCTACGCGGCACACAGACCTTTGTGCAGTGTGCTTACATTCCTAGAAGATTCTTGTGGCTACAGACTATAGCAGTGTTACATTTTTAATTGGAAGTCAAAGAGTAACGTCCCTCTTTGGCTGGCCAACCCGAATATGGTCATTTTTCACCTTCTCCTTCATATTCCTGATCATTCCATCCATTCTCAAGTTTCGCAAGATTGTTTGAGCACTCTCTCCATGCTTTGAGCACTCACTTCCAAGCTCCGTAGTAGCACCCTTCACTCCATTGCAGCAATCCACTACTCCATCACTCCAACAGGGTGAGCACAGGATAAACATTGTGGCAAAAGAGGCTTGAGTCCCTCTTGTTCTCTCCTCCACAAGTCTTGAGTGCTTTGGATGGAGGTGGTAAGTTCCTCTAATCTCTCCTATTGTTTTTGATTGAGTAAGCACGTACTGCTTGAAGCATTTTTCTTTTACATAGCTTGTAGTTCTCTTATTTATCTTTATTCCAACTATTCAAAACTTGGTTGTCCGTGGAGGTGGAAACACCAAGATTGGGGTCTGACTAAGGTAGGCCCGTATACAGCCCCAAAAATTTCCTCCTTTATTATGTGTAGGTAGAGAGAGAGAGTTTGAAGCAAGCGAGGAGGATATTCTATGAGATCATCTTCGTCACCCTCTCAGTAATATACTTCCATTATCATATTAATCTATATTTTTTGTACTTCTTAATACTATTATGTCATTGTAGAAACTTGTAGACTAGGTTGTTAGTCCTTCCTTAGAGAAAAACCTCATCTCTCTAGTTTTCTGCTCGTACGGATGCCAATGCACCTATGAGACACCAACGCACCACACTGTCATCCTAGAACCACGCTTTTGTCCTCAGATAGAGAGCTACCTAAGAAGTAGAGTTGAATCTAGAAGAGTGGTTGTCTGTACTCCTAAAACTCTTGGGATCGTAGAGTGATTGAAGGATGCATAATCCTCATCATTATCATCCTCTTCATCCTAACCTTCCCTTGGAATGAGGTAAGTTAGGGCAGCCTTTCTTCTCTTGGCCTTTCATGACTTGGGGCCTTGTAGTGGGTGGTCCCCCTCTCTTACACTTTTGGTGAACCCGACGTTAATGAACATCTATCCATTTGTCAGCATCCTGAACTTTTTCTCATATACCTCTTGGTCATTGTACCCTGGTGCGTTGTGAAATTTTATGAGCTTCGTGACCCAGTATACAACCTTTGGGCATATTGTTACAATAAGTATGTGACACCTTCTGATGGACAAGATGAAGGTCTCCTATAGCTTCACTACTAGCCTTTTCTTCGATTATGCGGTTGGTCTGTCCACACAGGAGCACATAGCGCGAGGCGAATCTAGATTTCTTGATCAGACTGATCACATCCTTACTCCTCCTGCATCACCAGCCTCTTCATCCATAGATCAACATGAGGTCATTCGTATCCCTTCTGGGTATGTCGTTAGTCTCGATAAATGGTTAGGTGCATTGGAAAATCACTTGGAAGGAAATCTAAAGTTTTCTAGGGCTACTAAGGTGATCAGTGAAATAAGATACATGGTGGAAAAATACTAGATAGGTTTAGAAATCTTGGCTAGTCTCGTCGATCTAGCTGAAGCATGTTCCCCCTTGATCCTTGGTCCTATGATATGAGCTGGCCTCTTCGAGGAATGCAAGAGGTAGCTGGAGATGTTGATGCCTCCTATATCCATGTATATGACTAACACGGTCCCCTCAGTCAATATATCGTCTACTTTTGAAAGTTTGGAGACTATCAAAGTAAATAGGAACTCTTTGGGCTTCCACTTCACCCCTTTTGTTGCCTCCAGTGGTGGAGGATTTGGTGGAATGATGGATGAAGGCTTTGGCAAAGGAAACTTCAAAAGTGGGGGTGGCATTGGTGGAGGTGGTGCTGATGGAATTCATGGTGGTGGCTTTGGCTCTGGCAATGGATCCAACTGAAGTCACACTGGTGGTGGTAGCATCAATGGAAACTCTTGCAATGGTCATTGTCATGGTACTAGCAGAAGTCACACTGGTGGCTGTAGTATTGGTGGTGGTTATGGCGGTAGTCACGACGATGGCTTTGGCGGTGGTTTTTGTAGTCCTATGTCTTCTAATGACCCTATTCTGAATACCCTTCTTTAGAATATGGCAAAAATGTAGAACCAGCTGGCGAACCTTTCCCAAGCCTTAGCCCAGCCTATCTTCCAGCCCTTCTTCTGACACATCCCGTTGTTTGTTGCAATCCTAAACACTCCTTTCCTACAACGGATGGAGATTCCAAAATTTGAGAAATACAGTGGTAAAGGGGACCCATAGACACATGTGTCCACCTTTAACGCCTTATGCATAGAATTTTTCCATCATGATGTGTTGATGGATAAACTATTTCCCTGATCCCTCAAAGATACAACACTGGATTTGTATTGTTCTTTGCCTAATAATTCCATCTTCACATTCAATCAACTTGTGAACCAGTTCTTGTGACAGTTCCAAGCCAACATTGAACTGAAGATGACCTTCTCAGACCTTGTTAGATGAAAACAAGGGGAAAATGAGAAGATTACAAACTTTATAGCATGGTACCAAGCACTCTTCTAATAGATCTTGTATCTATTACTTGATTATGATGTACAGAAGGTCTTCATACGGAAGTTACAAAGGCCTTGGCAAGAGAAGTTCGCCCTCATGAAGTACCCTTCTTTTGCACACTTGTGTGCAACTCTACAAGAGTACTAGGAAATGGTGGTTCAGTTCAAGGGTCCTCCCTCGTGCTCCCATTCTGAAGGAAGATCTATCATATTGATCTCAGGAAGAGGAAAAATTGTTGAGAATGTAGTAACCGTTGTGGATAACAACAACCTCAAACACGACCGAAAGTTCACGAACCTATCAAAATCATATTCTTCCATCTTGCAGAAGCTGGTGAAGGATAAGATCATTACCCTGCCACCTCCTAAACTAGTTAGAGAACCATACCCTAGCTGGTATGAAGAAAACACTTATTTTCAGTCCAATCAAGTTAATGGACATTATATCAAACATTGTATGCACCTACATCATGACATACAAGATCGCTTTTAGGATGGTAGTATCTATATTGATGCAGGAAAACAAAACACAAACAAATCAATGGTGAAAGCTAATAGTGAATTACAGATATACATAGATTTTTTTCTGTCACATTCTGCTAACATGATTATTGATCCCGTTGATTCTACTTCTCACTTGGAGGTGTATGGTAGCATGGTTATAGTTACTCCCTATCCTAATCTTACGACCGGCTCACCAGATGTGACATTTAACTCACAAGATGTTCCAACAAATAGTAAACATTCTCTTCTCTACATTCTCACTCGCCTCAATGGCAACATTGTGACAGGGGTCTTGGTCGACCTTGCGAGTAGAGTGAATTTCATCAGAAAGGAGATGTTATTCTTAAACTCCCTACAAAGGGAGGAATACGACAAAAAAAAGTCCATCATCTGCACACATGGTGAAATTTCTCTTAAACCTTATGGATTGAAAACGTTGTCCATCCTAGTTGGACCTAGGAGTGTAGACACGGTCTTTGATGTCATCCCTAAGTCGGACCTATTCAAAGTGAATCTAGGCATACCTTGGCTAGCTTCCATGAATGGGATCGCCTACGTGATTCATAAGTGCCTTAATTTTTCCCATGAAGGTGTCATAGATGTAGTACATGACACTAGATATCAACTTGTGGTATCCCATGGAGGATACTCATTGGACCATTTCTGGCCCACTCCAATTGGTCCACTCCCACAGAGAATAGGCCTACTTTACAAGAACTATGTGAAGTACAAAACTTGGGACAAGGGATAGCCGAAGTTGACCCTTCCCATGGTAGGGCAGCCAACTACCTCCTCCTCCTGAAAGGGTAAGGAGAAGCTCACTACCTCTCAAGCTAAGTCATCCACACCCCTCTCTTGGGAAGAGTACTAGATAAATAAGCCTGGGTTCTACTCGCTAAGTCTGATGATGCCTCCTTGGCGAAAGCCCAAAGTCAAGATATTGGATCTCCCTAACAGGTCCCCAAGACCCTGGTATTATTTGTACGATAGAAAGAAAGGTTCATGGAGAGAGTTTTCCCCTCAGCCTGTTCCTATTCCCCTAAACAAGAAATGATCCACCCCTAAGGTGACAAAGCCAACTCCTCCAACCATTTCTGAACTTATCCCTTTTTCTCCCATTCAGGAGTCTACCCTTCCATTCGAGATAGGCATGGAGCACACTCCCATGGCTAAGAAGAATCCTTCCATCCCTCCACAAGTTCTGGGTTATGGTTCAAAAAGCCATAGAAACCACCTTATGCATGAGCGTAAGCACCGACAAAAGACTCTCCTAGCCGAGCAAGCCTCCTTACAAAAGAAGGAGGAGGAGATGACCACACCTCTTGTGGTGTCTTCCTCTCTTCCCCATTCTATCCATGTTGAACCTCGCTCCAAATCTCTTTCAGCTCGCGTGGTGAACACACCTGCGCCTGGAAGGGTGCAAGTGTTCATTTATCCTTCGACAGAGCTGCCCTTGTTGAATTTTGTCCTAGATTTCCTTTTTCAAAAGCTCATAGACATGGTGAACACTTCAATTGTGTTCACTACGGTTCTTTCCTCTTCTCCGTCGACCCTTTGTCTTTCATCTATGGGGAGTTCACCTCCTTCTATGAAGAAGAAGGTAGAGAATGGTCCCTCCATCAATGGAGGATGTAAGAAGACCCCACCTTCTCTGAAAGGTGGCCCCAAATTGACTTATTTTTTCCTAGTGACAGAACCAGTCCTGACCTCCCCCGAGTTTGTAACCACTCTTGAGTTCCTCAGTGAGCCTAGTAGTGAAGTTCAAGTGAAAAATCCACCATCTACCAAAGTGAAACATGGCGCTCCTATTAAGTGCATGTTTAACTCAGTGGAAAAAGTCTCAACCCTATCAGTGATCTTCACTAGGTCATTGACCCTAGATCCATAAGAGTTGAGTGACAGAGACCTCACTGGTCCCTCTACCTTGGCCCTTGTTGTGGGAGGGAGGAACTTTCGTTCCTCCCCTTAACATTGCACCATTGCAGGCTCATCATCCTTTCCCCTTCCATGATCTAGAGTTGGAAGCTGATGACCTCTTGCTCGACCAGTGTTAGGGGGAGACCCTCTTCTTGATCTTTAGATTAGATGCATGTGTGTGTTCTGACATGTGTTCCCCCGTAATCATGTTATATGTGCCTGGATGACCCTCGTCACCTCTAATGGTGATTGGATATAGGAGTCGTGTTTGTGTTGTAAACCTTCCTCTATATCTGACATCATTCTTCCATGTTTGTGATGGATTTTTGGTAAATTGGGAATGATGCAAAGCATCGGGAGCATTTAGGCCTCCTTCCATGTTGACCCAATTTTTAATTTTACTTTATCTTTCATACATTCTTCCTAATCTGGTTGGGGATTGTTGATCTTTCACCTCTTATAGTGGTTGCCTACGTATATATAAATAAAGGAAGATCTGACCCCACATAACTAGATCCCCCTATGCCCTTTGTGCGTGATCTATTTTCCTTACTTTTCACTTTATCTTTCTCTCGTCTTTACTTGAGTTGTCCCTTTCATGTGTGACAATGCATCTCTTACATTACTTGGTCTCTAGAAAATGCATTCATGACTGAGCAAATCTTTTCCCAATGACCCATTCACAAAATTCTTTGTTGGAATTGCATTCTCAACTTGAAACCCAAATGGAACCTGTTTCCTTCATCATGGGTTCATAAAAAAAGGACTTAGAAATCCTCTTCTGAAGCAGGAACGGTCTTTGTCTTCCCCCCGCATGAGCACATCTCCTTCCTTTCAAATTCCTTCATGGAGTGAACATATTTCAAAAGTATTCCTTTGTGATGAATCGATTCGAGAAGAAAGATATTAAGCTTTTGAACATTTCCCTTGAGTGGACCCCTTCAAGATGTTTCAACAATTTCTATGGCATCTAGCTTGGGGGAAGCCCGACAAGACTAGTTTCACATCTTCGCGTCTAGCCCACGGGAAGCCTAGCCAGATCGTCTTAGCATCCTTATGTCTAGCTTGGGGGTAGCTAGACTAGACTCCACTTTTCAAACAACGCGTCCCTTGAGTGGACCCTCCTTCCTTTTGAAGGGTTCTCGATGGACCCCTTTAAAAGTATTACAACTTAGCAATGGTATGCATGACTATCCATTTACTAGCTTGCATGGCCACCTCTTGATGTGTTCTATCTACAGGTAAATCGGTCGCCACCACTGACTCTGGGGATTCCCCTTTACACGGTCTCCCTCATGTGAGAGTTCTTGGGGGATACCTTCCTTGCAGGTCTTCAAGTCTGTGAGGTGCTTTTTCCCAGTTTCCTTCATGTGAGAGTTCTTGAAGGATACCCCCCTTCCAGGACCGTGAGCCTATAAGGCACTTTCATACTTCAGCTTTGTAGTTCCATAGAACTATGAAGTCCTCTCCTACACTTTCGAGTTCACCAGACCATGCTTTGCTTCCTCGTCAGTTCAGGTATACATCTCGTAGTGTATTACTTCTTTACTACTCTACTTTACCGAAGAACTCATCAATACTTGTGCTCACTAAAGTGGGGGAAAAATTTATGAGCATGAATTTTCACCCCTAACGCAAATTCCCCTTTCACCCCTTTACACTTTACAAAACCAAAGGAAGAGGTTTAATTCCACTTAGACCCACTACTTGCATTCCACTTGGTGCCTCATTTATGTGTCGGTGGGGGCATTTCTGTTGAGGACACCCATGTGGTGTGCAGGCATCTATGCAACATGCTTACATCCTTGGTAGATTCCTGTGACTAGAGAATACAGAGGCATTACATTTTTTATTGGAAGTCAAAGAGTAACATCCCTCTTTGGCTGGCCGACCCGAATATGGCCTTTTTTCACCTTCTCCTTCATATTCTTGACCATTCCATCCATTCTCAAGTTTTGAAAGATCATTTGAGCACTCACTTCCAAGCTCTTTAGCAACACCATTCACTCCATTATAGCAATTCACTACTCCATCACTCCAACAGGGCGAGCACAGAACATACACCACGAAAATAGAGGCTTGATTCCCTCTCGTTCTCTCCTCCACAAGCCTTGAGTGCTTTGGAAAAAGGTGGTAAGCTCCTCTAATCTCTCCTATTATTTTCGATTGAGTAAGCACGTATTGCTTGAAGTTTGTTTTGTTTATGTAGCTTCTAGCTCTCTTCTTTATCTTTATTCCTACTATTCCAAACTTGGTTGTCCATGGAGGTGGAAACACCCAGACGGGGGTCTAACTAAGGGAGGCCCCTATACAACCCCAACAATCTCTCTTTATTGTGTGCAGGTGGAGAGAGAGAGTTCAAAGCAAGTTGGTGAGGAGGATATTCTATGAGATCATCTTCATCACCCTCTCGGTAATATACGTCCTTTATCATGTTAATCTATATTTTTCATACTTCTTAATACTATTCGGTCATTCTAGAAACCTGTAGACTAGGTTGTTAGTCCTTCCTTAGAGAAAAAAACTCATCTCTCTAGTTTTTTGGTTGTATAGATGCTAGCTCACTTGTGAGACACCACGTTGTCATCCCAGAACCGTGCTTCTATCCTCGAATAGAGAGCTACCTAAGACACAAATTTAACTCTAGAAAAGCAATGTGTCTAGTCTCCTACAACTCCTGGGATCACAGAGTGATTGAAGGACACATAATCCTTATCATTCTCATCCTCTTCATCCTAACCTTCCCTTGGACTAAGCTAAGTTAGGGAAACCTTTCCGCTCTTGGCCTTTCATGACCTAGGGCCTTGCAGTGGGTGGTCCCCCTCTATTACATATCCATATGATATGTTAAAACCCTTAGATGTTTCTAAGGGTTGTGAGGCCTCTTAATTGAGTGAAAGGCTGCATGTATAGCACTAGTTTATCCCTAATATGATCATTAAAAACCTTGTTTGTAGTGGCTAACAAGGTCCAATTCTGAAACATATTTTAAGGTAGTGCATTGGAACAACACCATTTCAAGAAGTTACTTAGCATGTTCGGTTTTTGGTTGAGGTAATAAAGAAAATAGGGTAGGGACACTTTTGCTTGGCTTCTCAAGACATTACATTTCCTTGACATAGCCTATTTGTCCATTCCATCTTCATGGATTAATCATCTCTCAGGGGATGATGGTAAGCCTACTAAGAAATTATATGTACCCGCTTAAACTAGGATTGTGAATGTTTTTGATTCAGTTAAAAGCTTGCTTGGTTCCAAAACATTACAAAAAAACATCAACAGTCTTTTCTCTAAATTTCAAACCCTTTAGTTTAAGCATGGATTCCCTTTGAAAATCCTTGATAATGATGCTTTTCCTAAGGATTTTTAACCCTAGAGACTTCTAAATATCTTGACTTATATCTCAATCCATACTTCCCAAAGTTAACATAGGTAACTATGGCTCTAACTTCATGACTTTCGTATAATGGACCTTGTGAAATAAATGATGTTTTTGACATAAATATTTCATTTAAAACTCAAGCAAGACAAGTGTTTGTGGTAAAAAGAAACTCGTTTAATAAAAGATAAATTGATAAATTGAACCCCACACATGACCATTTGGTAACTGATCGCTCTGGTTGAACAACCAAACTTTCAACTGATTGAAGGATAAAAAACATATATAATCAATATTTTGTGGAGCTTCACTTTTGAAACAAAGGAAACACTGAGCCAATGAAGAAACACAACAAACATCTTAGACAAACAAGAGGAAAAATTCAATATTGTAGCCGAAAGACCTATATCACCACCTCCTACGTGGCAATAAATATCTTATTTATCATGATATTGTGCTTATCTTCATGATCTCCTATAAAATTAAAGTTCCTAAAAGATGGTCCACATTCCACCATTTCAAACGTAGACATCATAGATTAAATTTTATCAGAAAAAGGGCCTTAAAGTTTTACCACAATCAAGATGACTTGATTAGAAATTTTTATTCTCGTCCTTTATTGGGAGATCTAGATTTCTATGTTCAAACGGTCTCTATCATTTAGATCAACATTGATCTTTTGGGTTTGGATTATTTTAGAGGTAAAGAATTCTTCTCAATACCCTTATCTTGCAACACAAAGGTTCACTCTAGGTTAAAAATTTTGGTCAAAACATTTCATCCACCTCTTCCCATATTACACACTTCCATTTCACCAAACTTTATGAACTTTTGGACACACCAACACTTTTGGACTGATACATTTATCAATCTAAACCCTAATCTAGCTACTTTGTATGTGAAATGAATCCTTTTCCACGCATTTAGTTAAGTTAGTTATCCTATTTTGGACAAGTTTATCTTGAAGGTCACAAGTCTACCTTAAAGATTCACATGTTCATTAACATCCTTTATCTAAACATCAAACATCAAACCTATAATCAGAAGTGTTGTCCCAAAATGTTTCTGAAAATCACTTCCCATATCATTCACCTTTTCATCTCCCACTCACATCATTGCTCCAAAATTACTTAAAGGAGCCCTATTACCTAGATTTGAGTCAAATATAGACTTTAAACAATATAAATCCCAAAAAAACTCTCCCATAGGTGAACCACAATTAATGGTAACACCAAGATCACAACATAAGAGAATCATGGAGAAAACAAAAGTTAGATCCACGACTATTGGTACCAACCCTCAAGAATTTGATCCAAGAAGTCATTCTACCCCCTCACAACAACCCCAAGATTCGGTGGGACCATATGAGGTAGAAGACATTACAAATAAACCATTTGAGCTCACTAAAGAATAAATCCTTAACTATAAAAAATAATATCAAGCCATAGAAAAAATAAATTCAATCCCCCATGTTTTTCAGCACAAGACTTGACTTCATCAACACTTCCACTAACTTCATCACTAGGGCCAACTCAAGCGCAAAATCCTAGTCTTGCAACTAGCCTTGCTAAGGACTTTGGTCATATTCTTCCTTTGGGAAGCAACACACTTGTGGGTACTTTAAACACCAATCCTCCCCAAAACACCACTTGGACACCTACATTTGGTCCTCCTCCCATTCCTAAACACCCCCTAAATCCCCATAAGCCACTTACACTTCATGAATCCATGACAACCTCAACATTTCAAGCGCAACCATCCTCATCCATCCCCACAAGTACCACAAGTGTTCCCAACATCATGCAAGGTAGTATAGGCCAAGTGTCTCATATGGAAGTAACATTGGTACCTCAAAACTCTTACACAAAATTAACCCTTAACACAAATAGGAACATATTTATCCCACCACCCCACTACTTCATCCCTCCCATTGGTTTCACAAAACACATCCATCCCATCCATCATCAAACCAAATCAAAAAATCACCTTGTTTATGAATCCAATCAACCAAGGTAGTACCTTGGTCCCACCTCAAATACAAGGGAACCCCCTATCCATTGGTCAATGGAACCCTTTCAATCAAATACAAGGTCTAAATGTGCCATTGCCATCACAATACCAAATGACACCTTCCTCATCATTACCATTGGTCCCCCACATCATGCAAAATTGGATGGGACCTCAAAATTTTATTCCTCCATTTCCATCCATCATTTTACAAGGAATATTAAACCAAGGAAACTCCCAACCTCTCATCAACAACCCACCACCACTCAAACCATAAACACCCAAAACCCATTGCAGAAGTCCCAACAAAAAAATCATCCAACATTGCAAGCACATTCTCTAGCCTTACAAAAATCACAATAAGCTTATCAACAAGTCATGCAACAACAACAAGCCCAACAGAAAGTAGCCTTCAGAACACAACAACAACAAGCAACCCTACCAGCACAACAACAACAAAAACAAGCAGCCTACGCACTGGAGAAATAACAATCAGCCCAACAACAAGCCCTAGTGGCACAACATTAATAGCAAGCCCAACAAGCAGCCTTAGTAACATAGCAACAACAACAATCTCAATAGCAAGCCCCAGTGGCCCAACAACAATAGAAATCACACCAAGCAACCTTAGCAGCCTAACAACAACAACAAGCCCAACAAGCAATCCTCATGGCCCAACAACAATAGGAAGACTTGATAGCCCAATAGTATGCCTAACAACAACAATAGGGTTTATACTATAACCTTCAACGAAATATCATCAATCCAAATACGTTAGGAACATTTACGCCTCCATCACAATCACCTTCACAATATCCTACACCACCATACTCACCATACAACACCCCATCATACCAAAATCGCACATATAATCCATCCTCCATCCCATAATATGCAATGTATGTGTAGTGTAGTAAAATGCATACCCTTGAATTTTCACATTTGTTTTGGCCTTCCTTGCTTTATTTATCCTTCTTTATGGCTTAATTGGCCCTATTTTATTTCCACACACCCCATGAATAACATATTTTTATGGTTAATCCTAACATTCTCCAATGCATATGTGATCTCCTAATGACTCTGATTGGTGTGTCCCTCATTTTTGGTTCAGACTAAAATTCCACTAAGGGTGTCTTTGTCCCCTCGAGGTCTCGGGACCCTAATTTTGAGGTATCTTATTTGGGCCCCCTTGTGGTGTATGTGCCCCAAGTTTCATCACTTGGGACTAAGACTCCACCTAGGGCATATTAGTCCTCCTTAAGTCATTTTTGGGATTTCATTTCAAAGTTTGGTGGAATTTAAGCTCATCCATTTAATGAATTCATATGCCGGCTTGGTGCAATACAATTTCGAGATACTAAGCATAGACAAGTATAAATGCAAGGCTCATTCATTCATTTTCATCCTAATCAATCTAATTCTTTTGTGAGAGCATTCATCATAGCATAATTGAGTTCACAATAGCATTCAAGAGAAATTCATCAATCATTTGGAGTCATCATCAAAATTCAAGCATCATGTCAAGGGCTTTTCTTGCATCATGTGTGTTGTTGTGCTAACATTTGAGATGTAGGGTTTTGATCTAAGCAAGAAAGAAATTCAAGATCTATCAAGCATTTCAAGATCCATATCTATTGTAGCCATTTCACACAAGTTTCCAACCATTACAAGGGTTTGGTGAGTTGTAACATTGCATGTTTTTCATTCACCATTTCCCTCATCATTTCATTATTTCATTTCAAGGTTTAATTACCAACAAGGGGTTCTACAAAGGAAAACCCCCATTCACTAACAATCAACAATTTTTTCCATCTTGTCCATTTATTTTTGTAGATCTAGGTTCAAGCCTTGAAAATCACTTGGAGTGCAAAGTTGTCAAAGTTGCAAAGTTTTCATCTTCACGAAAATTCACCTATAGGTCGGATCCAGCAGTTTCAGAACTTGAGATCCAGAAGGAAGCAATTGCAGATCTGTGAGCTAAGGACCACATTCAGAATTTTTAGAAATTCATAGTGGGACAAAAATGCCATGTTTGGCATCTTAGTCCTCCACAACATATTTTTTAGAGATTCTTTGGGATTTTGATCTGGCATGCGAATATTTTGTGTTTGTCGTGAATAACAATAGCAAGACTAAAATGTCATCTTGCATGTCTTAGTCCTCCAAGGCATATTTTGGCAGTCTAATTACATTTCTAGAATCCTATTTACATCTCTAGGATTCCTAGGTACACATACCCTAACTTGGAGTTGCTCATTTTTTGTATTTGTAGTCTTCATTTAGCTCATTTTAAGTATATTTCATATCATAGTGTGTTTTCAAACATTGCCTTTTCCAAGCATTTTCTCGGTGGTGAACCCCTTAAATCTAAAAGAACACCCCCTCCTAAGTCCTCATAATTGTGTATTGGCTCACCTTGAGAGGTTGATAGTCAATCTTATTAAAGTTCTCAGGACATATTTGAATGAATGAGATAGAATAAGAGGAAAAGGTACCCTCTTTCATCCCCCCCTATTTTATCGACGATTCATTTTGGTGAACTTGACTTTGTTTGAGTATTCTTCCTTTTCTAATTTGGAGTCCTTTAGAGTCCTAGATCTAGATTGCATCTTGCATTAAGGAAAGTGCATCTAGGGTTTCTTGCATCTTGCATTAGTGAAATTACATTTAGGTTTCCTATTTTTGCATTACTGAAAGTGCATATTGGTTGCATTTTTCCTTTCTTGCATCATTACATTTCATTGAAAAATTGAAAAGTGCATTGTTCATTCTCTTAATTGTATTGTTATTAAATTGAAAATTGAAAAAAACATGCATTTATATCTTTCCATTCAATTCTTTGTTATTCATTGCTTTTCTCTGCATCCATTTGCATCATTTTCTATTTCTAAACATCACATCCCTAGGTAGACAACTTGAGAAATTTGTTATCATGCAAGAATTTTCTATTTTTTCAAAAAAAATATTTGCTAGGACTAAAATTCCCTTCCTGGCATCTTATTCCCTCTTAGGTTTTTCTACTCGGAATCACCTCTCTATTTGTTGTTTCTTGTTTCAACCTCTAGAACTTCAAAATATCATCAAGAGGACTAAAACACCCTTACTAGTGTCTTACTCCTTGTTGACTTTGAATCTCAAGTTTTTAGGGTCAGAAATTGCTTTTCTATGTTTCTATGGGTTGCTTTCAATTTCCAAAATTGTCGTTATCATAGTTATCAGAAAGTTGTAGATGTCCTTGGAATCCTCGGTACATGTCTCAAATTGTGCCTTTGGAAATGATCTAATGACATTGAACTCACTCATTCTCTCTTAACTCCTAATGCATGTCCTCCTCGTGATGTTGACATCATTGGAGAAGATGATGAAAACATGAATAAGTTCCTAAACAGTTTCCTTGATAACATCGAATCTAATGCATCCTTATACCCATCCATGAAACAACCAAATTCCCCTACAATACCACCTCTTGACATGTTTGGTTACTTACATCCTGAAACTAAAGAAAAGATTGATCCTAATCCCCCTACAATAGGAGAATATAGTTCCTCTAGACAGGAAAAGATTCAACCATCTTATGATAATAAAGTAAAAGATACCCCAATCAATCTCAAAGAAACATACAACAAAGTATTCACAATCTTGAGTAAATAAGAATGTGATTCAACAAGTGAACATGAAATTCATCAACTCTTAGAGAAAGTTCCAACTACTAAAAACACAAAAGGGTTAGGATATCAAGACCCCCCTCACAACACAAACATACCTAGAGAATACCTAAAGCTTCGTAGTGATGGTGTGGTGATCATTGATTCACCTCTTGATAAGAATATTCTCCTTCCAAATGAACAATCAAGCAATGGCATGACTGATTTAGATCCTCCCTCTATGAGTGACCAATTCTCTAATGTGCCTAATACAATTGACATCCTTTCCTTGGATCCTCAAACATACAAAAACTAGAAGAAACAACCTTATAAGCTTAAACACCTAAAAATTCCATATCTCATGTCTCCCATTGAAAGGAAATTACATATCCTTTTACAACAAGGACACTTAACACTACCACGTATTAGAGAAAATAATAATACTAAAGGAAAAAACACAAACATCCACATGAAATACAATAGAGTGTTTGGACATATAACTGATGAATGTTGCACTTTAATTGGAATACTTCAAAAATATGATCTCATAGAGATCAACCCTTAAGGTATTTCTCCTTGCAATGTAATTGTTGTAGAATCTTACAATTCTCACCATTACATGACCGTTCTCATCACCCATCTCAACCCATTCTTGTCTTGCACGCAATGGGGACAAGAAGTAGATGGCCTTGTCCTAGTTAAGAATTTTTTTTTGTCCCCTCGGTTCATTATCTACCTTCCACTTAAGTAGACTAAGACAGGGAAGCAAATAACCTACTTTAGGTTGACTCACCGGTGCCTTACTAGTATTTTTTTCTTTTTCGTTTCACTTTCGCTTGCATGTGCATATTGTGATCCCTTGTGATGTTTTGTTTGATGTTTCTCTCTCTTTGTGCATTCCTCTATTTGTACCTTCATTCTTCTCTATGTCATAAGCTTTCACTTTCATTTATCTTTTCAATTTTTTCTTTTATTTTCCTTTTGGGGGTAATGCAAGGCATCGAGACACCCTATGTCTCTTCCACGTTGACCCAAAATATTTTTTTCTTTATCTTTCTCTTTTGTCTTGTGTTTTCCTTTTGTGGATGATGCAATGCCTCAAGACACCCTATGTCTCTTCCATGTTGATCCAAAAGAATTTTCTTTTTTTTTGCTCTCTTTGTGTCATTCTTCTAGTTCTATGTGTATTTAGGGAATGAGCACAGTTCCGAGCTCCTTAATATCATTGCAACAAAGAAAAATACTAACCCTAAATCCATAGATCCTTTATGTGTTTTTGGGGGATGACACTCTTTTCCATTTTCTTTTCCATGTTTTTTTACTTTAAAGTAATTTCTCATAGCATGGTGCTGACAATTTCTTTAAAGTGGGGGCATACATTGGCATTATTTTTGCATTTTCTTTTCCATGTTCGTTGATATGATTTTCTTTCTTAATACGATGTTTTTTCCTCTTTTTCATGACAATAGGAGTAATGTCCTTCAAAGTGTGACCTATCTCAGCATATTATATTCCCCTTAGTGGTGGTTTGATCAACTACATCCACTAATTCATGAATCTTGTATCCTTTGATTGGTCCTCTCTTCGAGACGTTAGGAGCTGTAACATCGAGAAAAGGGTCCTTATCCTTTTTCATGCTTGTTTAGCTCCTTCTTGCAGATTTTGGCTTACTTCGGCCTTGATTTAGTGTTGTAATTTGGATAAAACATTCATGTTAGGTCTTGGGCTCATGTGAACTAGTGTACTTTAATGATGCCTTGTAAAGGTTTTGTAAAGTGTTGTGATAGACTTTCCCATCTTTCTAGGATTTCTAGGCATGAAAAAATTTATTTCAATCATAATTTATCTTAGCCTTACCTTATTTGGTGTGTTGTAAAGTGTTGTAACACATTTTCACATTCCTCTAGGTTCTTCATCAATAATTGGGCTCTCTTATGCTTTAATTAGCCCCTTTTTGCATCCACAATCATTATTTTGGTATATTTTTTAGGATAATCCTAATAAATGGCATTTAAAACATCAAATCCCCGAAAACCCACCTCAAATTCCTAAGGTGGAACTCATTCGCCATTCTAGGCAAATGAGTCCCCTTAGGTGGGACCCATTCACCCAAGGTGGCAAATGAGTCCCCCTTAACTCAAAAATCAAATTTTGTTTGAAACATTTGGTGCGATTTTATTCTCCAAGATCCAATGTCGGCTTGTAGTGTTGTAATTTTAGGAATTCTTGCATAATTGGGTATAAATACAAGGTTCTTTCTCTCATTTCAATCCTATTTATCAATTCTATCATCCTATCACTCCTAAGCATTCAAGAATTCAAGACTTTCAAGGGAAGATTATCAAGCTTTCAAGAGCATTCTTCAAGATCAATCATCATGTCAAACATCACATTCATTATGTTTTTTATTGTGCTTACAATTGTACTATAGAGTTCATGATCCAAGCAAGCTTTGCATTCAACATCTATCTCCTACAAGAAATAATCAAAAACCACATCCATTGTGGCGATGTCAAGAATATTTGCAACACTTCATTGCAAGGTTTTCGTGAGTTTCAACATCACCTTCAGTTCATTCATCAATCTCCTTTCCATTCACTTTCTATTTCAAGGCTTAATTACCAACAAAGAGTTTGACCAAGGAAAACCCCCATTCTCTAACCCCATAACCATTTTCCCCTCTCTTTTCATGTGATTTACAGGTCTAGGTTGAAGATTTATCAAACAGAAATATTGGAAAAGTTGTCATCAAGTTTTCAAATCAAGTCAATTTTTTCAATATTGTGAACAAACCTTGGAGGAGCTTGGAGAAGACCTATAGGTTGAATTTAGCAGTTTTAGACCCGGATCTGAATTGGGAGCAAAAAAGCAAACCGAGGGCTACAAAGTACAACTTTGAATTTCTAGACTCCCACTGTTGTTGTCTGTCAGAGATTTTTGCAAATATGAGTACCCTTTTGTCCAAAACCTACTCCGACATAGATTTCCCAACACTGGAGTAATTAATCCCAACTTGGTGAATGAGTCCTAGTTGGCTTCAATAGTGAATTTTTGAGGGTTTCAAACCTTCATTCTACCTTCTCCAATTCCTTAAGTGCACATCTCCAGTTTCACAATTTTCTGTTATTATTTGCTTGCATTTCTAGATCATTCTTTAACGAGTTGTGTCAAATTAAGTTTTCTTCATTTCAACATTCATATCATTGTCTTTTCAAGTTTACACTTGGTGGTGAACCCCTCATTTACATTATTCCATCCCCTAGAACACACCCTTTGCTAAATTTTAATCACCTTGGCATTGGAATCTCAAGGGTTTGTTCTTGAATGTGAATGTTATATTTTGTTTCCCTAGGTCCTAATCCCTAGTGATAGCACACAAAATTCATCATTGCATTTTGGTGAACCTGCATTTAATGAATCTTTACTTCTAATTTGGAGTGCATTTACATCCTAGATGTAGCTTGCATTTACATTTCATTAGGTTTTTCCTTGGTTAATTGGCATTCTAGGGTTTCAATTTTTGCATTAGTGAAAAGCTCATCTAACTTGCATTATTGCAATTAATTCCATTAAAATCAATAAAATATTGCATTTTCATCTTCTATTTGCATTAGAAAAAATAAAATTCAATTCAAAAATCATGAAAATTTTCAAAAAATTCCCTACCTGGACTCATTCACCAGCTTGGGTGAATCAATCCCTTTGCATATTTTACTCTACATTTTTTGGCATTTGCACTTCACTTTTTGAGTTTCTATTTGTTGCTTTTGCATTTCAATTTTACTTTCTAGAATTTCAATTATAAGCATTTCATTCTTATTAGTTTACATTTCATTTTCACCCACCCTGCATTTAGTAGCTTTTGCATGATTCTTTGGTGTCCTATTGCTAATACCATAGTGAGAAGAAGTTTGAGACTCATGTCATCCCGCAATAGCACAATCGTTGTGGATCTAGGGTTCTCTATAGCTTTCACTCCTAGTATTGACACTAGTACCCTAGGCATGGATAACACCCTAAGTAACTCTTTGCCTTCAAGTAGCATGCAAGTTGAACCAAAGAATGATAACATTCTGCAAGAAAACATAATTCACATTCATGAGGACCTAGTGAACTGACAACATCAAGTTAGCCTTGAAAATATTTCAACCACTGCAATTTCTACAATTGAAAACATTCACCATATGATTGACACTGAAGATGGCCTTGATCTTATGAAAAACATAGTACAAATCTTTGGAAAACATCTTCCATTAACTACTAGTTGCCCCTTGCCTGAAAACAATGCTTCAAGCCAAGGAGGAACTCAAATTCCTCCTCCTATAACAATATCCTCAATTCCTACATACACCCCTCCTCAAGTCACAATAATGCAACAAGTTAGTAATGTGATTCCTTCCCTAGGTATTCTAGCTAACATCCCTAGTTCCTATGTGGCATCACATGTTATAGATCCTAATAACTTACCACATATAATAATTTCATTCACATGTTGCATAAACACATACACTCCATCACCACTTTCATATCCATCTCATAACACAAGCAATGATCCTCTCATACATCAACTTTTCCAAACAATGTTATTCCTTCAAAAACAAGTTTCCACCATCAATCAAAATCAAAATGTTCCACTCACATATTATGTCAAGAGTATTCCATTATCCTTGGAGATACTGTGCACACCAATGCCACAAGGTTTAGAGATGCCTAGATTTGAGAAATATTGAGGAAAAGGAGATCCTTCTAACCATGTTAATGCATACACTACACTATGTAGTCATTTTGTCCTTGATGATAAACTTTTGGCAAAACTCTTTCCTAGGACCTTGAAAGACATTTCCTTGGAGTAGTTCTCCTCATTACCAAATAACTTCATTCGTTCATTTGATGAACTTCTTTTGGAATTTATAAATCATTTCCAAGTGCAGATGAATCCTACGCTAAGCTTAGCTAACTTGATGAGATGTAAGCAAAAAGAGGAAGAAAAGATAATTGATTTTATCTCTCGCTATCAATCGCTTTATTCTCAAGTCAATGTTGAGATCCCTGACCCACACCTTCAAAATATATTGATAGAAAAATTGCAAAACAAATCCAAGACAAGTTGACTATGATGAAATTCCCATCCTTTATGCACTTTTGTATTGCTCTCTATTATTACCAAAAATTGGTTTCTAGTTGCGATACAAAGTCCACTTCTAGCCAAGTTGAAAAATCTAAGAATTTACACCAAAACACTCCCCAACCATTTAGAAAACTAAATAAAGGGTTCCTTTAGTTCAACCCTCCTCAACAACAAACTCAAAATTTCCATATCCAAGTTGTTGTCAAAGCCACAATGCTCTTTAGTTATGCAAATCAAAAAAGACAATTCACTCCCCTACTCGACACCCTTCGTAATACCATTTCCCAACTCTTGAACAAACAAATAATTACCTTACCTCCCATTAGAAAACTTGACCCTAATAAGCCTTTACCTCTAAAATTTAAAGAAAATGCGTATTGTTATTTTTATTGACAAAATGGACATGACCTAGAACATTGTAAGCATCTTAAACATCTTGTGCAAGACCTCATTGATTCCGGCCATTTATCTATTGTGGCTACTAATGATCAAGGCAATAAGTATGTTGCCCATCCTAACCAAAAATTAAAAATCTATACCAATCACACGCCAAAACATAATATCTCATTTGTTAAAGTTAGCAACACACCTAAGAATGATGTGATGAATGTTGATACAGATGACGAACACACTAATTTTGTTCCAAGTAATGTTATTAATGCCAATCCTTTTGATGAAATGATAGGGGTGATATGCATCATCCCTCATAAGGGCTGAACTAAGAGTCCTCTTGATATTGCTTTCTCCTCTAAGGACATACTTAAACATTTTCCTGATGGTCCTCTTTACATAGCCAACTATATCTATGATAAGCCCACTAATGGGATATTAATAGATCCCACCTATGGAGAGAATGTGATCACCGAAGAATTCCTACTCTTGCATGAGCTCTATCAAGATGATTATGATAAACTAAGAGCATGGATCAGGACACATAATGGTTTTGCATGCCCTACAATTGGATCAATCACCCTACCATTACAAATAGGACCTAAAATATTAGATGTTATATTCTCCATCATCCCATAGTCGAACCAAATTTGTGTGAAGCTTGGCCACCCATGGCTACACTCCATGAAATTCATCCCTTCGGTTGTGCATAAATTCTTGAAGTTCCTCTTTGGAAACAAGATATTTATTGTTCACCATAATGGATTCAATCCCTTGTCATGTAAAGGAAAATTTTCCTTAGATTCCTTTTGGCCTGAGCCCATGGAACCTATCAAGCCAAGAGAAGATCTATTTTTATTGTCTTACCAAAAGTTCAAGGCAAAGAAGATAACAAAGTTATCTCTTCGAAACATGTCCCCATCCACCTTAAAACCTCTCATCCTTGATGAAACCATGCTTGAACTTAAACAATACCAAAACAACTAGGACCAACTTAAAATAGAAACCTTACCTACCTCTTAAAGGCGACCAATAAACAATAAAACCAACCTTGCCACACCTCCAAGAATAAAAACATTTACAATGTCAAAGAGAAAGAGGTTGAACAACCCCCAAGGGTTCCTTATGTTCCTCCCCCTAGTGAATAAAAGAAACCTATGGTCGATCAACTCGCTCCTATACAGCTTGAAAACAAAACTAAATGAAATAGAGGTGTTAGGGACTGTAGATGTAGACATCATGCCCTTGTGCACAAGTTCCATCATGACTTAAAATAAAATCAAGATCCAAACTTGACTGAAATGATGCATGATGTTCTTCCTCCCCAGTCGCAACAAGAAATCTCCATGCATCCTCCACAATAAGAGTTGAACTCCTCTATGGATAATATCCTTCAACCTCCTATTGTGCTTAACTTAGATGATGATGACGAGGATGCCAAAATTGATGAAGAGGTGCATAATGAACTGAACACATTATTTTCCTCTTCCATGAGCTTAAATGAAAAATCTTCTGAACCTAGAGCTTCTCCTAGTTTGCCACTTTCTCTTGTCCCCTTGGCTAGTCACCCACCTTCACTATACACATAACATGATTGGGAGGCAGATGACTTTCTCATAGGATGACTTGCATTTTCCTTACTATTATTTTGCATTATTTCTTTTTTCATTTTTCTTTTGTGTGATTGCATGTATGTAATGTGATCCCCCGTAACATTCTATTTTCTCTCTTTGTGACATTCCTCTATTTTTACCTTCATTCTTCTCTATGTCATAAATTGCTTTCAATTTTTCATCTTTATCTTTATTTTCTTGTGTTTTCCTTCTGGGGATGACACAAGGCATTAAGAAATTCATGTCTCCTTCATGTTGACCCAAAACGATTCCTTTTATTTTTCCCTTTTTCATTTCATATTTATCTTTCTTTTCTTGTGTTTCCCTTCTCAGGATGATGCAAGGCATCGATACATTCATGTCTCCTTCATGTTGACCCAAAAGGATTTCCTTTCTTTTACCTTTTTCATTTCATCTTTATCTTTATTTTTCTTGTGTTCTCCTTCTGTGGATGATGCAAGGCATCGAGACACCCTATGTCTCTTCCATGTTGACCCAAAAGGTTTTTCCTTTGTTTTCACTCTCTTTGTGTCATTCTTCCAGTTCTATGTGTACTTAGGGGATGATAAAAGTTCTAAGCTCTCCTTACAAATCATTACAGAAAAGAACATACTAATCCCAAATCCATAGATCCCTTATATGGTTTGTGTTATTGGGGGAAACCCCTCTCTCTCTTTTCTTTTTCTCTTGCATTGTGTAGCCCTACTAGGAAACATATGACTTGGCATTGAGCTTTCCAAGTTGTCTCTCATGTCTTTCTTCTTAGAATTTTCCATTTCCTACTTTAAAGTAATTTTCTCACAACATGGTTTTTAGCAATTTCTCTAAAGTGGGGGCATACATTGGAATTATTTATTTTACATTTTTCTATTTTCATGGCTCTTAGTGCATCCTTCTTGCTTCATATGATTTTTTTTCACTTTGTAGATGGCATTGCATGTGATGTCCTTCATGAGTGTGATCTCTCTTAGCATATTACATTCCTCTTAGTGGCCTGATGTGAAACATTCTACCCCCTAAGTTCCAAATTTTCTATTCTTTGATTGGTCCTCTCTTGGATATATTAGACACAATGTTCCTTAAGTTAAATACCTTGCATGAACTAAGCAAGAATCCTTTGAAAATTTCCTATGTTTCACTTATGGCCACCATGCCAAACACAACTTGTATGCATGTCGACCCATCCTATTTTTTCATGAGCTCCAACCATACAAATTCTACTTGTCTCATGAAGCTCGAAAACCAAATCACTTCTTTTTGCATGGCACCTTATTAAAGTTATCAGGAGGTATAACTTTGGTATGGTTTGAGCAGGAAGCCCAACTAGTGACATGAATTTCCCCATAGCTCATCACATTTGTGTGAGTACATACCATTCATGAGTGTATGTTTCTCACCCAATGGACAGCCATGAGTTCTATCACCCCAGAGTGAGTATGCGTTTTTCTCGGACAAACAGCCTAGATCTGATCTACATCACATTAGACAAATAGTCGAAGCTTCTCTTGGATTTCTCCTTCATTTCTCTTTCTTGTCTTTGGCATTGCATGATTGGCCTTGTTGTTGTTCTTTATATCATATTCATGTGTGTTCCTTTTTATTCATGTATTTTTGCCATGGGATCTTTGTCCTAGGGGCTTGATCATCCATCTTGATTGTTGTTGTCTCATATTATTAGCATGAGTACATTGGAACCATCCCTTCATGCATTTTTTTCTACTTTAGTGTGAGTTTGAAGTAGGCGCATCCTCTCACTAAAGTGGGGGCTAAATGTAACATCGAAAAAAGGGTCCTTAGCCTTTTTCACGCTTGTCTATGTCCTTACAAATTTTGGCTTAGTTTGGCCTTGATTAGTGTTGCAATGTGGATAACACATTCACGTTAGGTCTTGGGCCAGTGTGAACTAGTGTACTTTAATGATGCCAAGTAAAGGTGTTGTAAAGTGTTGTGATACACTTTCACATCTTTCTAGGATTTTTAAGCATGATTAACTTTATTTCCATCATAATTTCTCTTAGCCTTGCCTTATTTGGTGTGTTGTAAAGTGTTGTAACACACTTTCACATTCCTCTAGGCTTTTCATAAATAATTGGGCTCTCTTATGCTTTAATTGACCCCTTTCTGCATCCGCAAGCCTTATTTTGGTTTTTTTTTTAGGATAATCCCCAAAAATGGAATTTAAAACATCAAATCCTTGAAAACCTACCTCAAATTC
>CM021101.1:55366464-55477414 GCA_007115665.2 Sequoiadendron giganteum | reverse complement strand
TATGCACTGATTATGTAACCAAGTGGGTAGAAGTCAAGGCTATGAAGCATGCAAGAGATAACAAGGTTTCAAAATTTCTTTATGAATAAATTTTTAGACGATATGGAGTTCCAAGAGAAATAGTAACTAATAAAGGAGCTCAGTTTACCTTAACACTTGTTACAACAATAGTCAATGAATATAACATAAGGCACATAAAGTCTACTCCTTATCACCCTCAGGCCAGTGGAAAATTTGAGGTGACCAACAGAGAAATTAAAGCCATCCTAACCAAAAGAGTGGCTATTCACATAAAGGATTGGACAACCAGATTATCAAAAGTAGTTTGGGCCTACAAAACCACCTAGAAAACTACTACAGGTTTCACTCCATTTGAGCTATTGTATGGGAAGACAATTATGATTCCCATTGAATTCGAGCACAAGAATCTTAGAACAACAATAGACTTGGGGATGAATATTTTTGAGGCACAAAATGAAAGAATCATGTAGCTGAATGCCTTAGATGAGATGAAGAAGATAGCCTTGCACCACACTAAGGTCATGCAGAATCAAAGAATCAGATGGTATGAAATATTTATCAAAGAGAAGAAATTTTAGCTAGGTGACTGGGCATTACTTTATGACTCACAATATTAGGACAATGCGAGAAAATTCCAAACAAGGTGGCTAGGACCATATGAACTTGCAGAGGTCTTTCCCAATGGAGTTGTTTAGCTCACCACAATTAACCCTATCAAATTCAAGTTGCTAGTCAATGATCATCATCTCAGATTGTATCACAAGCCAGCTTCCAAAGAAGAGTTCCTACATTAATTCATCAAACATGCAATACTCGAGCTTCCTACAGCTGAAGGCAATGGACCTAGTGTCCCTCCTTCTAGCTAATTAAGGTACGTACTTGTCATAATAAAGACTTCTAATTTTGTAGAAGTCCATTTCTTCACCCATCCTCCCATCCGCCCATCTGTCACCACCTTTCTCTCTCATCCATCACTTCATTCCACCTCACCTTATTCCATTTCTGCATCATTAATTACTCAATTTATTTCCTCAAAAAGGTGACCGATACTTTCTCCATGATCTTTGCAATGTATCCTCCACACATTCAAGTATGTGTTCATCAATTTCTCTCTTAATTATCTTTTTAGTGCATTCATTTAATAGTTCTACGCTTAGTATGGATGTTCACATAATTTTCATACCTCCCTATCAAATCACTACTGCCATCTCGCATGTGTCGACACATATCCAAATTTAGGTTGGTGGGAAAGGAAAGATGCAGATACATTACCCACATGTCAGTCCATGACTTGTCTATGTCAAAAAATATAGCTAAGTTGATTTGAAATTTGAAGTGAAGGACAACTCACATTTGTGATGTGACACTAAATTGGCACCGCCATTTATTTTCATCATAACTCCTTTTTATTACCCCTTCTTTACAATTATTGACCCCATCATAATCCTGAATTGCAAGTGGTAAAAGGTAAAAAGTAGAGAAGGAAAATTCAGTTGACATTGTTGCAGGATAATTCAACTAACGAGTGTTGTAGAAAGGAATTTGTTTTCAGACAAGAATTATAGGAAGGGAATTTTGTAGAGTGATAGTTGATTGCAAACAATCAGAGTTAGACTAATTCAAAATGAGCCCTCAATTCATGATGCCTTGTTGCAGGATGCACAGTTCCTACCTGAATTTAGAGACTGTGGGTGGTTGGACTACTTCCTAAAGCTAAATGGTTTTAATGAAGGCATTTCACTAGAGTTCACCCAAACATTTGTTGAAGGAAAAGCTACAGTAAAATTGGACATTGTGACAACTGAGAAAAGAATTTAAAAATTTATAGGGTTACCTATTGATGGTGAGCATTACCCTATTTCTAGAGATGCCAGGTCAACTAGGGTTGTATTCAAAATACATGGTAACCCTAAAATGAGTATGGAAAAATAGGGTGCCAAAAGAATCTATTTTCCTAAGCCATGGAATTAGGCAGTTGTCCAAATTATCAGGTACATCACTTGAGAAGGTTGATTTTCAAACCTACATTCAGTACATTTCAAAATTTTGAGTCACATAAGGCACAGGAGGAGGATGAATGTGCCCAATGTCTTATACAACCTTCTCTCCATCGTGGCAATTGAAAATCAAAAAGGTGGGGACAACTCTATCTCAAACCATTACCTCATTAAATTTTTGGTTGAAAAATATTTGCATCATGTAGCACCCAAAATGACCTCAGAGGAATTCATAAATGTTAATCAATTTAGACCTGAGCAGCTGCAATCTAGGGCTTTACCTTAAACATGTAGGTCTAGAAGGAGATTAAGCATGGCTGAAGCTACCCCTAGTGCTTCAACCTCTAGTGTTGGCTCTATTATGAATCCTCCTATAGCAGAAGGTACCATAGACATTAGTTCCTCTAAAATAGAGCACTCTAAAAAATAAATTTCTTCATTGGATTTTGATGATGATGACGTTCCACTTGAAACCCTAATAAGAACTAGGGAATAGAAGAAGAAGGCGGAGGTAGGAAAAGGAAAATCCAAAATATAGCCTATGGAAAGAGAGGTGCCAAGTCCTAAGTAGAGAAACGCTGACAATATTCATCCTGCAGCCAAAGGAAAATTTGAGAGGCCTCTTAAGAAATAAAAACTAGATGTTGATATGCCTTCAAAGGAAAACCCTAAGTATGGAGGGACATCACATAAGATCACAACAACCCCAAATGGGGTAGGAAAATGACAAAAAAAAGGATATATTCAAAGAAGCAACAAAATTGACCCTAGTAGATCTTGCTACCCTTGTAGAGGAAATTGAAATTCGAGAGCATGAAGAAAACCAGGAGTTCCTATAGCAAGACCAAGAATTAGATCAAGATTTCCTACAACAACTACACGAACCAGAACAAGAGGCCCTACAGTAAGAAGTGGGAGAAAAAATTGTACCTCCACAACCTAAGCCAGTTGGACAGTCTGAATATATGCAAGTAGTACTATATGGGGTGCAACTATCAACAAAAATCCTAGTAGGAATTCATAACCCTCCTAATTTCTCAATACATATAGAAATTTTGAATTTATGGAAAGAGATACAAAGGCAAGAGGAAGAATGGAAAAAGGAAAAGAAAAATATGAAAAAGGAAATTCAAGAGAGATGAAATTATTGAAGAAAAGAATGAGGAGATTGCCTCTCTAAAGGAGAGGGTGGACAACATTGCAACCCTAGTTCCATAGATTTTAGAATTTAGAGCCCCTCCAAGAGTTTATAATTTATACTTGAAGGAAAAATATCTCTCTTTTAAGCTATCAAGACATATCTTAGGTTTGAATCCCTCTATTGAGATTCCCACTAAATTTTTCAATGCTTATAGAATTGCCTCCCCTAAAATGAAGAATTTGTTATGTGAATTTAATTTACATAATTTTGTTGTAACTCAAGACCAAGACTAGAACCCACTATTGTATGTTGGAGATGTCCAACTAAGAGCATTCATGTCTTGGGTGCAAAATGAGATTAGTTGGGGAGAGCAATATGATGCTTATAGGAAGAAGGAATCCAATATCCCCTTAGCCATTAGAGTCAAATCATGAAACCCCAAGGATATTTATAGAGATTGCAATAGAATGATTTTCAGGCCTAGTTATGGTAATGGAATTATTCCTTGGATTGAGGTAGTTTACAATGAATATGAGGTAAAGATGACATCAAAAGTGGACACCATGAAAGGATATCTATCACAGAGATGTAACACCTTAACTGATGAGCTAAAACAGGCTAAACCTCATTCCATCTAGAACTATCATGCAACAATAAAAAGGATTGAAAGGTACATTCAACTTGGGAGAGCAAAGGGACGAGAGTGGCTTCCCTTAACTTTTCAGCCACCTATCCTCTTGTAGCTTGTTCCACATTTCAAATTCTACCACAATGACATTGCTGAAGAAAGACAAAGATGGAAAAGACTTAAAAAATTGGGAGGATTCTACTGGGACCCTAACTTGTGCTCAGCAGACATTGATATTAGATAGTTATCAGTTGCAAATTTAAGAGCTTTCACCAGATAGGAAAATAACTCTTTCCTTGTTGGAGGACCAACAAAATGTTAGGTTGGGGGGAGTGATGAGCCTAGTATTTGGTACTACTTTGGGTAGAATCTATAGTTTATTTGTTGAAGTTGACATGGAATTTGATACTAAATATTGATATTTATATACAGTTTCCCTCAAACCATGGACATTGGGTTTAATTCCATTTCTACCAATTTTAATGACATTATCCTATTATGTGGACTATCTATATTAATTTGCATGTGGTTAATTAATTTTCTTTAAGGTTTTTATAGATGTGCAATTATTATGTGTACTAACATTTCCATGCTGACATACTTGAGGAAACGAAATTAAAAAATGTAGTCGCCAACTGGTCATACAGAGGAATCATTCAAGGGTCGACCGAAGGATGACGACAGGAGATTCAACATGTCAGCCACATGTAACTACCTTATATTGGTCTTCCATGATGTTGATCAGTTGTGGGAATTATTCTAGTGTTGATTCTACGTTTGGACATGCATGTCTGATAGGATTCCTTGCATAACCACCCTACCATTATTTTCTATGTTTTCCCTAAATGGCATCCTCTTAGTTAGTGGGAGTTGACTGCCTTGTTTATTTGGTAGCATAAATAAGGTTTGGATCTTACTTCTTCAGGAGATTTTCGATTTTCTGAGTTATTGATATTGTATAATCTGATAGTATACTAAGCATTTCTAAACATGCTACTCTTTTGTATTTTCATTTTCCAATGAACAAGATGAAGTTCTGAGTTGAGAATTTGAGTTTATATTATTTTTAGAGGATACTCATCCAAGGGGGCCCACTTGGTGAGTAACCCATCCTTTAGTTTAGTTAGATTAGTTATTAGTTTATGTTTAGTACTTAGTTAATAATATGGCACTGATTGTTCTTGCAGCCACTACAATTCCATTATGTGATTGTTCCTCCAACCAAAGTGGATAGAGTAGTTTCTTGTTTGTTTCTCATATTTTCATTCTTGTCATGCATGTTCAACATTTACTTTGTTCCTTTCTATGCAATTTATTTTTAGTATTAAATCTTTCTTAGTTGTAGAATGAAGATAACTACTTTGAATTTTCTAGTGCACATACTATGCTGACCCATTCTAGTTCATGTCCCTACGTTGAAAATTTAAATACATCTTCATGATGGTTAAAATGGCTATTCAAGTTAGATGTCCGACCTCTGGATCATGGTTGTAAAGGCTTAGTTATTAAAATAATTGTAGGAGGCCGACACAAGGCAAACCTCCATTTACAAACAATCAAAAAAAAATTCCTCTCTTACATGTTTTTGATTGCAAATTTAGGTTGGAGACTTGAAGATCATTTGAAGTGAAAAGTTTTAAAGTTGCATTGCAAAGTTGTCATCTTCATGGAAACTCACCTACAGGCCAAATTTGGAATTTTTAGAACCTAAGATCAAAAAGGAAGGAAGAGTATACATCAAGCCTCAGGACCACATTCAGAGATTTCAAAAATTCAAAATAGGACTAAGTCACCAACTAGGGCATCTTAGTCCTCTCTAATACATTTTTTAGAAATTCTTTCAGATCTGGTTCTAGCATCTGAAAATTTCCCATCTACCCCAAAAAATAGCAATGAGACTAAGACAACAGTAAGGGTATCTTTGTCCTCCATAGCACTTTTTGATAGCTTCTTTACATTTCCAGAATCCTCATTGCATTTCCAAACTTCCCAGGTACATACATCATAACTCCTTGTTGCATAATTTCATCATTTAGCTTGCATTGTTAGGTTCTGTGAGTTGAATGCATATTTTTCTTTTCCAAGCATTTGCTTGGTGGTGATCTCCTCAAAGCTTAAAGAACCCCTTCCTAGGTCTTCCTTGTTGAGAATTGACTCAACTTTGAGGTTGATAGTGAATCCAAACTAGAACCCTAGGAAATTATTGAATGACCTATGGAAAATAGTGGGCTTCCCTCACCCATATCATTTTTCTTCGGTTCATTACCATGGGAAGATCACAAATATGGATTTGATATAGAGCTAGACACAAGGGTGTACTATAGTGAGATGATTGAATCCTTCAATCACAAAATTGATGACATACAAATAACATGTAGATCTTTGAGTGAAAACCACATAGTGGCACTTTTTGATCCTAAAATAGTAAAAAAATTACACATCTACAGGTGAAAACCTCTTTAGGGCACCCAAATATGAGGTATTAAATCTCCCCCTTAATGCAATGCATCCACAAAAGTCAGCAGTCCTAGCAGAAAATGCCACCTTAGTGAATGTAGGAATAGAGGAAGCACCCAAGATAACTTTTTATGTTGAATCCTTGTTGGATGAAGAACAAATAAACCTAGTAGTATTCCTAAAAAAGTAAAAATCCAACTTTACATAGTCATACACAAATATTCCAGGCCTTAATCTAGAAGTGGTTGTACATCATTTAGCATTCTACCCTGAATCCAAGCCAATGAAGAAAAAATTGAGAACGATGCACCCTCAAATAACACTCATCGTAAAACTTGAGTTACAAAAGCTTTTCCACATCAGATTTATTTGACTAGTTGATTATCCTAAGTGGGTTTCAAACCTTGTACCAGTCTCCAAACCCACTAGGGGCATCAAAATATGCATGGATTTCAAAGACCTAAACAAACCATGCTCGAAGGATGATTTCCCTCTTCCTAACATTGACATCATCGTGGATTTAACATTTAGACATGAAATGCTATCACTTAAGGATGGTTTTTTAGGCTATTATCAAATCATGATCAGTAAGGAGGATAAACACACAATTGCATTCACTTTTCTCTAGGGAACATATTGTTGGAACATGATGCCATTTGGATTGAAGAATGCAGGCGTGACCTATCAAAGAGTAATGCCCCTCATCTTTCATGACATGATCCACAAAATAGTTGAAGACTATGTGGATGATATTTTGGCCAAATCAAAGAGAAGGAATGAGCACATAGAGGCATTGGGACCCATCTTCAACAAGCTCATAGAGTATAAAGTATGGCTAAACCTAAAAAAGTGTGTCTTTGGGGTTACATCATTGAAGCTTCTTGGCTACATTGTAGCACAAAGATGGATAGAGATAGATCCAACAAAAGTAAAATTCATCCTAGTGTACTGTAGTAAAATGCATACCCTTGCATTTTCACACTTATTTGGGCCCACCTTGCTTTATTTATTCTCATTTATGGGTTAATTGGTCCTATTTTGCATGCACATGCCGAATAAACTACATATTTTTATGGAAAATCCTGACAAACATCAAAAGATAAATGATCATTCAATGTTTTTGTCTATGTGTCCATGATTTGTGGACTAGGACTAAGACACCACCTAGGGCGTCTTTTTCCTCCATGGGTCTTGGGACCCTAATTTTGAAACCTCCCAATTAGGTCCCTCTTTGGAGTTTGTGCCCCAAAAATTGAGCCTTTGGACTAAGATGCCACCGAGGGCATCAAAGTCCTCCTTGGCTTGTTGTCACGGTCTAATTTCAAATTTGGGTGGAAATTTTGCTCCTTCAATCAATGATTCCATATGTCTACTTTTTGTGGTGTAATTTTAGGATATTAGGCATGAATAAGTATAAACACAATGTCCCTTCACTCATTTCAATCCAAGTCTTTTGTAAGAGCATTCACTATAGTCAAATTGAGTTCACAAAAGCATTCAAGAGAAATTCATCAAGTATTTGGAGCCATCATCAAAATTCAAGCATCATGCCAAGGGTTTAGTGCATCCATTCATGTTGTTGAGACAAGATTGTGGATGTAGCATTGAAGATCTATCTACAACTATTGTTCATATAAAATCTAAGGATCCAAGATCTACATTCCTCATGGCCACTATATGGTAGACAATAGATTTTCTTCACAAGACATCATACAAGGTGATATTATCTACATATTTCATGTTTCATGATTTGTTTCATTCATTTCATCATTTCGTTTAATTACCAACAAGGGGTTTGACCAAGGCAAACCCCCATTCACTAGCAATCATCAAGGCTTTCCAATCTTTTCAATTTGTGTTTACAAATCTAGGTTGTAGACTTGAAGATCATTTGGAGTAAAAAGTTTTCAAAGTTGTAAAGTTGCATTGTCAAAGTTATCATCTTCACAGAAACTCACCTACAGGTTAGATCTGACTATTCAAAAACCTAAGATCTGAGGAGAAGCAATTGCACATTTGGGAGCTCAGGACCACATTCACACTTTTCAAAAATTCAAATCAAGACTAAGACAAGAGTAAAGGCATCTTAGTCCTCCAAGTGGAATCTTTTAGTGATTTTTTGGGATTCTGTTTCGTTATCAAAAGATTTTGTTTTTCCCCCAAAAAATACCAGTAGGACAAAGATGGGAGTAGAGGCATCTTAGTCCTCCAAGGCATATTTCAGCAGTCTGTTTGCATTTCCAAAACCCTCTTGGCATCTCCAAGCTTCTCAGGTACACATACCCTAACTTAGAGGTGTTCATTTTTAGTACTAGGAAGCTTCAATTTTCTTATTTTAAGTGTTTTGCATATCACACTATGTTTTCAAACATTGTTGTTTCCAAGCATTTTCTTGGTGGTGAACCCCTTAATCTGATAGAAAACCCCCCTCTAAGTTCTCCTAATTGTGTATTGACTCACCTTGAGAGGTTGATAGTCAATCCTATTAGGGTTCTTAGAACATATTTGAATGACCTACATAGAATAGGAAAGGACCATCCCTCCTTATCCCATTTCCTTACGATTCATTTTGGTGATCCCAACTTTGTTTGAGCACTTTTCCTTTTCTATTTTGGATTCCTTTAGAGTCCTAGATTTAGATTGCATTCATTGCATTTTGCATCTAGGGTTTCTTGCATCTTGCATTAGTGAAATTGCATTTAGGGTTTCCTATTTTTTACATTAGTGAAAGTGCATATAGGTTGCATTTTTAATTTCTTACATCATTACATATCATTGCAAAATTGAAAAGTGCATTGTTAATCCTCTTAATTTCATTTAGAAACATTTCTATAACATCCAAAATTGAAAAAAATTGCACTCACTTTTGCATCTAATTTCTTGTCATTAGTTATTTTTTCTACTCTTCATTTGCACAATTTTTTGTTTCTCAACATCAAGTCCTTGGGTAGGAAACTTGGCAACACTGTTAACAACCCAAAATTTGTTTTTTTTCTAACAAAAACCTCCACTAGGACAAAAACGCCCTTACTGGCATCTTTGTCCCTCTGTGAGTTTCTAGCTCAAAACCTTGTCCGATTTGTTGCTCTGTGTTCCACTTTTTGGACACACCAAATTCCTTCAGTAGGATTAAAATTCCCTTACTGGCGTCTTAGTCCCTGTTGGGCTTTGAAATTTCAGTTTTTAGGGTCTAAATCTACTTTTTTGTGCTTCCTAAGCCTCCTAGTAACATATACTATAAGTCGGAAAAGTTTCGGGAACATATATTTTAAGCATCTAGGTCAAAAACATCAATTTAGGGCACTCATTTTCCAAATCATTTCAATTACAAGCATCAATAGATCTGAAAATGCTCACATTTCTGAAACTTTACCTAATATGGATAAAGGTACTTTTCACTTTTGCATGCACAATGTTTACTTTCATAAGAAATTGCATAAGTTTAATAAAAGTGCTTTTCATTTTTGGATATACATTGTTTGCATTCTTAAAGATTTGCATACGTTGGATAAATATGTTTTGCATCTTCAGATATACATTATTCATATTATTAAAGTAGTGCATGAGATGGTTAAAAGTGATTTTAATTCCAGGTCAGACAATGTTAGTCCATTACCTTTCTAGGCACGCAAAGCAAAATTTCATATCCCCTCCCCATGAAAGTGCTCTAGTGAAAGAGAATACAACCTTGGACATTCCTCATGATTATATTTGTTCTTCTCCTAATATCTCTCCTAGTGGTGAAGAATATATTTTGGTGTTATAGGAACTAATCAATGAGATTTTGAAGAATCCTAGTTGTTTCTCTCCTACCTCTCTTAGTGGGAAAGACATTGTTGAACAAGAGGACATAACAATAGGCAATCATGACCATCACATCGGTTCTCCACCTAGTATCTCTCCTAATTGTGACAAAGATACTTTCATGGTAGAGAATCTTAGTTGTCCCCCTTCACCTAGGAAAAGACTTATCGAGCAAGAAAATTCAACCATTTATCATTTCCCTACTTGTGATGAAGTCATCTTAGTAGAACCAATCCTTGAATTTCATGACCATTTGGTTTGTATCTCTCCAACTAGGGAAGATGTCACAGTGGAAGAAAATGAGAACATTGACAATAATGATTCCTTAGATGAAGATGATGAAGTTACATTAGACTCCTCTTCACTAAGAGATCATGAAAATAAGGATGAGTATTTTGTGGTTATGCAGATTAGATACCCCTTGAACTACTCTCTTGAGCCTAAACGTATCATCCATCCACCCTCTCAAAAACCACAAGTTCAAGACAAACCTGTCCTTATCCTTGAACCACCTAAGAACAATTTTTCGCAACAACCAAGTTATAATACAAATTCTCATACATACAACACTAGCAAAAATCCACAACCAAGACACAAACACCTTCAACATCCCTCCCATTGCCTAATTCTATCTTTCTTGGTGCCCCTCGTTTGCGTTCGAATAGTGGAAAGGAGTATGATCTTGTTGAACATCTAAAGAATACTCCTGCTAAGATATCCTTATGGAACCTTATTCAAGCCTTCCCTCACTATCATAACATGATTAAAATTACTTTACAAAAATTTCCTATCCCTTCTAATGCCCGACCAAATGACATAGCAGTCCTGATTCAAGGCATAAATGTTGACATTGTTTTCCACCAAAGTGAACTCCCACCTTTGGAAATGCAACAACAATGTGATGCTCTCATAATAATATCCCAACACACAAAGAAATGGATAAAGAGAACCCTTGTTGACAATGGCTCAACCCTTAATGTGTGTAGTGTGACACTTTGGATAGGCTTGGCCTCGATAAATCAAACACTCAACCTGATTCTTTATCTATTACAGGATTTGACAATGTAGGAAAAAAATCACTTGGTGTGATCACTTTACCTATTACAACTAGAAAGGCCACATTATAAACACCAATCCATGATATGCCTCATGATATTTCATATAATCTCCTTTTAGGTAGACTCTGGATTCATGCGATGAATGGGGTGCCTTCTACTCTTCATTATAAAATGAAACACATCGACAACAACAAATTGTACACACTTGAAGCCAACACTAACCCAAATAGTTTTTTGAACATTGAGAAAAATAAGGAGAATCCTTTGGCAACATTGACACCAACTAAACAAGTGGAAGTTGTACAACAAAAAGACAAAGGAAAACACATTGAAGAAGTCATGAAGCTATTAGATGATGATTGGGGTTCCTTGGATTTCACACCTAGCTTTAATGGGAAAACAAAGATATAATAAAGACACATGAAAAATAAAAAATAATAATGTCAACGCAAAATTCGGAAGACCCTTGAAAGCATCCACCTCAACCACTTTAGAAGAAAAAGAAAATTACACAATAAAATTTGATGAACTTCATCATTAGCAACCATTGAATCCAAAAGAGATGAAGAATATTTATGGAAAAGGTTATGAAATGATGAGAAAAATTGGTTATAGTGGAAAAGGATGTGGTGCTAGTGAACAAGGTATATGTGTCCCTATCGAAGCCGACACGCAAGAAAATACTAATGGTCTTGGTTATTATCCCTCAAAACAAACAAATAAATCCTCACTAAACATTAATGTCATCAGGCAAAACACTAATGATTCGAATTCACTAAATTTTACACCCTCCAATAAATAAGAGAACAAAATCTCGCAACCTAAAGAGTCTTGTGTAATTTTGACAACTTGTGCTAAGCAAGAGATATCTTTGTCAGGAAATAACGAAACATCCTCAAATTTTGACCAAAAGAGAATCTTGATGGGACTCCTCCAAGATCATCTGATTTCTCTCCCTCCAAGAACATGAAATAAATTATACTACAAGAGTTCATTTTGCACCTATCATAGAGTTAATGGTCATTTTGCTAATGAATGTAAGGCTTTGACAAAAAAAAATCAACATCTTAATGATTTTGGTGCTCTTCCTTGGGTTGAAGAACCTAGTTCCTCTAACTGAAACTCATTTTCATCCTATTTTTCTCACCATTATCCTACACTAAGTGGGGGCAAGGGGATAGATAGCCTTGTCCTCGTATATCACTTGTCGTTGTCTCTATTGGCTAGTTGACCACCTTTCATGTACATATAAGAGCAAGCTTGGAATATGGGTGATGTGCCTTAAGTTGGCTCACATGTGAAATTTTGGGGGCAACCCTTTTCTCTTTTCATGACATAGCTTATTGGAAAATATGACTTAGCATAGGGATTTTCTAATAAGCTCTCATGTCTTCTTCTACTTTAAAGTAATTTCTCATAGCAATGGTGTTAGCAACCACTATAAAGTGGGGGCATACATCGACACTCATTTCATTTTTGTGATTTTCTTCCTTGCGATGTGTTTCTTTCTTGGTGGTGTCATTAGGTTTGATTCCCTCCAAGAGTATGATATTTCTTTGACTTTTCCTCTCTTGGAAAATTTAAGCACAATGTTCCCTAAGAAGAGACCTCGTATCAACTAAGAAAAATCTATTTGACCATCTCTCTTTCTTCTTGTGTTGCATTTTTCTTTCATCCTTATTAAATTCATGGAGCTGTCACTTTGATATGGAACCCCCTGGGGCTCACTAGTGAACAACTAGCTTCACTAGCCCGTGTGAGTGTGCTTTTCCTTTTTATCCTTATCATAGTCATTGGGGTACGACATTGATATGGACCTCTTGGGACTCACCTAGTGGAAAACTAGTTCCCACTAGCCCTTGTGATCATTCGTTTTGTTTGCATGGTCGAAAATGCGTTCCACTTGTAAACCCTCTTCAGTCCTAGACCTGGTCCATCGCGTTGCACAACCTATCGAATCTTGATCTATTGTAGTTTTTCTTCTTTTTCCTTTTTCCTTTTTCATGTCCTTCATGGTGTATACCACCAATTTGGTGATGGCTTCATATATCATCTGCATGTATGTTCTTTTGTACCTATGTTGGTTTGCCATAGGATCTCGACCTTGGGGGCTCAATCATCCCTCTTGATCAATTGACATTGTATCTTGCTAACATTTATACATTTGAACCCCTCTTGATGGAATGGTTGGCTACTTTAGTGTCAGTTTGAAGCAAGTTCATCCTCTCACTAAAGTGGGGGCTAATTTTAGTGTAGTAAAATGCACACCCTTCCATTTTAACACTTTTTTGGACCTTCCTTGCTTTATTTATGCTCATTTATGGCTTAATTGGTCCTATTTTGCATCAACAAGCCTAATAAACTATATATTTTTATGGAAAATCTTGACACACATAAAAATATAAATGATCATTCAATGTTTATATTTGTGTGTCCCTAATTTGTGGACTAGGACTAGGATGCCACCTAGGGCATCTTCGTCCTCCATAAGTCATGGGACCTGTTGTGCAATTTTTGCACACACGCCCCAATGAAGGTGGGGACCCTCGTTTTCACTTTTTGATGTCTTGGTCTTTCTATTTTGGGGTTTTTTTTTCTTGGGAATGTGCTTTGACGTTCATCTTGTATGATGGAATGGTCCATTTGAGATTTGTATTGAAAACCTTAAGTTTTGGGTGCATTCTGGGTTTTTCACTGTTTTTCGAGAAAATCTACCCTGGCCAGACTTTCCCGGTTTCCTTTCGGTGCTTCGTTGTGGCTGCTTTTGTTTGAGTCTGGGGAAATCCATCATGGCCGGATTTTCTGAAGTCCATTGCTCTATCGGATTCTCGGATTTTGGTCTTGGTCATCTTGTCGATTGCATTAATGGTGATTGCACGAATTTTAGGGCGATGTTATATTGACTTATGGGAGGTAATTTTTCATTTGAGTTTGATTATTTACTTGCCATTTTTGTTTTGAGTGCTTGATCTTGAGGTGTGTTGCTGGATTGTGCATTTGGAAGTGACTTTGAGTGTTGCATCCGGATTTCCTAGGCACTATTCATTTTCTGCTCGTGCTTGAAGTTTATTGCTAGCATTTTTGTTTTGTTTCCTTCTATTCTCATGGTATGTGGATTTTCTCTCTCTTTTGATTTGAATTTATTTTTTGTGTGCGCCATCATACTATTCATTGTCGTGTTCTTACTGATTGTTCATGCAATCCCTAGGCATTTGGGGGTTTCATGTTTGGCTAGTCAATTCGGGTGCTTTTCCTGGGTTTCCGCTTTGGTCTTATCGTTTGTTGTTGTATCGGGTAGCTTGCTTGCATTTACTATAAATTTCTTATCTTTGTGGGCAAGCAAGTTGTGCCCAAGCTATTTCGTGCTTTCATGGCAAAATATTTTAGGGTTTTCGACCTAGGGCATTGCCAATCCTTCTTAGTTCACTGAGAGGTGTTTTGAGTTCAAGTTTGATCCAATTGTAGGTCTAGGTCAAGTAATTATCGAGATCTAGGTTTGTAGTATGTGATCATTCGATCTATTTGGGTGAGGGCAAGAGAAATGTAGGTGTTCGAGTTTTTGGTGTCTTCGCAGAATTCCATCTCTTTCGGAATTCCCCGAGTTCTCCCATTTTCTCTTTGTTCTTCATAATTTTCCATTAATCTAGACTTTTACTTGTCTCACGAATTTTTGATTCGTCCGGATTTTCCTGGTGTCTTTCGCTTGGTCATTCTCCTGAAATTGTGATTTAAAGCTAAAATTGTATTAACTTTGCAAGAATCTGCCTTCTCGGGATTTTCCCAAATGTCTACACTTCCTTCATTTTCCCAGATTGTTGAAACTGTTGTCATTCTCAAAGATGTCTATTCAAGACAAATTTTTCTGAGGTTTTGTGGGAATGAAGAATATGATGGTTATATGAAGATTTGCTTGGTGATTGTGTGTTCTAAATAATCAAATGAAATTATGCTAAGTTTTATCTAATCATTCTTGAGTTAAAAATGATTGATTTAAATGATTATATGGATGATTTTATGCATGTTTCGTTGGATTCTGCTTGGGCCGGATTTCCCCAAAATTCTTGTCCAGTGTGGGTTCCATGAGGAAGGTTAAATCTCAAAGGTGAGATAGTTGATTTCTGACACATATTGTTTATCTTGCATCTCATTTTTTTTTCTTTACTTGTTTGTAGGTAGGGTCAGGGCAAGTTGTTGTTGGGAAAGGTAAGGCAATGGATCCAAATGTTGAAGGTTCTGCTATCACCGAGGCAGAGAGAGTAAAAATGGACATAAAGAGTAAGATTACTGAGAGCAAGCTAACTTCCATCTGGTTAGGGATTACTCACACCAATGTGGGAATGTGGAACTATGAATAATTTAAGGTAGGGATGGCAGCACAAAAGCTCCCTTTGTTGGCTAAAAGAATATTGGAATCCGGGTTAGCACATGTGGCTGGATTTCCCTCTATAGTACAGTGCTATGAGTTGGTAGTTGAATGTACCAAGAATTATGATATGGGAACACAAATAATAATTGGTCCTCATGGAAGATTTGTTGCAAACTTCGACCCTGTGTCCATTGCTTGAACTTTTGATATGCCCTATAGGTCACATGTGGTGGCCTTCGATATGGATGTAGCCAAGAAATACTATGAAGAAAATGTGGTTAAGTCCCAGCAAGTAATTAATTCTTGGTTGGAGAAGCCCAAGTCTCATTTCTCCAAGCTGCCTAAGTAGCTAGTTAGACTCAAATTCAAAAGGGACTACTATGATGCCATCAATCTCCTTAGTAGGTTGGTAGGGTTGAAGAATGCAGGGGTATTCGAAGGCTGGATGTTTAATGTTATTGCTCAAATGGAGCAAGGTATAGACTACCACTGGGCAGGTGCTATAAGGGCAGTGATCCATGAGCAGATGTGCAATGTCTTGCAGACCAAGTCCTTCACCATGACTTCTTACTTGGTGTATGCACTTGCACAATTTCACCCATACAAGGGGTTGAGTACTAGAAGTATATTTGGACAGGATGCAATCTACGAGGTGTATCCACAGTTGCACCTGGGAGGGGGAATGTATAGAAGAGTGAATGATGCATTCACCATGTATATTACCAGGTTTTGTGCAAGGTGCAAAGCATGTTAGGATTTCAGACAAAGCCAAGGAGTTGATCAGGAGGTATGGGGCATGGTTCATTCAATTCCCTACTTTCTCCTACATAAGGATTGATGGCTTTCAAAGGGCTCCTTATAGACTCCCAAGGTACCCAACTGACCACATCATACTTTTGGAAGTCACAATGCACATTTGTGACTTCAATGTGATTATGGAGCGAGACAAACATAAAATAGGGTTTGGGAATGACTTCCCATTTAAGATAGGCACAGATGAGGTTTGCCCTTTGATCTAGATAGCTCATGCCTCTGAGGAGGAGATGAGTACTATTGGTCTCTTCTTCCATTCCAAGAGGACAAGGTTTGATATCATAGGTGAGTCACAAAGGAAGGCCAGCAGAGAGTACAACCACAAGGACAACATTGAGGACTATTGGGCCAACCTTGGTGATGAGTGTGATGTAAGAAAGAATAAATTCTCTAGGCTGCCAGTGGACCTAGCGAGGTTATATAACTTAAAGGCCATTCCTGACCAAGTCGAAGAAGATGGAAATCTGATTCAAGGTCACATCTTTGATGTTGTGAAGGACAAACCAGTTGGAAAGATTGACTAGTTGGAAGAAGAGAAGATAGAGTTGGAGTAGATCGTGACTCTGGTGATTAAGTATACCAAAATGTGGCTTAAAAAAAAATGCTTGAGTTAGAAAGTGAAGGTATCCAGTGCACCTACGATTTAATGGGAAACTTGTAGTCTAATTCTGCTTCTGAGGAATCACATGAGCAGGATCCAAAAGGAAAGACCAAGGTGGGTTCTCCCTTCAAGATCAACGCCAGGGATGTTCAAGCTGAAAAGGTAGCAAATGCAAGTAAACAAAGGAAGCCCATTTCCAAGAAGAGAAGGCATGTTTCAAGGAGAGGGGCTGAAAAAGATAAAGAGGAAAAGGAAGAAGTGGATGCTACTGCTCCTTTTCTCAAGAGAAGAAGACTTGTGAAAATGTCACAGAAGGAAAAGGAAACTTCCAAGGCAAAAAAGGAAGTTGAGCCACGTATGGTAGAGGTAGAAATTTCAGGGGAGAAGACACAGGTATACATGAGGAGGTCAAGGACTCTTTCCAAAAAGGATGCTACAACAAAAGGAGATGTTCCAGTGACTGCTCCTATCATTGAACAAGAGAACAGACCCCTTCCTCAAGATACTGGTAGCATGCCAAAGGAGCCAAGGAAGAACGAAGATCCTAAGGATTTGGGTGAAGAAGAATTCCAGGAAGGAGACCTCTACAATGCAAAGGTAGAAATTGATAAAGTGATCCAATCTCCCTTGGTAGCCTATGCAGATTCACTTATAGAGGTACACAAGGATAAATCCCCTCAAAAGGAGGATATACTAGTTAAGATTCCTTCACCAGCATAGGACAAAGGGGAGGAACAGTCTCAAGAGAAAGGGGAACTGACTAGGGGAATCCCTAATGTGCCAAGCATTGAGAAAGATGCACCTAGTGTCCAATAGGAACAGGATAAACAAGATAAGGTGCAAACTGAATCCACTATTCTAGGTTGACTGGATAGAGATTTGAAGAGCAAACTGGTAATAGTGGAAGACTCTCCTCCCAATTGGGATGACCTAATGGCTAACATTGGGAAAGGTAAAACAAGAAGAAGGCTAGGGTCATCTCTAGGATTGAAAGGGATGGATTTTCCAATAGAGTGGCCCATGTTACTACTCCTGCTCCTAACAAAGATAGAGATGGGGTAACTACAAAAGATTATCATGTGCAGACCATCAATCTAGGGCATGCATCTATTGAACAAGATATTGAGGAGTATGAAGGCTCCAGTGTTGTGATCCTTGGCCGATTGAGGATGGAGGTATAGACCAAACATGAGTTGGAGAAGGAGAATGAGAAATTGAAGAGGTACTTGCAGGAGTTTATGAAACCCTTCCAGTCCATTAGCTCTTCCTCTTCTACTGCAGGTTTCTTGCCTCAAGAAATAATATCCGAGCTTGAAAATATGAAAGGTACTGCACATGCCACGGTTGGTTGGTTGTAGGGAGTTCAAACCAAAGGAGATTGTGCCATAAAGGATATCTTGTCGACTGTAGGGGATGCCATGAAGTCAGTGGAATTTCTAAAGACTATGCTAGCCCAGGAAAAGGAGGACATTGATCTCCTGTTGCAGAAAACAAAGACCATTATGGAATACACTAAAGATCAACTGGTGAAGAGTGGGATTCTTCCTTTCTCAAGGGTTTATGAGCCTTGGGAATGGTTCGAGATCTTGCAGATGAGGCAAAGGGCCTTGAAGAAGATACATAAATAAGGGAAGCATATTGAATACACCTTTACTGGCATTTATGACAGGTGCATCTCATTCTTTGAAATTATGATAGGGAGAAAGAAGTTTGCTCCGAAGCATCTCAGTTTGGAACAACTCGGGAAATGGCGGAGAGATGTCTACTCTCTAATCAGTGAAGGTCCAATCACTGAACATCAGTTAGATGATGTTGCAACCTATAGTGTAGTTATTGATAGGTATCTAACAAATAGGGCTGATTGGGATGGTATAGTCAGGCAAGTAAGAGATAACATCAAGTCTCTTGAAAGAAAAGTTAGGGTTTTTCCTCTGCCACCTATTGCCGAATTGGATAAAGTATTGCTGGCAGTGCATGGTGAAGTGGAGCATTCCAAAGATAAGGATGGGAAGTTGTTATATAGGGCTACATAAAATTTTTTGCTTCACATTATCCACATGCATTGGATCGAATTTTTGAGACCCCAGGCCGACTTGGATGAAATTGGTGCAAATTGCACATTTCATGTTGTATTCGAATGTTTTTTGGGCCAACCTATCTAGGGGGATTCTCTATAAATTGGGCATGATGCGTCATTTGTAATATAGAAAATAGATATATAGAGTAGCATATCGAATAAGATAGTGGAGAAGTTAAAATATTTCATATTTGAGCGAATTAGGGTTTATCTTCAAGCAAGTGTTGTAACAAGAGACTGAAATTGTTGCCAGTTTGGATGAATTAATATAAGAAAGGATATTGTGATTTGGTATCTCTCTTGTGTTGAGTTTTATCTGGCATTGTTCTTGTTGTTCTATCTTTAAAATTGCTTAAGTTTATTGTTAGATGGTTTGGTGATGTTGAGGGTTTCATGTTTGAAATGTTTGTAGCGATCTCTAGTCCATACTTTTTTCAGTTAGTTGATTATTAGCTGCTTTGCAAAGTTAGCTTGGACTTAAAATTGTGCTTAGTTTAATTATGAATGTTTGTTCATTTCAATTGCAATAGGGTTGTCTTGAATGAATATACATGATTTGAAAATATTTAACACCTTAGAAGATTGCACTATTCCTGTAAGATTGTAGATTTATTTGGGTCAAACAGAAAGTAGTTTATGAGAGATCGATCCATTTTGAGCATCTTACATTTTTCATTATCAATATTAGCGTTAGAATTAGTCTTAGAGATATCTCTGAAACCTTTTTTCTTTTGTTATTTAATTATTATTTGGGTTCATTTTAGGGTTTGAAGTATCAACTTATTGCTAGATTTGAGTCCAGTGTTTGCTTGTAGTAAGGCCCCTTTGTAATTACCAACATTTTCACATTATCTCTGAGTTGTTTTATTTGCATTGTCAAGACTTGACATTAGAGACCTTGGGTTTATCTCTTTTTCCCATAGAGATCTACGTTTCAAGAGAGACAGGATATCATATTTTGTCTAAGTTGTTGGTGTGCAGAAAACACCATCAATAGGACCCTGATTCTAAAACCTCTCAATTAGGTCCCTTTTTGGAGTCTGTGCCCTAAAAATTGAGCCTTGGGACTAAGATTCCACCAAGGGCGTCTTAGACCTCCTTGGCTTATTTTTGGGGTCCAATTTCAAATTCAGGTGGGAATTTTTCCTCCTTCAATTAATGATTCCATATGTTGGCTTGTTGTGGTTTAATTTTAGCATATTAGGCATGAATAAGTATAAATATAAGGTCCCTTCACTCATTTCAATCCAATTCTTTTGTGAGATCATTCACTATAGTTAAATTAAGTTCACAAAATAATTCAAGAGAAATTCATCAAGTATTTTGAGCCAACATCAAGATTCAAGCATCATGCCAAGGGTTTAGTGCATCCATTCAATTTGTTCAACCAAGATTGTGGATGTATCATTGAGGATCTATCTACAACTATTTTTCATATAAAATCCAAGGATCCAAGATCTACATTCCTCATGGCCACTATATGGTAGACTATAGATTTTCTTCACAAGACATCATAAAAGGTGATATTATCTAGATATTTCATGTTTCATGCTTCATTTCATCATTTGGTTTAATTACCAACAAGGGGTTTGACCAAGGAAAACCCTCATTCACTAACAATCATCAATTTTTCCCATATTATCCATTTGTGTTTGCAGATCTAGGTTCTAGACTTGAAGACAATTTGGAGTGAAAATTTGTTAAAGTTGTAAAGTTGCATTGTCAAAGTTGTCATCTTCACGGAAACTCACCTAAAGGTCAAATCCGATTATTCCAGAACCTGAGATCTGAGGGGACACAATTGAAAATCTAGGAGCTCAGGACCACATTCACACTTTTCAAATATTTAGACTAGGACTATGACAGGAGTAAAGGCATCTTAGTCCTCTAGGTGGAATCTTTCAGTGATTTTTTGGGATTTTGTTTCGTTATCTGAAGATTTTGTGTTTTCCCCAAAAAACAATAACAAAACTAAGATGGGAGTAAAGGCATATTAGTACTTAAGGGAATATTTAAATAGTCTTTTTGCATTTCCAAAATCCTCTTGGCATCTCCAAGCTTCCCAAGTACACATACCCTGACTTGGAGTTGTTCATTTTTAGTATTAGGAAGCTTCAATTTTCTTATTTCAATTGCTTTTCATATCACACTACGTTTTCAAATATTGTTGTTTCCAAGCATTTGCTTGGTGGTGAACTCCATAATTTGATAGAAAACCCCCTCCTATGTTCTCCTAATTATGTATTGACTCACCTTTAGAGGTTGATAGTCAATCCTATTCGGGTTCTTAGGATAATATTGAATGTTAGTTCGAGAAAGAGTGATATTCTATGTAGGGCTCTCCATTTTCCTACTAATCACCTAGACATGAAAATACTACAAACATTGAAGCGATGAGAGGGTTACAAGGAAGGCTAATGTCCATTAGAAGGTTCATAGCACAATTATCAAAAAAAATTCACCCCTTCTCACATCTTCTCCATAAAGGAATAACTTGTGAGTGGGATGAGAAGTGCAATAAAGATTTCCAAAAGATCAAGCACTACCTATTGACAACTCTATAGCTCATGCCACTGATAAAAAATAAGCCACTGATCCTATATATCTTAGCAACATCAGTAGCACTAGGTTCTCTTCTAGCACAACATGATGAAAACAAAAAAGAAAGAACCATCTATTACATTAGCAAGACCTTGGTGGGATATGAAATGAACTATTCTTCCATTGAGAAAACATGCTTAGCGATGGTTTTTTCTTCAAAAAAGTTGAGATATTACATGCTATCACATCAAATTAAGCTTATTACAAAGATTGAGACATTGAAATACTTGTTACCCAAATAAACTCTCACTGGGTGAATGGAAAAATGGGTATTGATCTTTACTAAATTTTACATAGAACACATAGAGCACAAGGCAATCAAATGACAAGTGATCACAGACCAACTAGAAGAAGCACCTATCTATATAGAGAATCCTTTGATCTGTAAATTTACTGATGAATCGATGTTCCTTGTCAATACAACAGATCAATGGAAAATGTACTTTGATGGATCATTACCCAACATGGATCAAGGATGGGTATTATTTTTATCACCCCTCAAGGTGATTGTATTCCAAAGTCATACTAGCTATTTTTTCCATGTACTAACAATATTGCAAAGTATGGAGCCCTAATAACTAGTCTAAGGATACCAGTGTTGGATGTTGTGGTTGTGTTTTTGATATGTGGTTGTCATTGATGTCAACACTATTAGCATTGATGATTCTGAAGGCTATATATGTTGAGGAAATTGAGAAAATTAGAATAAAATGTTGCAGGCAGTCTGTGAAGCTCTGAAGATCAAAGTGATGGAAAGTTCAATAAGTTGGTAATCAATAGTCGAGCATTAAAGGGTTTGTTTCTAAGCCTATCTAGTATGTTCTTTAGAAGTTTCAGGGGTGCACATCAAGATTGGAGAAAGTTATAATTTTTTGAGTTCCTACAGTTATTCTGTTACTGCAACAAGCGTTTCTGAAAGAAGAGAATGTAATTCTGGTGAATTAAACTATTGCATACATTCCTAAGATGTTCTTAGATGTTTCTAGATCATTCTCTATCATTTTGGTATGTTGGCATTGATTGGTGTGATTGTGATCAAGGATTTTTCCTTTGTGTCTTCGACTTTTCATGTTCTTGGCCGACATGATGGTGCTAGTGTGTTGCAGATATTTATGGATTAATTTTTGAATGCTTGGCATGTTTGAGGATGTTTATTTAGGACTTCATTATGTTGTGATTGACATAGGTTGGTGCGCATTCAGATTTTTTCATGTATTAAGGCCGATAGTTTTTAATTCATTAATTCCTTATTTGTGGCCAACAGATTTATTGATGTAAATCCATGTAGCGAATACATAAGATCAATTGTTTCCTCATTTTGATGTATTCTTGATGTATGTATGCGAAGTGTGTGTAAGATATGTGTGAATAAATATTAGATCATTTGATTACAGAGCAGAGTGTGAAGAAGTTAATGTGTGCCTAACTAGAACTATCATTAGGCTTTTGAAGAAGCTAATTTCTAAGTTCCACCTCACCAGATGAATTTAATCTGATTGTTTTATGTAAGGAAATGAGCCTTCCCTTCTAAGCAATGAGCTCTAGGTAGTGTGCTTGAATTCATGTGCATTCCTTATTCATTTTCTATGATACTTTTAATAGGGTATAATTATGGATTAACCTCCACCATGGTTTTTTCCCTTAACAGGGTTTCCACGCAAAAATCTTGGTGTTGTGTGTTTATGATGTGTTGTTGATTCTTGATTTCACTATTAATTATCAGACTTAAGATTAAAGGTTGATAAAGTAAGATAAGTTTTAAATTCTATAACAACTGATTCACCCCCCTCTCAGTTGTCTATCCTTTTTTTGCCAACAATTGGTATCAAAGTTGGTTCCTCTAAAGAATTTTAATGGCTTGAGGTGATCTGAGATGGCATCATACAAGAAGGATAGTCCCAGATTCGATGGTAAAAATTATTCTCTGTGAAATTCATAACAGAGTGTCATTTAAGGTGCATTGGTGAACCCTTCTAGAAGATTACAAATAATTCATATACTTTTTCTTGGAATGGTCCCTCTACTGAGGATGAGATCAAACAACTTGAAGGTAATATCAAGGCTATTGAAGCATTATTGAGTGTTTTGATACATTTAGAGATGACAAATGTGATAGGTCTGAAAGTTGCACATGAGATCTGGAAGAAATTGGAAACATTGTATGAAGGAGATGCACAAGTGAAAGTTGCTAAGTTGCATAGTTTGAAAGGAAAGTGGGAAAAAATGAAGATGAGTTAAGATGAAAACATTATTTCCTTCATGCAGAAAGTAAATGAACCAGTTATGGGTATTAGATGTGTCGGTGGAATTTTGGAAGAAGATGAGATTGTGGCTAAAGTGCTTTCCTCTTACAAAACAAAATCTCATGCTATTGAAGAACTCAGGACAGTAACAAATGTGAAAAGAGACATGTTGATTAGAAAGCTTGCTAAGACAAAATCTACATTCAAAGCTACTATATCCAAAAAAATTCAAAAGAGATATGACCTAGGAGAAAGTTCCAAAAAGACATTCAAATATGAAGATGAGATGAAACAAATTGAAGATGAAGAAAGAGAACTAGAAGAGTTGGAAGCATTGATTGTGAAAAGAGAATCCAAAGGTCAAGGTAAGTATAAAGGAAAATTGCCGATTAAATGTTTCTCTTGCAATAAGATAGGTCATTTTGCATCAAGGTGTCCTGAAAGAGTTTCTAAGTACAAACCTGACAAGTCTAGATTTCAAAAGAAATGTTATTATGTTGAAGAAGGTGTTACTAATGATGAATCTTATAAAGAAAATGAAAATGAAGATGGATCGATATTCATTACTATCAAGGAGAATGGTCCAATGTCCACTGAATCTACTGGAAACCAAAATGTAGAGAAAGCTCTTGCAAGCAGAATTGATGTAAAGGATGAGTGGGTGATTGACAACAGATGCTCACATCATATGACTAGTGAAAAAATCAAGTTCATAAGCTTGGAGAAATATGACGGTGGTGTTGTAAGATTTGGAGATAACAATGATGGTGTGGTTTTTGGAAGAGGCACTATTTCTCTTGGTGGTAAAAATAATATTGATGATGTCTTATATGTTGAAGGATTAAAGCATAATTTGTTGAGTGTTGGACAGATGGTCGACAAGGGATACAATCTTTAGTTCAAAGATGGAAAATGCTGGATTTTGGGGAGCTATGGAAATGTAATTACTTTAGGTACAAAGACAAGAGGTAATATTTTTCACATAAATGATGCTAGTGAAAGTTGTTTAATTGCTCAAGTTGATGTAAGTTGGTTATGGCATAGAAGGCTGTGTCATGTGAATTTTGATAACATTGTCAAAGTAAGTTGCACACAAGCAGACAAAGATCTACCTAAGTTAGTAAAGCCTACTAACACCATATGCAAGGAATGTCAGATGGGAAAGTAGACTAGAATTTATTTCTGGAGCAAACAACATAATTCTAATGGAGTGTTGGAGTTGGTACATATTGATCTATGTGGTCCATCCAAAATCAGAAGTCTACAAGGAGAAAGCTACTTTATGTTGCTTATTGATGATTACTCTAGGATGATATGGGTTGATTTCTTGAGAGAAAAACATGAAGCACTAGAGAAGTTCAAATATTTCAAAGCTATGGCAGAGAATGAGACAGGTTTGAAGATGAAATTCTCAAGATCAGAAAGAGGTGGTGAATTCACTTCCCAAGAGTTCAATTCATTTTGTGAAGAACATGGAATCAAAAGACAGTTATTTTCTACCTAGACTCCTCAACAAAATGAAGTTGTTGAGAGAAAGAACCGAACAATTTCAGATGCTTCCAGAACTATGATGTTGGAAGGTAATGTTCATCATATCTACTAGAGAGAAGTTGTAAGCACTATTGTATATACTATCAACTGGGTAAATGTCAATAGTAATTTTGGTAAGATTCCTTTTCAGTTGTGGTTTGGTCATAAGCCTATTGTTAAATATTTCAAAATATTTGGAAGTAGATGTTATATCAAAAGAGATGAAGATATTGGCAAGTTTGATGCTACAAGTGATGAAGGAATCTTTCTAGGTTACTCTACAAAGAGCAAAGCTTACCAGTGCTACAATAGAAGATTGAAGAAAATGGTTGAAAGTGAAAATGTTAGAGTTGATGAGGATACTGACAGACCATCTAGATATTGTGGATATGACTTAGATGATCAACATGATATTACTAACAAAGGAAAGACAACCCAAGCATAGAGTCAAGTAAAAATTGCTCTATTGAATCAAGAGAATCATGAAGGAGAAGCTAGTGGAAGTACATAAGAAAGAATAGAAAGACCAGAAGTTCGAGAGAATAAAAAAGTCCCAAGGTATATAAAGTGAAGTCATTCTAAAAGTCAAATTATAGGAGACAAGAACAAAGGAGTGCACACTAGAAAAATAATTGCAGAAGAGTATTGTGTGATTTCCAAGACTAAACCTAGCAATGTGAAAGAAGCATGTAAAGATGAATATTGGATGGAAGCAATGAAGGAAGAATTCATGCAGATAGACAAAAATGATACATGGATTCTTGTTCCCAAACCTCAGAATAAAAATGTGATTGGAACCAAATGGGTCTATTGGAATAAGTTGAATGAACAAGGTGAAGTGATCAGAAAAAAAAAAAGACTGGTATGTAAAAGATACTCACAGATGGAAGGTACTGATTTTGAAGAAACCTTTGCCCCTGTTGCAAGAATTAAAGTTATAAGGTTGTTTCTTGTTTATGTTGCTTTCAATAATTATAAAGTCTATCAAATGGATGTAAAGTCTACATTTCTGAATGGAGAATTAGAAGAAGAAGTTTATGTTTGAGCAACTGGATGGATTTCAACTGATTGATTAAAAAGATGTGGTGTGTCAGTTGAAGGAAGCATTGTATGGACTCAAACAAGCCTCCAAATCCTAGAATGCTAGATTGGATAAATACTTGTTGAAGCTTGGATTCAATAAAGGTACTACTAACAATAATCTATATTTCAAGGTGGATCAAGATAAAGAGTTGATTATTGAAGTCTTTGTTGATGACATTATTTTTGAAGTTGATGATGACTTTTGTATCAAGTTTGTTGATGAAATGAAAAGTGAGTTTGAGATGTCAATGATAGGAGAGCTGAAATTCTTTTTACGATTGAAAATTCCTTAGCTAGATGATGGAATCTTTATATCTCAATCCAAATATGTGGGAGAGTTACTAAAAATGTTTGGTATGGAAGATTCAAATCCTGTAGGTACACCCATGGTGATAGGATGCAAGTTAACACAAAATGATGATTCTCCTAAGGCTAATCAAACAAGGTATAGGTCGATGACTGGTGGATTGCTATTGTAAGTGTGGAATGAGATAAATAACATAAATACACTTCTTAATACGACATTATATCAATGATTAAACAAATTGAATCAATTCAACAAAGTAATCAATTGAAAGCATCTTATTGCTCTCTATCCTCAAAGATTTATTAAATATAAATTTCTCTCAGATTGTGTAAGCATATAAGACTGTTAAAATGACTATCTAAAGAACGAGATGATGATAATATAATGCTAAATGATAAATCAATTAAACTAGCATGATATTGATGTGAAACAGATAAATGCAGCTACAGGAGGTAGCCATGGTTGAAGCTTGGATTTCTTGATGCTTGATGTCTGGATTCCTGCAGAGTAAGAGTGCAAAAGCTTGATTATCTGAATCCTCTTTTGGTTCAAATGAGGCTTGTATTTATAGATTTCTTGGCTGTAGAAATGCACAGGGAAAGCTTTGAGAGGCTTCGATTCAATCTAGAGGAGATTGAGAGAAAGATGGAGATTGTCTCTACCCATAAAAACACCAGGCAAGAGAAGAGGAAAAATTGATGGAAGAGGATTGAGAGATCAAATTCCAAATTTGTCTCCAATTTGTCTCCAAAACTTCCCGTGAAGTTTTAAAGCATTAATTGTGACAAATTTAGACATAAATTAGACATAGTTTAGACATAGGAAATCTAATTCATTTTTGAGAGAATATGGATGGAATATTCCTTGTGCAACAATTCAAATATTTTGATTTATTTAAATTAGGAAAAGGGATATAAATAATTGAGTAAAACAAACTATAGAATAGTCATTTATTAAATTAAACAGAGGAACATGGTAATTAATAAATAAAGTGTTTTGTCTTTATTTAATTAATTTGAGAATGATGTGATAGATTGAAATAGGGATTTGATAATTAAATCGAACAAAGTACTTAATTTTGTTTATTTAATTAAGATGAATTTGAATATGAACTATATTAAATAAATATTTCTATTTATTTACATAGTAGAGGAAATAGAATAATTAATCAAATAATGTGTATTTAATTAATCGGATGCTCCAGACCAATTTTAGGTGTATACATTTTGCCCCTCTTCGAAGTGATGTGTTTATGCATTGGTTCGAAGAATATTTTTGCTGCTACTGCCAGGATCAATGATTTCAAAAAAATAATTTTGTATGCCCCTGACATGCCCCAGACATCAATTTTTAGATGATTGTAATTTCATGTGCCCCAGACATGATTTTCAAATGATTTGATAATGATATGCCCCCTCGGGAGATAAATTAATGATATAATGATTTTTAGAATTTTTTTGAATTTTATGATTTTATGATGTTTCGATGATGAAATAATTTATCTCCCGACAAATGATGAAGAAATAGAGCCCTTAGATGAGTTTCAATTAATTTCATGGATAAAATTAATGAAAATGTAATAAAAATCTACCAAAAATACCTTTCAAAAATTATAAATATGCCTAAAAGGTCATTTTCAATTCATTATTTGCTTTTTCAGTTCAAAATTATTAGTGATAGAGACTTTTCTGTCAGTTGGAGCAAGATGCCTATTCCCTACCACACTCACTGATTCGACCACGTTCGACGCCACAGACGGCCACTTGCGTATGGACCTCCGGTATGTACCCCTTGACCTCCTTGTACTTTGTGTAGTTTTATTTTTTATGCATTTTAGGTCCTAGGCGTGTCTAGGATAGTTTCAATGCTTTCAAGCCGTGTTGTAGTGCTTACATCCTGATGTAGTGCTTCTGGTAAATTGTCTAGCGCTTTGAGTTTTAGCGCTTGCATTTAAATCTAAAGCGCTTCCAGTCGGTAAACTAGCGCTTTCAGTGATTTAGTGCTTAGGAGCCTAATGTTAGTGTTATGAAGTCGGATTTTGGCGCTTTGATATTTTCGATGCTTTGACTCGGTGGATTAGCGCTTTTAAGGTCTATTCTAGTGCTTCTGGTAAAGTGGCGCTTAGACGGCCTGTGTTAGAGCTTTGAGTTTTTTAGCACTTCAGAGTTCTGAAATAGCACTTTGGGTCCCTGTTTGAGCGCTTTTAGGTGACAAAGTAGCGCTTTTGGAATTTAGTGCTTTGGATGACTATTTTAGTGCTTCCATGTCAGAATTGAAGATTTTGACTTAGTGAACTTTGATTATGTCAATTTTCATCATGTCCATTCTTCTAATTGGTATGATTAACAATCCAATTTCTTGATCTTGGAGTTAATGATTTAAATAAGACTAACCCTCATGATAGGCGAGAAGAAACCCCATTTATTGATGATCCTCATGATAGGCGAGGACATGATTCAATATCTGATAAATCTCATGATAGGCGAGATCTAGATAATGTTTTGATGAACCTCATGATAGGCGAGGTTTGATTCAATTTCTGATAAATCTCATGATAGGCGAAATCTAGAGAATGTTTTGATGAACCTCATGATAGGTGAGGTTGGATGTTCACCTATGAATTTTGATCGAAAATTCATACCAAAGCTTTTGGAATAGACTTGATAGTAGAATGACGTTTGATTCTTTGACATAGTTTACTGATTGTAGATTTTTTTCTTATGATGATAGGAGGATTTGGGTACTCTCCAGATGCGTGAGAGATTTCTACAAACTACAGATTTGATACCACATTTGACACCGGATGAGCTCCAGGTGATAGGCTAGTGTGGCCTTACGAGTTTACTAGATATGCCCCAGATTAGGATTAATCGAGGTTTGTTGACCGCACTGACTGAGAGGTGGCATAGCGACCACAACACCTTTCACCTATCCACTGGTGAGATGACACTCACACCAGAGGATGTGTGGCGTCTATTGCGCATTCCTTTCATGGGTGAGATTGTGACATATGATTCACATGGGACCAGTAGCAGAGATGCTCTCCATAGAGTATTTTAGCATCAGGACATAGAGGGTCTGAGCGTTCGATCGTGAAGGATCGCAGACTCTTATGCAACACTACCAGTAGTGCTAGCTTGATTTATTGGAGGATTCCTTTGCCTTGATCGTAGGTCAAAGGGATTCCTCGTTGGTTGGGGTAGGACACTAGAGAACATGTTGGTACATGGTACCAGATATGCGTGGGGGATGTGCATGTTAGCACATCTCTATCATGATCTTCATTCCATTATGTACCTAGGTGCACGCAGTATACCCGTAGGGGCGACCCTATTACAGATATGGGTTTGGGAGCACTTTGCTATTTGTCGGCCGTTTCCCATTATAGACAGACCAGATGGCAGGCCTAATGTTTTCTGATATAGTGGTCAATTCACGCAGGCTCGGATGGGAAAATTAGAGCATTGGAGATGAGTGTTTGATAACACAGAGATAGTGATATGGTGCCCCTACCTTGACTATGAGGAGTGGGCGGAGGATGGTGCAGTATTGGGATTTTTGTGTGATTCTATGTACCTCATTGGCCGGACTCCTTTTGTACTTGAGAGATTTTTGCTCCGTCGGGTTTACAGACAGTATGGCATAGTTCAGTGTATGCCACAAGGGGTAGCTCACTATGCTAGGCAACGCATGGATATTCTAGATCGGGGTCCCACATTGTCCTATGATGTTCTGGTGGAGGGATACAGAGCGTTACAGCCATCTCCATGGGACATGCGGAGAGACATATTAGAGGTAGCCATTACAAAGGATTACGTAGCATTCTGGGCCTTGGTCCCTCATCCTCGTATTACTATCCCTGATGAGCCAGCACCTTTACCAGTAGAGGAGGATGTGGCAGAGGATGTTGTCGGTGGGGAGGGTGATATCCCAGCAGATGAGAGCTCAGAGAGCAATAGTTCAGATAATCAGGATAGCAGCAGCAGTGACAATGATGGCGAGAGTGGAGGATACAAAGGACCAGGTCTAGACATTCACAATGCACCTTCTTCTAGTAGGCCTCGTAAGAGGCAGGTACTGATAGTGCTAGCAGTAGCACAGCAGAGACAGGTAGCTAGACTCCAGGCACAGGTTCAGACACTGCAGGGGCAGTTGGTACAGGCTCGGGGAATGGTTGGGCAGACACAGATACAGCTGCAGACCCAGGCACAGACTCACGCACAGGCCTTAGCACAAGTACAGGGGCAGTTAGCCGGTATGCAAACATAGATTGATACCCTGACAGCCAAGCGAGAAAGTGCTCGACAAATTGCCGAGAGGGCATAGGAGAGAGTCGAAACCCTATAGATAGTGGCTGATGGCACCTCTATAGGTGATTATATGAGAGAGGTTCTGCGGGCTGCCCGAGAGGCCAAGTTTTACAGAGGTCGGTATCATGATGCAGTGCCTGCTGAGCACCGAGTCAGTTATTCCCCATCGAGATCTGGGTGGACTCATACATGGACAGTCAATGAGGGGGTGACACAGCCTCCACGTAGAGATTCGATAGATCTAGGTCCGTCTGGGGGTGGTGGTGGTACAGGTCCTGTTGGGCCTACTCATTCTGGCAATAGCAGGTCATAGAGACTATTTGTGATCCTCACTGATGTATTTTATGATGTACCTCTTTGTATGATGATGTATTTTTATGTCTGACACCATTGTATACTTGACATTTTTGACATATATATGAGATGCATTTGATATGAGTATGATGATGGCTTCATGATTTCTATGTGATAAATGTTTTTACATGCTTTATGTGATGAGTTTAAATGTCATGATGTTAATGATGTTTTATTTTAATGTAATGATACAATGATGTATGTTATGGATGGATAAATGATATGTGGATATATGATGTGATGTATGGATTCTAAATGATGATTTATATGGAAATGATCTTATGATGGATGATCTTTGATGGGTGTAATGGTGTGATTTTATTATTTTTAAATGTATGGATACACGATTGTATCTATGACATAATATTAATGATGATGTAATGATGTTTTATGATGTAGATGATAAAAGATGTGATGAAAGTGATGATGTAAATGCATGATGTATTTGATAAATGTATGTCTATTATGATGCAAAATGTGTATGGATGATGAAAATTTTAATGATGAGATAATGATGCAAATGATGATGCTATATGTTTTTGATAATTTTATGTCAAGTATACTCAGTCTCTTTTGTAGATTGGATAATCAATGATTGGAGTCCTTTATGCAAAAAATACTCTACAAATAATGAATGATGATGAATGCAATCTAATTTAATCATGCAATGATATGCAAAATAGATGTCATTTTACAGTCTTTTTGTGCTTGGTATCATCATAGAGCTTTTATTGAATGTTGAAAGTTAATACAAGCGTCGATGGTTATGTTAATCCAATGACGACCTGAGTATTTCTTTCATGATTTTTGATATTGCAATCGAACACAAGCATCGAGGTATAATTAAATCGAGATGACCTGAGCATTCATTGCGTAAACAAGCAGTGATTAATCATTTGAATGTGTGAATTCTTAATGTCATTAGTGATATATTTGCATAGCACATCCCTCGACAATTCATACATGTAAATGATTAACATACAGACAGCAGATAATAAAAACATCATTCTTTTTTTTTTTTTGTATCTCTAGTTTAATACATCATTGAGTTACTCTAAAGTAATAATAATTGAAAGTACAATTTATCCATTTTCACTTAGTGTGTCTCAATCATTTTTCAAATTTTAAGATCATCCATCTTGACTTTTTACAAAAGACCTAACCTACTAACTAATCCTAGGGGTCTCGGGGGCTAATCAAAGATGAGCCTTGCCTACGTTACACATGCAGAGACCACACAGTTTGATTGACACAGACCTATGTTTTTGAAAATTTTCCTTTTAAGAATTACTTTTTGGCATGTTTTTGGATTTTTTATATGATATGGATGTTTGATGCTTTCTGATGATGATTGACATTGCGCTTTGATCTTTGTTATTGGTTTTCTGCCATACTGTCATGTTCCCAAACTGGTGAAATTTGATACATCTTAATTGCCCCTAATGATATCCAGATGTTGCCCCCAAGCTATGGAGTGATATGTTGACCATGTAACATGATTTTGATAATGGATGCAATGATGGCAAGATGACTGACATGATATGGAACGTTACTGACTTGCCAAACGAATGATCCAAATATGTTCATAATAGATGGGAAAGTTGATCTTAGAATCACATACGACGCCTGTTTCCAGGTTTTCACCATATGGTTTGATTACACCCTTTGTGTTTTTGTATTTTCTATATTTTTTTAATTTTTTTTTGCATTTGCATTTGCCAAGATGCCTGTTTGCCAGGTTTTCACCAAGGAAACCATTTTAGATTTTTGCCCCATGCACTAGGAGTCTTAAGCATAGAATTTTTTGAGATGAACAATATTGATAGGTTCATCAAAAAGATCCCCTTCTGAGGTTGATAGCTGATATGCTCCTGATCCATACACTGATATGACAACAAACGGACCAAGCCAGTTAGGCTCAAATTTTCCTTTCTTCTCCCTGTCTTGTTGATTTCTTGGGTTTTCCTTTAGTACCAAGTCGCCTACTTGAAAGACCCTCGGTTTCACCCTGTGATTATAACTCCTTGACATCCTTTGTTGATAAGCTGTTAGATGATTTACAGCTTGTTGACGACACTCATCTAGCAATTCTAGTTCCTACAATCTAGATACCCTGTAATCTTCATCTGAAATGATAGCTCTGAGAGATACCCGAAGGGATGGAATTTCAACTTCAATGGGTAATATGGCTTCTGATCCATATACCAAAGCAAATGGTGTAGCTCCCGTAGGTGTTCTGATGCTCGTTCTCTAGGCCCATAGTGCAGGATTGAGTTGAACACGCCAATCACGTCCAACATCGTTGACCGTCTTTTTGAGAATTCTGAGTATGGTTTTGTTAGAGGCTTCTGCTTGGCCGTTCCCTTGAGGATAGTACAATGTTGAAAAATGATGTTGGATGTGAAACTTTTCACAAAACTCCTGGACATCTTGATTCTTGAAAGGTCATCCATTGTTTGTGATTATAGATTGAGGGATTCCATACCGACAGATGATTTAGTTCAAGATAAATGAGGAGATCTGTTTCCCAATGATCGTAGTAAGAGGTACTGCCTATATCCACTTCGCGAAGTATTTTGTAGCCCTGCTAATGAACTTATGTCGATTAGATGAAGATGGATGTATTTTGCCTACCAGATCTACGCCCCATTGACAGAAAGGCCATGTTGATGTAAAAGGATGTAGTTCTTGTGCCAGTGCATGAATCAGATTGCTGTGAACTTGACATTTTTGGCATTTCTTAACAAAATGATATGATTCTTTTTCCATGCACGGCCAATAATAACCTAAACAAAGGAGTTTCTTGGCTAGGGTTATTCCACTCAAGTGAGTAGCACAAATACCCTCGTGAACTTCTCGTAGGGCCATTTCAAATTCATTGCATTCTAGACATCGAAGTAGTGTACCATCAAGACCTTGATGATAAAGGACATCTGTGATTAAAGTGTGTCAGGCGGATTGACGGATAAAGTTACGTTTTTGATTCCTAGAAAGGTCAGGAGGTAGGATATCATCTTTCAGATAAGCATAGGTTATTTTGTATATGGAGGGTTCAGTGGCTTCTAGATGGCATATGGTAGCGGATTCTGATTGATAATAGGAAGGACATGATACTTTTTTTATCATAAACTCATAACAAATACACTTCTCAGGCAATTGGAGTAATGAAGCGATCATAGCCATAGCATCAGCAGCTTTGTTCTCTGCCCTTGGAATCTGATCAAACTTGATAATAGTAAAGGATCATTTCAGATGATCTATTTCCTACTTGTAAGGCATCAATTTGTCATCTTTGGTTTGATATTCATCATTGACTTGATAAATAACCAGTTGAAAGTCTCCATAGACCCGTAAATCTGTGATTTTCCATTGAATTCCTATCTTGACCCCAATAATCAATGCTTCATATTCCACCACATTGTTTGTACATTGAAACATGAGTCTACATGACTTCGAAATTGTGTGTCCTTGGGGAGATATGAACAAGATCCCTGCTCCTGATCCTCGTTGTGTATATGATCCATCAAAGTATAGTGTCCATTGTTGGGGCATTGTTGTCATCATGTCTACATCTGGGAATTCCATTGTCATTGGGCGTTCATCTGATAGAGGAGCTTCAACTAGCTGTTCAACAATTGCTTGTCCCTTGATTGCCTTTCTCTCGACATATTGAATGTCAAATTCACTTGAGAGCATAACCCATTTTGCCAGTCTACCTGTTAAGGAAATTTTACTTAATAGATATTTCAAAGGATCAATCTTTGCAATTAACCTAATTGTATAAGCCATCATGTAGTGTCTCAACTTTTGAGTAGCAAACACCACTGCTAAGCAAGACTTTTCTATGAATGTATAGTTTATTTCATAGCCATTTAAAGTTCTACTGATGTAGTAGATGGCGTGCTCTTTTCCTTCATGATCCTCATGTGCTAAGAGTGCCCCCAAAGATATATCTGTCATGGCAATGTACAAAATGAGAGGCCTTCCTTGTGTTGGTGGTATGAGAATAGGTGGTGACATTAGCTATTGTTTGATCTGATTGAATGTTGCTTCACACTTCTCATCCCACCTGAAAACTATGTGTTTATGCAATAGATGATTGAAAGGATGACTTCTATCTGCCAGCTGGGAGATGAATCTTCAGATTGATTGAAGCCATCCTTGTAGTGATCTGAGTTGGCTGATGTTTCTAGGAGGTGGCATCTCCATAATTGTTTTGACTTTTGTTGGATCCACCTCAATACCCTTTGCTGACACAATGTATCCTAGTAGTTTTGTTGATGTAACCCCAAAGACACACTTCTTAGGGTTTAATCTGACATTAAATTTCTCTAGCCGTGTGAAGATTTTATCAAGAATATGCAAATGTTCTTCCCTTGTAGTAGATTTCACCAAAATGTCATCCACATAATCCTCCATGAAAGAGTGCATCATATGATGGAAGATCATAGTCATTGCCCTTTGATAAGTTGCTCCTGCATTCTTTAAACAAAATGGCATGACATTCCAGCAAAAATTTCCCCATGGACATGTGAAAGTCATCTTCTCCTGATCTTTTGGAGCTATTCTAATTTGATTGTATCCAGAGAAGCCATCCATGATTGATATCATGGCATGCCCTGTCATTAAGTCCACAATGATGTCTATGTTTGGTAGTGGATTCGGCAATGCTTTATTGAGATCCCTGAAATCTGTGCAGATTTTGATGTTGTTGTCTGGATTTAAAACAGGTACTATGTTTGATATCCACTCAGCATAATCTATAGACCTTATGAATTGAGCATCCAATAATTTCTTTAATTCTGCTTTCACCATTAATGCGATGTGAGGATGCATTTTCCTTAATTTTTGCTTAACAAGCTTGATTCCTGTTGGAAAAGACAAATGGTGCATAAGTAGATTTGGATCTAAGCCTGGCATATCTAAGTATGACCAAGTGAAGTTGATGCTTCTTACTTTAAAGAATTTGATAAATTCCAATCTTTCTTGATCAGTCATTGATTCTGCTAGATGTAGAACTTTTGCCCTCTCTTCTGTGCCAATGTCCACTAATTGTGTAGGTTCAACCAGAACTGATGATCGCTCATGATAGTGTTTTGGGAGAGTGTCAAATCTTCCATCCTTTAGTGCCTCAAAAAGGTTTTCACCACTGGATGGGTTCTTTATTTTTTCTTTTTCTAGATCTAATGCTGCCATAGAATGGTTTTCACCATTAGATCTATTTTGCTTATTTTCATTTTTGCAACTAGAAGATTTGACACCCTCTTGCTGAGTCGTATTGTTATGAGTATTATGGATAACATTTGTATCAGGTTCGGTATGACAAAGAAAATGCACGATAGCATCATCATTTTCAAATTTTGGTACGCCAATGGTTCAGTAGGTTCCCAATCAATAAGTTCTAGATGGATTAATGGTATGGTATCATCAGATTGATTTAGGTCAACGGAAGAAAGGGTGAGGACAGTAATATCATCATAATTGTCATTTGGGATATCGAGATCCATGATGGTACCCTCTTCGAAATCATCTAGTTCACTCAAATTATGTTCGTCCTCACTAGAGTCATTGATATTTAGTGATCCCTCGAAAAATGGTCTAGATCCAGAGCCTTGGCCCTCCTCACGTGTAGGTGCATATCTTTGAATCACATCGACTGGAATATCAATGTCAAGTAGATCACAAGGTAATGCCCACTCATATTCATTTGAATCTGTTTCAGAACCATCTCTAAAGTGAAGGATATTTTCCATAGCTGTCTTTTTTAGCTCTTGCTTCTCTTCTTCAGAGTATCCTAATCTTGGTTTTTCTTTTGTATGGAGAGTGAGAGGTGTGATAGGTTATGAGATTCCCTCCTTTCTTAACCCCAATGTTCCTTGTCCTTCATAACCCATCTTTTCAAGAATGGCCTTTCCTTTTCCATACTTTTCTGTGTTGATGCTAATATTTTTGGTATCGGTCTCTGATGTTGATGTTTCCTCATCATTGTATAACCAATCCAGGAATGCTTTGTTATCCGTTTCTTTGCTATGGTGCCAGATTTTACAAATGTTTCTTGAAGAACTGTGGTAGGTACATATGTTAGAGGTTTGATTAGTGATGGTTGACCATATTTCCTAGGAGATGGCATTAACTGTGATAAGTTAAGCGATTGCTCCATTGAGTACTGTCCCATTCCTTTATCTGTCAACTGAACTTGCTTTTGAAATTTGTTTGATAGAGAAATTTGTGTATCCAGATTGTTTGTTTCATCATGACTTGTTTCCTTTTCTTTACCTTTCTTTTTCACCTACTTGGTAGAGATGCTTGGACTTTGTTCGTTCTTGGATGATGATGAACTTGAAGCTTCCCTGTTGTGAGGGAAAAAAGTGTCTTGAGATATTCTTAATGTGTCACAATGTTGTGGGTGATTATAATCAGCAGCTATAGTCACCTCTTGTCCATTCACTGAAAACTTCAGGCATTGATGGTACGTAGAAGGTGTGGCTTGCATTTCATGAATCCAGGGTCATCCTAAGAGTATGTTGTATGTCAATTCTCTATCTAATACTTGACATGCTATATGCTTCATCACAGGCCCCACTTGAATGGGTAATACAATCAAACCTTTGGATGATGTTTCCTCCTCATCATAGGCTTTGATGGTCATTTTCCATCGAGCATCAATAGCGTCTTCAGAATATCCTAGTGCACAGACTAATTTGAGGGTACAAATGTTCAAACCAGCTCCCCCATCTATTAGAACTCTCTTAATAGGATGATTATGGATACAAACTTCGATATGCAATGTTGTGTTATGCGGATGGTTTAATGAGACATCATCCTATTGAGAGAATGATAGATAATGAGGGGTAGTTAGATGTCCCACCATAGCTTGGAATTAACACACATCCAAATTATTTGGTACGGTTGTGGCAACTAATGCTTGCTCAAGAACTTCTTTATGTGATGGTGACAACCTAAGGAGTTCTAGTATTGAGATTTGGGTGGGGATGTTTTGTAATTGATCAACGATATTATAATGAGATTGAGGCGTAACCACACGTTGAGATCCCACTCCTTTTAATACTAGCTTGGCTTGCCCCCTAGTCATGATGTTTGTTATTTGACGTTCTTGATTTTCTCGGGTGGTGTTTTGCATTTGATTGATAATATCATAATGTGATGGAGGTGGAACTGCATGTGTGGATCCCATTCCCCTTAATATTACTTTTGATTGCCCCCAAGTCATGACATTTGCTGGTTTATGTTCTTGATTTTATCTGATTTTTAAGACATTTATCTGATTATCAGAGTTTTGCACGCTTGGGAGTAAATCCAAAGAGGTAATGTTGTTGGTTTCATTTTCATCAATGTTATCACTAGCTGTATGATCATGTTTGACTTCAGATAGACACAGGATTTTTGTGTTATACGCATGATTGGCGTTATTCCCTTTGCTATTTGATGATGATGCACCTTTGTCATAATTTGGTAAAGGATCTTTGAAGGCCAAATGATCATTGTTATTTTGAGGTCCTTCCACATACACTTTGTTGCTGTCTATCAAATCTTGTACTACATGTTTCAATTCCATACAGTCATTTGTTTTATGACCCTTTTTATTATGATAGTTGCAATAATCAGCGTCAATCCACAATGATGGTTTGACTTTTGTATCCCAGAACCTAGCTTCCCGTGCAGTGAGAAGGCCTCTGGTAACTAGTTCCTTCATTGTTGATTCCATTGATTGACCTAAAGGTGTGAACTTTTGTCGATTTGATGGTTTTTGATATGGTAGTGTTTTTGCGTGTTCGTTGTTCTGCATGGTATTTGACTGGACTTTTTGGTCACTGTTTTGATTATTTGAAGAAGATGCAGTCAAGTTGAACACTAGTTTGACATTTTGTGAATCGCTTGTTGTTTCATTTGTGCTGCGATTCTTTTGCCAAATTTTTGATTTTTCATTGCTTGAGTGTTGATTGGAGTAGTTATTTGATTTTTCATTGTAATGTTTGATAACTCCCCATTTCACTAATGCTTCCTCAATCTTAAGACCATTTTCTATGACTTTTTCAAAAGTGGGTGGACATTGTAATTCAAGCCTATAGCTCATTTCTTCTGTCCAGTTCTCAATGAATAATTCCATCTTTTCTTCCTCTGGAATAGATCGAGGATACCTAGCGAACAGTCGTCGCCATCTTTGGAGAAAAGACAAGAATGTTTCTCCTTTATTTTGTTTTAAGTTGAAGAGATCCTTGATAGTAACAAAATTTTGGATGTTGAATGAATATTGAGAGATAAACTTGTTAACAAGTTCCTCAAACGTTCTGATACCAGGTTGCAATTTTGAGAACCATTCCATACATGTACCTCCCAAACTTCTTGGGAATAACCTCATCAAATAAGTCTCTTCTTGAGAAAACTCAAGACTCATTGTTATAAATTCTTGAATATGATCTATTGGGTATGTTCATCCATTGTACTTATCGTACTTTGGAAATTCGAAATGTCTTGAAAAAGGTAGCAAACCAACTATTGCGTCAAAAGGATAAGGACAAATGTCCTGTATCACATATTTTTGGTTGTCCCTTTCATCATGTCATGTATCTGTTGCTGTAATAATTGCATCTGTGAAGTTAAAGCAACAACTGGATCTATTGTTTGTGTTGGTAATAGTATCTCTGTTTCATTTGTTTCAGTTGCATCTTTCAAACGGTTTATATCAAAAAAAATTGGAAGTTTCACCCCTGATTCAGCCAACATTAAAAGATATTTTTCCATGTCTTGTTCCAAATCTTTTTCCATAAACATGTGTGTAGTTAGGGAAAATCAGATATAAAACTAGAATAACAAGATATGAAAACCCTAACAAGCACAATAGAGCACACACTAGCATGAAAATCAAAATAAGAAAGCAAAGCAAACTGATCTCCAAGCTAGATTTTATTTATCTCCATTGCTCTTCTCCACCTGCATGAGAATGTATGGTTTTGAAGGTTTGAATGTTGATATGTTGATTACTCATTTTTGCAGCATAACGATAACATGGATGAGAAGATTGAGAGAAATTTTGGCAGAGTGAGGATGCTAGAAGAAGATCTACCAAATGACCTGTGAAAGGCTTGATTTATAGCAGAACGCTGATTTGATTCAATGACCAAGATTAAAATTCAAATTTTTGATATGTATGGGTAGGATTAAAAGTTTATTTTAGTGCCTATGATGCACATTAAGTGGGTTATGACATGAGACCAAAATTAGGATGTGAGGAAATAAGTGGGATTCTATTATTTATTTTGGAAGAACAGATGCTTATGACGCACAATGAATGGGAGTAAAAATAGGATGTGAGTGGGAATCTCATTATTTAAATAATAAAATTATTTAAATTATTTATGCATGTGAAGAGTTGTAGTCATGTGACACATCTTGCAATGTGACAATAAGTGAGGGATTAATTCAAATATTTAATTTGAATTATTTTGGGACACGTGAAAGGGGAATTAATTAAATAAATGAGATTTATTTAATTAATTGGGAAGGTGATTAAGTGGGATAAATGGGATAAGTGATATAATGTAATGACCTAGGGTAAAATATTAAAAATGTTTTACAAGGTCATGTATCGACTAGGTAATGTTATGACATGGACAATTTTGGGTGTCTACATTTTGCCCCTCTTTGAGATGATGTTCGAGATGGTGAAATTTATGTCGAATAACATCATTTCAAAGAAGCTAAGGTATGGATAGATGAAAAAGAGATGATGCCCCAACCACTTAAAGAAGTGAGGAGTATGATGAATGAGGGAAAGGGATGATAGAAGAATATGATGATGCAAAAGATATGAAGAAATGGGATGATGATATAGGATATGATAATGATGATGATGCCCCCTCGAGAGGATAGGCGAGTTGCATAAACACGGATATTCTCTCGAAATGAATGAAATGATAAAGGAGGGATAAGATGAATGATACAAGATAAGAAGTAGATGAAAAAGAAAAATGACATGTTATGCTGCAATAAAGTGAGAAATCATATGTTTGATATGGCACTAGACGTTATGCACCAAGGTATAAGGACCAAGGTGACGATGTGTCTCATGCCCCAGCATAATACAACCTTGTCTAGATACAAGATATGAATATTAGCTGGGAGTGATTCGGATTTGATGCAAATGCAAGATAAAAATGATAACATACATAAGCAAGCAGGCATGTACAAATGATACAAAAACAAACAAGGTATTGCCCCTATCAAGCTGTAAACCAATGATCGATTGATTGATTGATGATGATGATAGTGTTGTCATTGCGGTGAACGATATAACCCTAGATCAACACAAAGATGATTGATTGATTGATTGATGATGATGATAGTGTTGTCATTGCGGGGAACGATATATCCCTAGATCAACACAAGGATGATTGACTGATTGATTGGGTTTAAAACAAGATTAGGATCAAGACCAAAGGATGTGATTGGATAATTTGGCAAGATTGATTAGCTTCATTGGTATGGATTAAGGATTGACTTGCATTTGGATTATTGCTTGGAAGGATTGAAGATGCTTGATTTGAAGATTTGGATGATGATTGTTGAATTAAATTGAGGAATGATTTTGATTGATTGGATTCATGGAGAAATGATTTGATTTGATGATAATGATTGGATTGATTAGAAGAACGGGTTTGATTAGAAGAAGTGATGTGATTGAATAATTTGATGAAGAAATTGATTTGAAGGATTGATTTGAAGAAGTTGAATTGATGCATTGAATTGATTGGAAGAAGTGATTTGGTTTGATTTTATTGTTTGGATTTTTTGTTGGCTATTTGATTTTTTTGGATTTTTTAAATGTTTTGATTTTTTTGGATTATTTTTCAGGACCTTTTTCAATTTTTTTTGCATTTTTTTTCAAGACTTTTTTGAAATGTTTTGAGATGTCAATGGATGAAAATTTGGGTAGCCTTTGTGCTAGATACCAATGACAAGGGAAAACCAAGTCTAGGTGTAAGGAGATAAAGGGGATTGATGGATGAAAGGGTGGGTGATAGGATAAGGGATAAAAGGCTCATGATATATGGATGGATAAAAAATGATAGGTCATAGTGAATGAAATGGATGTATGCATCATAAGAGGGCAAGGATGTGATCTCCAAAGACTATGTCACATAGGAATAACATGCCCCATTCTAGGTACAATACTTAGGATTCTTCATGACAAAGCTTATGACACTAGGATAATGATAGGCTTGTTTGGAAGGATGAGGTATATCAAAAGATATCCAAAGCATGTTTCAACATTTTGCCCCATATTTTTATCAAGATCAAAAAGAGGAAGAGAGGATGAAATGACTCGATATGATAAGTATATGGGTATGATGGATAAAGATGGTAGGTAGGATGGAAATGATATGATAAGAAATGACATGATAGGATAGATAGTGCAAATGAGACAAAGTGCCCCCAAGTGTAAGTGGCATAGAAGATCAACCTACACATGATGTCTGTTTTCCAGGTTTTCATCATGGTACTTATCCAGGGCGCCTGTTTACTAGGTTTTCACCATTGGATGAAGGGATTTCTCTTTACTCTTTTTTTTTCTCTTTTTTCTTTTCTTTTTTGACTTTTTTTTTGACTTTTTTAACTTTTTTGATTTTTGGATAAGAGAAGGGGAATATGGATAGGAGGGACTCAAGTGTCTAGTTCCATGAAAGGTGATAGTCCCACTAGAGATGGATGCCATCGTATGGACCATGTCAAATGTCATTATGCTCATAGATGTTGGTAAGGGATGACATGAAAGGGAGATGGAGTAAGTAGATGATGGATTATGATGTGGATTATGGAGGGATTGGTGGATTATGATGTGAATTATCTAGGGAAGATGGATGGGAGGTTTAGCCAAAAGCATGGACCATAGGAATGTGATGGGGGAGATATGTAGGATAATGAGTGAAGGGTGAGGAGATGGAGGTATGTGGAATCGTTGTGAAATGGAAGGGAACCATGACCAATGGTTGCACACATTGTGATAAACGTTGAAGCTTTTGATGTGGGGGGGGTGTAGGAAGCAATGGAGATGGTTGCTTAGGAGATGGGTGATGAAGTGCTTTAGGTACCCACATAGATTTAGTATTTTTATGACTTTTATTTCTCTTGTGGGATGGAATATGAGATTCTTGAATAGAGTGGGAATGTGAGGTGGAAGTGGATCGTTGGGATTTTTGAGATGTAGATGCCTCATTTGACTTGTTTTCCTTTTTCTTAGGGACCCAAACCATTTTAGTTTTGGCATTTTCTTTTGGAGGTATGGGCTTATATTGATTTTTGGATGGATTTTTCTTTTATTCTTTTATTTTGTGTCCTAGGGCATGAGGACCCTTCAGATTTTTTTCTATATAGCTAGAGGCATCAATTTTTTTGCTTTTGAATCCCATGGGTATGGTGGAATGAGTGGAAGTTTCATGTTTAGACAATGTGTGCATTGATTGGTCATGATTAGGATTTTTAGAGGATTTATGGATAGGTGGATAAGGGGATTGGATAATGGGGATATTAGGTGTTGGGAGTAGTGGAGGTAGATTAGATGGATGGATATTAGGAGTTGGAAGCAATGGTGGTAAAGTTGATGGTGGACGGTGTACGGTCACATGCTTTTGACATTTGTAGGATGATGGATGAGGGATGGCAACATATGTTTTAGGCATATGATAGGATTTATGGTGGAAAGAGGACTTATGATGGATGGAGGAAGTACCAACATCTTTAGATTGGTGTCCTTGGGGTGTATATCCAAGGCCATAAGAGCGTGGAGGGACCTTGACATGGATGGGCTCCAAAACACCTTGTTCATGAAGGCCTAAACCTTTACCTTGATAGTTCATGTTCTGAAGAATTCGATGGACAATGGGACTAGATGTGTTTTGGACACTAGACTTGAGTTCATTATTATATGAAGAAGGTGAAGTGGATAAAGGTTTTTGTTGTTCTATGGAGGAAAATTCATGAATAAGTATGGATAGACCAATAGGAAATGTTGGTGGATTTGAAATGGGGTTTATAGTGGATGTGGAAGGATCATTAGGATCTTGATTATGTTCATTTAGATCCACATTATTCATTTGATCTTCTACATTTAGTTGGGAGGCATGTTTCTCATCATGACAAGTGGATAATGTGGGATCATGGATAGGACTAGGTAGGGGGTCTATAGGAGAAATGGAGGTTTCCTGCTCATGGATAGGTGAAGTGATAGGCTCTTGACCATGGAATGCATAGAGTTGGCTAAGGCGATCGTCATATTCTTCTTGATCATAGGTAGGATCTAGATCATAGAGGGAAGCCTCATCATGAATAGGACCAAGTATGTTATGAGTGGGATCATTAGAAAGGCGTAGATCTTGATTAGAATGAGAGGTTAATGTTTCCTCATGCTTAGGATAATGCTCTTGACATAGCTCTTGGGTTTAAGTGGAAATGGAAGTGGAAGACTCTAGAAGAGGCTTGGCATGCTCTTTATGATCAACAACATGAGGGCATGATGGTATTTGACTTAGACATATAAGATCAATAGTTTGTGGACCACATGATGGAGTTGGAAGAATAGACATGACATTCAAAGGTTCATTGGTAAGCTCATTAATGGGTGCTTGACATGGGGATGGTCTATTTCGTGCTAGTAGTCTTTGGAGAAAACAGTTAAAGGGTTCTTTGGTTGATGGATTAGAGCTTGAGAAGTTGGATGGTGGTGTTGGTGTAGGACTAGTGTGCTTTGAGATTGGCATTTTATTAGATGGTGATGGAGGACTAGTAGATGTAATGGTGTACGATTCCAAACTTATGGTGGTATTTCCCTTGTCAGAAGTATCATTAAGATGACCTAAGATTTCTGCAAAGTTCTCATCATCACTAAGATCTACAAAGTTTTCATCATCATTAGGAGCAAAGTTTGACCCACTTTGGAGGATGTATGCTTTTGGATTATCTTCATGATTAGGTGAAGGGGCACCTCGAAGTATGACCTTGGGCTTGTGACTGAAATTGTTAAGGATTAGGACCATTTTAGCAAGTGGATGACTAGGAATAGGGTGATGATGATGATGAAATGATTAGATTGAATGAATTGGATTGATTAGGATGAAATTGATTTGAATGTGATTAGAAAAAAGGATGATTAGGATGATTAGAATGATATGTTTATGTGTTGGTGTTTATAGCTTGATATGGCAATTTTCAAACAAATGATTACACATGTACACACATGAATCACACACTCAAGACACATAGGCAAGTTTGAATTTGAAGTTATGAATGTGATGATTAAGCACGCACTTGAAGAAGACACATCAACAAGTCCTATAACTAGTCAAGTGGGTATGGCCAATTAGGTCTTAAGCTAGGATGCACGAGGTTGACTAGGGATAATTTGAAAGAAAAATCCTACCACACAGCTGGGAGAAAGGGGTAACCCACCCTTCACCTTCACTTCCCAAAGGTATAAAGTTCTTTGGGGCTTAACCAAGAGTGACAAGATTTTAACTCTCAAAGAAGCGTGTCTTTCGATTCACACCTTGATTAAGGTCATCCCTAGGGGTGATGAAATCCCCTAGCAGGCCTCCTATGAAAGGTATGACAAAAGCGAACCAAGTGAGGTGTTTTTTATCACACATGCACTTGATTCACACTCGCAATTGTTAATTTTTCTTTAGAAAATTGAAATGTGTCTAAAACAGTTCAAGCACTTGTTCTTTTTTAAACCAAAGGAAAATATGTGTGATTGAAAGACAATGATTCTTTTTAAGCCCAATTTCAAAGTGTGATTGCAAACAAGATGTTTATTTTACAACTCCAAATTCAAGTGTTTTGCAAACAAAATTGATTGATTAAATGAGAGATAAAGATGATACAATGAGTGCACCCAAAAAATTTCGCTTTCCAATTTGATGTGTGTGAATGGTATTGCTTCTACTATAGCTCCTTATGATCACCTACAAAATTAAAAAATGATATTAGAATGTAGCCAAAACAAAAAGTTCATCAGGAAATTTCAATTTCAGATACACATTTTTAACATAACTGAATTAGATTCGATTATTTGAAGATATTATTTATCTGAAAAATAAAAACTCAAAGAAGGAACCCCTACTAATTTTATGAGAAATTTTCAGAAATGTAAAGAAGTTAGAAAAATTCCCTGTTTTGCACTCAGAAACGTGGATTTGTGAAAAATGTATACAAAACAAAGATTTGATTATTTTGCATTATATGTGAATTCTAAATTAAATCTGTAAAACCAAGAACCCCATTAAAATTCCATAGGTTTTTCAAAAATTTAAACATTTCTGAAAAATTCGTTGATTTGCGGCCAAAAAGTTGATTTTATGAAAAAACATAAAATAGCAATAACTCCTAAAAAGATGGTGATAACCCCTCAATTTCTTTACTGTAGTCTTTTGAGATGATTACTAAGCCTCTTCAAAAATATTGTAGAGAAATACACATCCATCTAAAAGATATGATGAAATTTGTAAAACCTCGGGTTTCCTCCAGAAACTGGTAAATCTGCAACAACAAAAAACAATAAAACCTGCAAAAAGCAAGCTAGATCAAATGATTTACATCGGGTTCACCAAATGTAGTTAGGGAAAATCAGATATAAAACTAGAATAACAAGATATGAAAACCCTAACAAGCACAATAGAGCACACACTAGCATGAAAATCAAAATAAGAAAGCAAAGCAAACCGATCTCCACGCTAGATTTGATTTATCTCCATTGCTCTTCTCCACCTGCATGGTTTTGAAGGTTTGAATGTTGATATGTTGATTGCTCATTTTTGCAGCATAACGATAAGATGGATATGATAGAAGAAAAATAGATAGATGGATGAGAAGATTGAGAGAAATTTTGGCAGAGTGAGGATGCTAGAAGAAGATCTGCCAAATGACCTATGAAAGGCTTGATTTATAGGAGAATGCTGATTTGATTCAATGACCAAGATTAAAAGTCAAATTTTTGATATGTATGGTTAGGATTAAAAGTTTATTTTAGTGCCTATGATGCACATTAAGTGGGTTATGACATGAGACCAAAATTAGGATGTGAGGAAATAAGTGGGATTCTATTCTTTATTTTGGAAGAAAAGATGCTTATGATGCACAATGAATGGGAATAAAAATAGGATGTGAGTGGGAATCTCATAATTTAAATAATAAAATTATTTAAATTATTTATGCATGTGAAGAGTTGTAGTCATGTGACACGTGTTGCAATGTGACAATAAGTGAGGGATTAATTCAAATATTTAATTTGAATTATTTTGAGACATGTGAAAGGGGAATTAATTAAATAAATGAGATTTATTTAATTAATTGGGAAGGTGATTAAGTGGGATAAATGGGATAAGTGAGATAATGTAATGACCTAGGGTAAAATATTAAAAATGTTTTACAAGGTCATGTATCGACTAGGTAACGTTATGACATGGACAATTTTGGGTGTCTACAATGTGAAACTTGGGATCTTGTTGAGCCGCTTGGATTTCCTCTTGAGTTATTTCATTTTTGTCGTTGCGATTTAGAGAGTTCCAAGGATTTTCCTCTGTCATGTTTTTAGATGATTCAAGCTCTTGTTCTAAGAGTCTCTGTTTGTCGGACCTACTGAAGATTGGCATACAAATTTTTTCCCTTTCTTCTGAAATGTTGATCTTATGTGCGAGATAGTGTCAATTTGAACCTTTTTTAAATAAAGCTGAATAAGATGATTGATCTTATTGCTTGAGACATTATTTAAAAAGTTAATTACTATACTTTGTTTCGTGATGAAGGATGTATTATCCTGATAATGAAACTTCACTATAGTAATTGATTGTGTAATTCATTTTGTCTCTTGTAATTTGCAAGATCTTGTTTCAGTTGATAAGTTTGGAAATTTGAATTAACCTTTCTGACTTTGGTTCCTTGACAGTGATTTTGATAAAAAGAAAATTTGATTCTGATGAAAATGTTGATAAAATGACAGATTGATAGACTGGTTAAAATTTCGTATTCTCTGTTTTAAAAGCGCCAAAATAGAGACCAGAAGCATTATTTCCCAAAAGCGCTAGAACAGAGTCCAGAAGCGCTGAAACATGTGACCTAAGCGCTATTTTGAATGAAGCGCCAAAACAATGACCAGAAGCGCTAGATAAAATGACAGAAGAGCTACTTCCCAGAAGCATTGAAATAGAACCCAGAAGCTCTGCAAAATTTGACAGAAGCGCTATTTTACCAGAAGCGCTAAAATAACGACTGTAAGCGCTAAAACAGAGCCTAAAATCATTGTTTCATCAAAGCGCTAGGACAGTGACCCGAAGCGCTAAAACAGGTTTTCCAGAACACTAAGAACAAGACTTTTTAAGACTTTCTACTGTAAAATTTGATCGGGTCTTGTAGCATACTGTATTAGAGATTGCGGAAGATAAGAAGGATGAATCCTTTGACTATGGTTGTGGAATTGTGTGAGAGCTCCCCTCTAAAAGAAGGCTCGTGAGTAGATTGGCTTTGCTATGTAATCTAATGTGTGACCCCTAGCAAAATCGTGATAGCGGTGGATGAAAGTTATATGTTGTAAAAGAAGTTTCCGATTTTGATACAGAAAATGTTGTTTTCTCAATTTGTTTCTATAACCGATAGGTCTTTGGGGTTTTGTGACTTTGATTTTCTTCTTAAGGAACATGGTGGACTTCCACTTTCGCAGCATGGATTTTCTTATTTGTTTCGACTTGATGTTTTCAGGATGATCTTTAAATCTGATTTAAATGAATTTGTGAAAACACGGCAAGCAATATTTGAATAAGTGTTTTTAAAACTGGAAAGATTGTGTATGTTCAAAAAATCATGAATTATCTTTATTGATTTTGACGGGTTGTTTTGACAATTGTACACAAATCAAATAGACTCACACTTAAGGACAAGTAGGTCATCATTATACTCACAACCCACATCTTGCAATTACGTTGACTCACATAGCAGTGTCACCCCCTAGAGTGTGCCCATGTTTTTGTCGTTGCCAGGTGCGTACTCAAAGTGACGGACGTAGATACTGAATCCCTTGAGAAAACAATCCTTGGTAATTATATGGTGAGTGTCTTGGGAGCAGATTCTTCCCTCCCCTTGCACTGTGAGTATGACAATGTATGGATACTGACTCGACGAGCAACTACTCTATGGTTCGTAGATAGAGTTCCGTTTGGTGTGGCAAATAGATAAACTCCCTTAGAAGACCTCCCAATCTTTAGAACAAAGATTTTGGGGATGGTTATCTTGCCTACTACTGCCAATTTGGACTTTCATCAACAAATTGCATTTTTATTATAGTGGGTTGGATAACCTAGCTTTCGTTGTTCCCATTTAGGTCGTTCCCGTAAGGTGGGTATTTTTTCCCACTACGGCAGGCCTGCTAAAGGATTTAATAAAGTTTAAATGACATAAAAGAAAAGTGGATCTGGCACTTTGGTCACCCAGTTAAGGGGAGAGCATACGCCTAATCACTACAAGCACAGCATATAGATTTGTTCTGTTTTAAGCCCAAAAAGAAAGATTGTTTAATCTAAGTGAAGGTGTTGCTTCACTGAAATCATGATTTTCTTTTTAACTTCTATTGTAAGAATGTGATGACTATCCTACGATTGATAGATTTGCTTTAAGAAAAACAAGAAAGTGACTATCCTAAAATTGATCAATTTTTAAAAACTTTGAAGTGACTACCCTAGATTGATCAATTTTATCCCAAGTGTGAAAAATAAATACAATCTGGCCGCGGAAGCATTGGATCCAAACTATTTTTTTTACAGAAGCGCTGGAATATGGCACCGAAGCACTAGAATAGTTACTTGAGGTGCTAAAACCTGAAAGTGCCGAAACAGTGTACCGAAGCACCGAAGTTTGTCTCGGAAGCGCTAAATAACTGAAGCGCTGAAGTAGTGTACCAAAACGCTAAAAAACCCGATGTGCTAAAAAACCCGATGTGCTAGAATAGTAATTGGAAGCATCGAAGCTCTGAAAGCACTGGAACAGGGACCGAAAGCGCCAAAAATTTTAACGAAAGCACTAAAATAAATCACGTTGTAAAACCTGCGTAACACTTTCCAGAAAAATTGTAATTTTCATAAAATTGGGGTTAATGCCCCATGGTGGGCGCCAAATTGTAAGTGTGGAATGAGGTAAATAACATAAATACACTTCTTAATACGACATTATATCAATGATTAAACAAATTGAATCAATTCAACAAAGTAATTAATTGAAAGTGTCCTATTGCTCTCTATCCTCAAAGATTTATTAAATCTAAATTGCTCTCAGATTGTGTAAGCATATAAGATTCTTAAAATGACTATCTGAAGAACGAGATGATGATAATATAATGCTAAATGATAAATCAATTAAACTAGCATGATATTGATGTGAAACAGATAAATGTAGCTGCGAGAGGCAGCCATGGTTGAAGCTTGGATTGCTTGATGCTTGATTGTTTAGATGCTTCAATGCTTGATGTCTGGATTCCTATAGAGTAAGAGAGCAAAAGCCTGATTATCTAGATCCTCTTTTGGTCAAATGAGGCTTGTATTTATAGATTTTCTGGCTGTAGAAATGCACAGGGAAAGCTTTGAGAGGCTTGGATTCAATCTGGAGGATTGAATGGTGAGAGATGGAGGAGATTGAGAGAAATATGGAGATTGTCTCTACCCATAAAAACACCAGGCAAGAGAAGAGAAAAAATTGATGGAAGAGGATTGAGAGATCAAATTCCAAATTTGTCTCCAATTTGTCTCCAAAACTTCTCGTGAAGTTTTAAAGCATTAATTGTGACAAATTTAGACATAGTTTAGACATAGGAAATCTAATTCATTTTTGAGAGAATATGGATGGAATATTCCTTGTGCAACAATTCAAATATTTTGATTTATTTAAATTAGGAAAAGGGATATAAATAATTGAGTAAAACAAACTATAGGATAGTCATTTATTAAATTAAATAGAGGAACATGGTAATTAATAAATAAAGTGTTTTGTCTTTATTTAATTAATTCGAGAATGATGTGATAGATTGAAATAGGGATTTGATAATTAAATCGAACAAAGTACTTAATTTTGTCTATTTAATTTAGTTGAATTTGAATGTGAACTATATTAAATAAATATTTCTATTTATTTACATAGTAGAGGAAATAGAATAATTAATCAAATAATGTGTGGGTGATCCCACAATAGTGGTTTAAAATTTTTGGCCAAAGTGGACACTGAAATTATTATTTTTAACTAAATCTTCACATTCGGGCACCTATAACGGCTAAACCGTGAGGAATTTTAAGATGATGCAAACTAGAGTCTCACCACATCTTGTCTATAGATTCTAAAAATATTTTTTTCATTTTTTTTGAAATAAGATTGCACTTATTTTTCTATCTCCTACAAAAACTTGTTTTTTTCAAAAAACAGAATTTTTAAAAAGTCATGCTCACCGTATACAACATAAATTTTTTGGTATGAAGGATAAAATTCTAATTTTTTTGAATTTATATTTGTAACTATGATATCTAGCACTTTCATTGGGTCTCATATTTTTTTATTGAATATTTTTTCCTTAATAGAGTTTCGAAGTCAAACCAATTGCAATTCAGACATAGGTGGATTGTATACAACATAACTTTTTTTGTATGTATCAAAATTTAATTTAATTTTTTTTAATGGATCAAGGACATCAATACCCAGCACGATAATATTTTTAAAATATATATTTTTATAATTTTCTATTTTTCCACATGTGCAAAACATAGAGCTTAGCTTTATTTTTAGTGAAAAACATATGTTTAATAAAACTAAAAAAACACATACATAATAAAAGAAAAACATATTAAAATTATATTCGTGGGATAGCTCATTTTGAGGACTACCATAATCATTTGAAATAAATTTTAAATGAATTCATTTGATCCCCCAAAAGGTAAATCAAAAGTGATTTTTTATCAACATTTTGATAGGTGGAAAGGAGACTCATTTATAGGTATTGTTTAAAACTAGCGAGGTTCTATCCAAAGGGGTTTGATCTAAGGTGGTTTGATCAAACCCTCTTCAATTGGAATCCTTAAAATGTAAATTTTAAAGGCTTAAATCATTATATTTTCTAAAAATATGTGATTTCAGCAAAAATCAGTTCCTCTCAAAAATTGTAAACCAGCTTTGTGGGATCACCCGTGTATTTAATTAATCGGATGCTCCAGACCAATTTTAGGTGTATACAGCTATATTTGACTCAGACCAGACCAAACATCATGAATATTTTATGCATGGTTGCTAGATATCAAATTGATCTAAAGGAATCACATGTGACTACAATAAAGATAATTTTTAGATACTTGAAAGGAACAGTTGATTTTGGCTTATGGTATCCTAAGGATGATGATCTTACTCTGAATGCTTTTACAGATGCAGATTGGGTAGGATATGTGAATGATAGGAAAACTAAAAGTGGTGGTGGATTCTTCTTGGGGAAGAAGCTAGTGTCTTGGCTAAGTAAAAAGAAAAATTCTATTTCCTTATCTATTGTTGAGGTAGAATATATTGTTTATGCAAAGAATTGTACTCAAGTGTTGTGGATGAAGCAAATGCCAAGAGATATTAGAGTTGAGTATGATGAGCCTATTGCTACATTTTTTGACAACTCAAGCACCATAAACATATCTAAGAGCCTAGTGCTACATTCTAAAAAAAATCATATATCTATCAAGTATCACTTTTTGAGAGACAAAGTGAATGATAAAGAAGTTAGATTGAAGTATGTGCCTACCAAGGAAAGAATTGTAAATAGCTTCACTAAACCATTGCCTAAGGATAATTTTGAGTATCTCAAAGGCAAGTGAGGGGTGATTTCCCCTCATAATCTAAACTAAGATGCAAGTCTTTGCATCAATCTGTGCACTTGCAATCAGATCTTCTATTGGATTGATGTTTTCATGGCTGCTACTCAGGGGGAGTAGTTAGATGATTCATATATGTGGTTCAGAGCTTATATATCTTTTTCCATTGATGTCAAATGGGGAGAAGAGTAATGTGAAAAACCCTTCACGAAGAAAGGGGGAGAAGAGTCATGTAAGGAGGAGAAGAATAATTAGTTGTGTTGATGGTTTTTTTCACATCATGTGTTGCCATCAATGCCAAAGGGGGAGATTGTTGGATATTGTGGTTGTGTTGTTGATATGTGGTTGTCATTGATGTCAACACTATTAGCATTGATGATTCCTAAGGTTGTATATGTCGAGGAAATTGTGAAAATTAGAATAAAATGTTGCAGCTAGTCTATGAAGTTGTGAAGATCAGAGTGTTCAAAAGTACAGTAAGTTGGTAATCAGTAGTCACGTATTAAATGTTTTATTGTTGATCCTATCTAGTATGTTCTCTAGAATTTTCAGGGGTGTGCATCAATATTGGAGAAAATTATGAGTTTTTGAGCTCCTACATTTATTTTGTTACTGTAGCAAGCATTTCTGGAAGAATAGAATGTAATTTTGGTGAATTAAATTGTTATGTACATCCCTGATATGTTCATATATGTATCTAGATCATGCTCTATCATTATGGTATGTACGCGTTGATCAGTGTGATTGTGATCAAAGATTTTTCCTTTGTGTGTTCGATTTTTCATGTTCTTGGCCGACATGATGGTGGTTGCATGTTGTGCATCCTTATGTATTAATTTTTAAATGCTTGGTGTGTTTGAGGATATTTATTTAGGACTTTGTTATGTTGTGACCGACTTAGGTTGGTGCGCATTGAGATTTTTTCATGTATTAAGGCTGACAGTTTGTAATTCACTTATTTTGTATTTGTGGTCGACAGAATTATTGATGTAAATCCATGTAGCAAATACATAAGAGCAATTTTTTCCTCATCTTGATGTATTCTCGGTGTATGTATGTGAAGTGTGTGCAAGATATGTACGGATAAAGGTCAAATAATTTGATTGTAGAGCAAAGTGTGAAGAAGTTTGAGTGAAGCGTTAAGAAGTATATATGTGCCTAACTGGAACTGTCATTAGGATTTTGAAGAAGCTAATTTCTCTATTCAACCTCATCAGATGAATTTAATCTGATTGTTTTATGTAAGGCAGTGAGCCTTCCCTTCTGAGCAGTGACCTCTAGGCAGTGTGCCTGAATTCATGTGCATTCCTTATTCATTTTCTATTATACTTTTATTAGGGTATAATTGTGGATTAACCGTCACTATGGTTTTTTCCCTTAACAGAGTTTCCACAAAAAAATCTTGGTATTGTGTGTTTCTAATGTGTCATTGATTATTTCTTTCACTATTAATTATCAAATCTAAGATTAAAGGTTGATAAAGTAAGATAAGTTTTAAATTTTGTAACAATTGATTCACCCCCCCTCTTAGTTATCTATCCTTGTTTTTCCAACAACCAGTTCAATGGTAGATACAAGAGATGAGAGTCTATGGGGACTCACAGCTAGTTATCAACCAAATAAGTGATGAATACCAAACCAAAGATGATAAAATCACTCCTTATAAGAAGATGGTAGAAAGTCTTAAGGACATTTTCATAGATATACCTTTTGAGTAGATTCCTCGCATGAACAATTGAGCAACAAATGTTATGGAAACAATTAGATCATTCTTAGATATCACACACAACATCCTTCAATGTGAATTCTTGGTAGAACAACTTCTCATATCAACTTTTGAGATCCTAGAATCTAAATTTGCATGTGTAATTGTAGGTCTTGATTCCCTATGGTATCATGATATATTCACCTAGCTTACCAGAGGAACCCTCCCATTTGATATCACCTCAATCTTAAAAAGACCTTTGTTAAAAGGGAATCTTGATTTTTGATCCTAGGTGATACCTTATATCCCCGACGCATCGAGGGGATATTACTACGAAGTCTCAACCAAGAGTAAGCCTTAACCACCTTGATAGAAATACATGATGGCATATGTGGTTCTCATTCTAGTGGTATGGCTTTAGCTAAGAAACTATTGAGGATAGGGTATTACTGGCCAACCATGGAAAGAGAATCCCATAAGTATGTGCAAAATATTTTCTAGTGTCAACATCATGGAGATCTTATTCATTCTTCAACTTTAGAGTTACAACCAATGGTCACACCTTGGATTTTCTCGTAGTGAGGTTTTGACATCATAGGAAATATTACTCCCACCTCATCAAATGGCCAAAAGTTCATCATCATGTCCACTAAATACTTTACCAACTGATTTGAAGCCATCCTTATGACCTATATAATCGAGAAGCAAATTTCCAAATTTATCATGAATTGCCTTATTTGTCATTATGGTGTTTTGCATGCCCTTATTTCTAAAAATGGAACACCCTTCAAGAATCGGGATGTGAAAGACCTATGCCAACAATTTAATATCCAAAATCAATTCTCTACCCCATATTACCCCTAAGGCAACTGTCAAGTTGAGGCAATAAACAAGACCATTCTCAAAGTCTTAAAGAAAAAAGTCAAGGAAGTTGGTCATGGTTGGAATCAATAGTTAAATCCCACCCTTTAGGCCTATCGAAATAGTATCTACACACCTACAAGTGCAACCCCATTCTCCTCGGTCTATGGATTAGAAGACATCCTACCTATTGAGAGAAAGCTTCCTTCACTATGAGTGTCACTATAGACCCTGATCAATAATGAAAAATATAGAGTATCTTAGCTAAATGAGTTAGAATTATTGGATAAGCATCTTCTTCATGCCCTTAATCACTTTCAAGTATATCAAAATCGACTAAAATAGAGCCTAACTGGTTAGGTCCATTTTTCGTCATAACAATCTATGGACCAGGACCAATTTAATTATCAACGCTTAAAGGTGAACATTTGTAGGAACCAACCAGTAGTCTACATCTTAAAAAACATTGTGCCTAGGCTTGAAGGTTGTAAAGAAAAAAAGCATCCTCTAGTGAAAACCACTTTGGTAGACCTTTGGGCAAGTGCCTTGGTAAAAACCTAGAAAACATGTGCCTTACGTAAATAAAGCACCTTCATCCATCTTTGGCTCTTGATCCTATCATTCTTTGCATCACATCCATTCATTGCATCATTCATCCTATTTATTCCATCACCCATCTGTGTTTGTATCATAGCTTGATATTGTGAAGTATCATATTCCCCTTTAGTACTACCTGGCATATTCCTAAGGTTAGTTTGTCCTACCTATATCAAGGTAGTCTATCACATCACACTGGGGGAAATTTGTTATGGATCAGATTTTGTTCTTTTATATCTTAAGTTTATTTGCAATCCCATCAAAAATCCCAAAAACATTCATAAAATGTTCATCAAAATCTAAAAACACTTGCAAAATCCAAAAACATCCAAAATCCAAAAACATTCATAAAATTGTAAAGTCAAAATCCAAAACATCCAAAAAATATCAAAATCCCTAAAAAGGGTCAAAACATCAAAAATCCAATAACAGTGCCATGTCAAGTTGTCTGGTCTCTACATGTATAACATAGGCAAGACTCATCTTTGATAAGCCCTCGAGGCCCCTAGGATAGTCTTTTAGGTTAGGTTCTTGGTTCGAAAACTCAAAAATTCCAAAAACATTTGAAAACTTAGGAAAACACAAAAACATTTGAAATTTTGAAAACCCCTAAACATTCAAAAAATTTAGAAAACACAAAAACATTCACATAAACATTCCATAACAGCCTCAAATAACCAAAAACCAAAAAATTCACATAAACATTCCAAAAGACAAAAAAACAACCTCAAAACATATTCAAAAATGCCACAAACATTGAAATATTCGAAAAAACCTAAAAAAATCCATTCCATTTCGCTTTAACCTACAATAAAATTTCATCCTCAATAAATCAATCCTCACCTTCAACCTTTGGAAAAACAAATAGAAAGAAAGTATCACAAGTCATAAAGTGAGAACATAAGTGTCAAAATCTAAAGTCTGGATCATAAGTAAATAAGTCGCTGAAGTTTGTATCTATAGCTTATCACACACAAAGTCATAATTACAACATCTGATAAAAAATTTCTAGGATGCATTCTTCAAATAATGGACATCAACATCATAAATCACCTTGGTTATGTTAAATTGGCAAGAGATATGGATAACACTGAATATTTTTCTCTGATCTTTTCTTATGATTTATCTCAATAACTTATTTTGAGAACCTCTCGATGATGTCTATCGAAATTATTTACAAAGAAAGGAATGGGGCATCAATCATTATCTTTCAGTTGTTATGCTTGTGTATATTCTCTTAAAAATAATCTTGGTGCTTACTTTCTTAGTTGTGTGTAGGGAGGTTGTTTGGAGTAGATTGTTGACTATTGTGTATGCTTTGGTTTGATATATTCTAAACTGCTAAACTACATTCCAATGAGGTTTTTGTATGTCAAGGTGTGAACAATAATTATCCTACCTATTTGGAGAGTCAAATTCCATCATACTAGATACAATGTCATCTTGGTTTCAATACCATGATGCATTGTGTCTATGTGTTATATCAGACATAAGGAATGCCAAAAAATCCCAATCCCAAGATATGAGCAAAAGCATCCATCTCATCACCATATCTAATAAATTCTCAGTGGATCATGGAGTTGTTGGAATTTTGAATTAATCTTCAAATCAATGGTCAAATCATTTTATTCTTCTATCCTCTTTCCATGCTAACCTGTTATCATGACAGACAACAAAAACATCATCATGCATCCACCTTGCATCCACAAAACCATCAGCATACATACATCTCATATCATCACAACATATCATAAATGGGAAACATAATCAACTACATCATAATTATCATTTGAGTTGTTTTGAATAATATAGATTTTTTATTCTAAGTATCTTAATATATTGCATTATCATTCATAACATCCATATCATACACACCATCCATATATACATCCATATACATACATGCATCTTAATGACATCATAAATAGCATGAGAAAAGTACACACAAAGAAAATAATGCATCTGTACATCCTAAATTAACATATCATATCATCTCCGTATCCTAAACATCCAACTCATAGCATGTCAAAGAAAAATACTGAAAAAGGAGATAACACATGCATTACATTTCATCCATCCCATAAACATCGCATATCATATACATTACATCATAGATCATCTCATAAGCATAAATAAAACATAAAATCACATCATTTCATTTACATCCATACATCCATAAAGCATGAAATAAAAGGCATCACATCATCAATCTGTATCAGCTCATATATATCAAACAAATGATTGTCACAATACAAATATCTGAATCAATGTGTATAACTATCATCAAAAATACATATACAAGAGGCTATCAAAAATGAGCCAATAAATGTATACATGTATATAAAATCAAGATGTATATCAATCAAGTGTTTACAAAAATAGAGGAGGGGTCTATCCCTAGCTTCCTATGTCACCATCTCTTAGTTGTTGTGGCTACCTAACAGAGGTGGAGGCACTCGGATGCACCTAGCTTTGTTACTCAAAATCAGGCTTTCAATGGTGTGGAGGAATATCTATGTAGTAAAATTTCCACCAATATGCAACCTCCTCCCTTGACTCCTCATACAGTTGTGTTGACACTGTCTGTCCAACTAGACCTTCTACCTATTGAGACCGTTGCTGAGAGATGACCTCTAACTATTATCGGCGGTGGACCTCCTATGCCAAGAAAACATTAGATGTCTATCTAAGTTGGTGCTCATGGTCTCTCTATCATCACTTCCACAACCTATTGTTGAGCCTAATCTCACTCAGCTATCACTACTTGTATTTGTTATCTCAACTTTTGTATTTCTGCATCTAGGGGATCTAGCCCCACGGTGGTTGTTGTATAGGTGGCTGCTATATGGGTGACTATTGATGTAGTGGAGGTGGTGGTTGAGGTGCACAGGGGACCTTCTGATCATGTTGTTGGCCATCCTAGCCATCCTGTCCTCTACCCTACCCATCTTGTTCTTTGCCTCATCCTCTTCCTACTCCCCTCCCTCTTAGCCTCACTTGAGAAGGAATTCTCAACAAATTTGTAAGTCTAGGAGGGGGCACAAACCAAGCATCATACACAAGCATAGTCTGAGCATGGTTTTGCCCCTAATCATAGGCCTATGGTTTGGAAGCCAGCTATCTGAAACCATAGACCGCCTCATGGGGCTATATCATTGGCCCCTAGGTCACCCCCCAAGCTAATCTCATAAATATGGTGGTATACTGATCAGTCGACTTGTTCTCCATCTCACCAAATTGAGAAGCTACCCTATTCGACAGGTACCACTCAATCATCATATGCTCTCAACCCTAAATGTAACAGGTCTAGTGAGAAAAGAAGAGTTGTTGCACATCATCATACCAAGCAAGAATTTGCAACAATGGTCACCATTTGAAAACTGTCATCTCATCAATAACTCAACACCAATAGGGAATACCAAGTTAGCAAGTGTGTTGTAGGGTAATGGCACATCTATATCTATAGACATATGGATAATCTGGATCCATGTCCACCATGTGGACAATTTCTCGAAGCATGAAAATGTGCTCCCATGCCCATATGTGCAAGAGTGTGACTCATGCACCAATAGATCTTCTATCATTGTATACAAATTAATGCATATCATGATACAATGAGGCCAACATCACTGGCCCCCATGCATACTAAGTCCTAAAAATCATACAAGGCCATGTAGGCCCCCATCTAAGACTGAGTCCTTTGTCACTGAGTATCAATCTAAAAATTGGTGAACATCCTCTATACATCTCATGGTCAATCTATGAGTTCACCACGACAAAAATTTCCTAATGAAGAACCTCAAAACAAGCATCATATCTTCAATAAATATCATAAATAACATGGTCTCCATGTATCGGCAACCAAAGTATTTTTCATACATCCTCTAGCATTACTATCACCTTTCCTATGGGTAAGTGAAACAACTAGGTCTCGCTATGCCATCACTCACATAATGTTTTCATCATCTCCAAATGGGTCCTCACAATAGGCATATATGCAACATACCATTGGCAAATCTCGCCAAGGTGCTCCTATCGAAACTCATCTAAATCATCCAATGTAGCAAGTAAAGTGGGTTGGTTCTTGCATTACATCAAGGGTTGGATAACCTCCTACACCCATAAAGTGCACGATGTCAAAATTTGGCTCAAATTGATTACATTTGGAAGTTTCACCCCTAAAATGACAAAGGTGTCACCATAATTTAAATTTCAAACAATAACACCTAATGTATCTAAATTCTAAATCATGACTAGTGTCACTATATAAATTGGTGTCACAATTTGGGATTTGGAAACCCTAATTCTAAATTGCAAGTTGAGTGAAGCATCACTAATTACATATGTGTCGCAATCTGCAATCTGAAAACCCTAATTTCAAATCGCAAGATGTATCCCCATTCACAATGGCATCACTAGAAAAGTGAAAAGTGTCACCAAAAATCAAAATAGTGTCACAATATAGCAACACCGACCAAAGCTAATTTTCAAACCCTAATAAATGCATTGAAAAGTAAAAATACGAGGAAAGTATTAGATTGTGTACCATTGGTCTTGTGCCTGGAGGCCTCTAGTCCTCTCGAACCCTATCGAAAATGTGTCATGGGAGCACATGTTTTTCCATTTCGCTAAGAGGTCATAGATCAAAATGCACATATTCTCTCAAATGTGAATGCACAAATGAATTGAAAGTGACCCTTTATCACATATTTAAGTCTAAAAATTAGGGTTTTTGCCTAAATTTGACAGTGCAAGATAGGGTTTTTGCCTGTTTAACCTATTTTCATGCTTTGCAACCTATTTTGTACAGTTCTTTGGTGTTTTTTGGGCATTTTTCACATCTCAGGGCATGTTTTCGCACCTGAATCAATGTTTCACCTTTGCCGATAGATCAACCCAAAATTAAATTTTTTTGTCTGATCTCTTGAGGGTGCGCAAGGAACTAGCTTATTCCTTCCATTGGGGCAATAATAAGGCATCCAAAAAAATTAGAAAATTTATTTTTTTTTATTTGAGTAGTAGTTTTAATTTGAAAAGCGTCAGCCTTTGAACCAACGTAACAAGTACCTCGCTTCAAAGAGGGGAAAAATGTAGACACCTAAAAATGTCTTGAATGATACACACACTCAAATCTGATATACTAACATCACTTCATCTTGAAATCCTTCCTGTTTTCACTTGTTTGATTAAATTAGCCTAGCTATTTAATTAAATGCATCATTTTCATCTATTAATCTGATTAAGCTAATTAGGTTAATTCCTACCCTTTTCATGCTAATATTCCATCTTGTTAAATTGGATAAATCAAAATATTTAATTTTAACACCCTAAGTCCTCTCATTTAATTAAATAATCAAAACTATTTAAATAAATGTCATTATGATCCCTTTTCATTAAATAAATTATTTTTTTAATGGATATCCTAAATTCCCCTAATTTGTTTTAATTATTAAAACATTAATTAATTCTAGCTCTCCCACTTGCAAAGGAATATTCCTTGAGAATATTCCTCCTTTGCACATTCCTCCAAAAGCGAATATTCTCATGGAATATTCTTTCCCTCTTCACTCATTTGAAAAAAGGAATATTCTTCCTTGTAACAAACTTTCAACAAACTTCTTGAGCAAGTTTTGAATGTGTGCTTCTTTGCATGATTGTGAGCCCTTCATTAAATATCATCTTGCATTTTCAACCCTTGATTGGAACCCATGATCCATATGCCTCCATCTTCCTTCCATTCTCACCATTGATTGATTCTTTCAATCTTGACCATCAGTTTCTTTTTGCCTATTCTATAAATATACCTTGCATCTATTGAGTAGGGATCCACCTTTTTAGAGAAAACTTATGCTTTTGAAAATAAAACTCATTTGTATCCATGTTTTATGCTTAAAATTATTTTAAGTTAATTTGCACTAGCTTAGCATCTATTAATGGCTTCCATGGTAACTTAGTTGCATTCATTTAGTATATTTTTGAATTTAGATCTTGCATATTTCATTCTTGCATGCATTTATAATAGCTTTGCATACACTTACATCGATCATCTTAGCTTTTATCATGTTAATCTAGCTTTAATCATGGTTTCATTCATCTTTTTCATCAGTTTCAATTGATTTTAATCAATAAAATCGATTTGAAAAACTCATATTATCCAAGGGATTGGGAAAGGGTCGCCATTCCACATCAATGTGACACCACTCCCCCAACAGGATAAGTTTCAATGTCTTAGAGTATATTTTTATCAAGCTTTCATGTTTTAGAATGATAATTTTAAAGGATTCTTCGCTTTATTTACATTGAATGATCTTATTGGGATTGATGCTTAGTGGTTTATGTATGCTTTGAAACTCTATGGATCAAGTGTAGTTAACCTATAATATGTCATTGGTCACAATCCTTCCTTGGTTATTTCTACTAGCATCCCTAGTACCTTTGTAGCATCACATGTCATATCTCCTACCACTTTACCTCCTATAAGCATTCCATTCACTTGTCCCTCGAAAACATGGGCAAGTGCATGCAAATGCGTAGCCATTTCATGGACACATTCAAAAAAAACTTTTGAAAAGTAATAACGTGAGCGCGTTATGTTGTGTCGACCCTAAGCCTCAGCAACAATAAGCCAATAATGTGAGTGTGTTATAACGCGCTCACATTATTTTTTGTTAAAAGCAAAAAAAAAAAAGAGAAATGTTGTCATTTTGATTTCGACTATTTTTTTCTTCTAGCCATAGCCAAAACCCCTATATTTCGCACTCACATTCTAGGAGGAGCCATTCAGAAAATTCTTCACCAACAATTGCTATTTATTCGCAACGATGGTGCCACAACAATGAGGAGGTGGAGGAGGTAAGGATTGTGTGCTTTTTCTTTTGAATTTGTTATTTTTAGGTTGAATTTGATATATATTTCTTTGAATTTTTAGGAGATGCAAATCAACCTGCAAACCCTCAAGATCCTCAATAGGAACACCAACCAAATCCTCAAGATCAAAATCAACCACAAGAAAAACCTCCTCCACCAATCACTCAACCCCCTCCTGGCACTCAACAAAATTTAATGAGTGAAATTGAGAAAAAAATAAAAAAAATTGAGGATTTGATTAGTAGGTTGAGTGATGCAAATGGTTCAACCACGGAAAGAATGACCCTAGAAAATTCATTGAAAGATATGTTAACAAATGTAGATTCAATTAGCAAACAAATAACTGGATGGCAAGATAGGAGGCATGTGGCTAGGGATTTTTATGCAAATAAACTATGATATAAATATGTAAAGGATTTAAAAATTACAAAAGATGATTTTTGCTCATTATTCACTGACCCACGCACAAATCAAAATCTTACCCTCAATGCGAAGAGGTTTCCTATCCATTGGTGCCACCACCAATAGATTATGGACCACTTTTATCATAGCTAGTACATGGTCTTCGATTACCCATTGTGCAACAATTGCAAAGTCCCGTAATATTTCCTTAGGAAACTATATAGTGAGTTCATATGGAACAAAATCCCAAATTATTTTGATATTAGGTATTTCCAAGGAAGAGGTCGGCGATCGACTCAGGATAGAACCGGTGCATAGTTGGATCCTACGTGACAAGGTAGATGAGCTCTCGCTAGGCCACCTCGTGATCATGTTGTTATGCCTTCCATCGCGAAGGAAAGTGCTGACATAGAGACATTGTAGGTGATCAGCACTTTGACCCAAAGTGTGATCCATCATACTATCCCTATTCTACAGTGCCATCCACGGGATTCTTCGAGTGGTGGCCTTAAAACCCATGTGTGTCAATCTTGCGGGGTGACTTGTTCATATGACCCCACCGACACTCAAGAGGCTACTATGCAGGATATGTTTGTAGCTATGGAAATGGAGAGGGAAAATGACATTTTTCATGAGGCATATGGCATTGATAGTCAGGTAAAAGTTAGCATGTTCATTGACTTTAATTTATTAAATTTTGATTTTTAAATGCAAGATTAAATAAAAAATGTTTTATGATTTTAATAAAATTGTAGGGTCACAGTGTTGAGACTGGATACACTGGGCCCCCACCTATTTATTTTTGTAGTACACCTATCGTTGGGGTATGTAACTAATAAACAATTATAAATTTATTATAATGTTAATAGCATTATTTTACGAATGGTAATTTAGTATGTGATTTTGGATGTTGAACAAACTAATATTGGAGGTTTTCATGGAACACTTCCAAATAGCAATGGATTTACTCAACCTACACTAAGGTAATAGAATAAAGAGTTTAACTAATGAATTGTACTTAATAGATTTGTGTAGTTTATATGCCATTGTTGATTACGTTGAATAATTTTTTGTTTTATTTTCAGATGTTGCAAGTTGCAACACCTCTGAATGTGATGAGGGAAATGGAGATTGGTGTGTCATCTACTATACAATCCTCGATGGCTCTAATAGTGGAGGTATGAGGAAAATTAGTAAATTTCAATTTACATTCGTTGTTATAGATGTTAGTTAGTGAAAAATCAAACCATTATTGATTCATGTATTTTAATTTCTATTTTTATTGTTTATACAAGGCTTAAGCACACCTAAGCATGGATGTGAGAATATATCCCTCATGGAGAGAGATCATGAGATGGCGGTAAGTGATTATTTTGTCAAATATATCATTTTTTATAATGTAATTTCTATATATTCATGTCTTTACTTCTTATTGTAACAGTTATAACTTCACCATGAACTAAACACTAGGAGGATCAGCAAGAGCACTCTTTGAGCATAGCAAAAACAAGTGACAGACCTATTGCCATCCGATCAAAAAGAAAAGGGAAAGATTTTATTTCCAAAGCATGGAGAGCAATGACTTTTGATTCCAGAGCCCTTTGTTGTATGCCTACATGGCAGTTTTGTACATATTTTGTATTGGACATATTTGACATTGTATGCCTATATGACATTCTCGTAAGCCTATATGGCTATTTCGTACATATATTTCATACTTATATCGACATATAATGATGTATGCCTACATTTCTATTTGGTTAATACAAATATCTTTTATTGATGGTGTCCATATTTGCATTCTAAATTGATGGTTCAATACATATGAGTTACGTGTATTCAAGTGTATACTTTACAAATTACATGTGTTTGAATGTATACTTTGTGGCTTTTGTTTTTCATGTGTATACCTTGTATTCATGCATATACTTTGTATTAATTTATGTATACTATGTATTCATGTGAATACTTCTTGAGGTTTACGTGTTTTTGAGTACTTGTGCTTCCCTTATTGACATGTACATGCTTGACTTATTCGCATGTATAATTATTAATTGGTTAGCCCTAGCATTGATCGTTGTTATCCTTCACGATTTGTCTCAAATATTAATTGATTGATGCTAAAACAAATTGTCTAGAATAAAAAAACACATTTTCAATTGGTATTCCATGATATAATTCATAAAAATATTCCAATATGTTCTTGATGCATCAGCATCGAAAGATTTATATGTCAACTTTTTGAAATATTATTTCTTGTATACGAAATAGACTCGGGAGAAAGAGAGTTATAATTTACAATACAAATAAGAAATGGACTCAACGTTGTCCTAGACCCTCGTATAGGTCTATTTAAGAATGAAACAGGCTCTCAATCACTCTTTGAATTCAAAATCACCATTGGTAATGTAGAGTGGCTCAACCAAGTTGTGATTTGACACAGCTTCCCTCAAATATGCCCACTAAGACTCTAACATTCATTTGACTCAACAGGGTAACTCAACTACCCAACCATGGAATCTATCAAACCAGACATGACCAGAACTTGGATCAGACTTGGAAATATCCCAACATGACCAACCCAACTCAACACAACTCACCTTATGCTAGGAAACCACCTCTGACCTATCGCTTCCAAACTATGCCTCCTATTCCTTGCAACCTAACCAACTAGGAAAATCAACACAAGAACCACTCAAAAGGAATTAACCAGACCAATTACATTGGTTCTATGCATCTTATAATAATTCCCACATTTCCTCAAAGGCCCATGCCTTGACAACAAAAGACAAAGCCATGATAGGCCAAAACGTAATGCTACAAGGTAGGCCTAATTAGGCTACTCCACACAAGGGATCAAGTACCTTGGCTCACCTCAACACCCCTCAACCACAAAAAGTTTCTTACAACATTTTCCAACAAAAATAAAATGCTCCCAAGAACCCTTGTCACAAAACACTTATGAAAACAATCAAAAATCAGATTTTACTCAAAATCATGCTTGTCATATAGAGATGTCAGGCCTAGAATGCGAAATATATCTCTCCCACGTTCAATCCATTCTTTGAAACCAACATGGAATGAAAATATACATGTTACTTTTCTATTCCAACCAGATCTAGCCTTAGCACATGGTGGAGATGCAAGATATGAGGGAATTTCCTCAAAACCCTAGTTTTTGAGGGTTTCAAACCACTTGCAGAAAAATGATAAGAACTCTCCTATTTATTTATGTTTTTTCACCAAAACATTGCCAAAATAAATCCAACTTAGCCCTCTTTCAATCCATGTCATCCTTGGGACCGTACAAGAAAGCTACAGGCCATACCAAGTATGGGATCAGCAAGTTTTGTATCAAAAATCTAAAAAATAGAGAATAGTGTGAATAATTCTTATTAGATCTTCTCCAAAATTTCAATAACAACCTCCATTCAATCCTCTCAAGGATTTACATAGTTTTTTAAACCCTTATCTAACTAATCCACACCATCAACTAACTAAAAACAAAATTTCAAAACAAGTAACCGTTGCATTTCAAATTTGTTGCTTTAAGCAACTTACAAATTTGCAACTTTAGACTCCTCCAACCTAATGACTAAAACTAATGACCTCTAAACCTATACAAATGGCTTAGAAATAGCCTTATTAAATCAACAAAACTCCATTCTTTCACACTCATATACAAATTCACAAATTTTCCTTCAAAGGCTACAAAGACAACTTCTAGTCGAAGATTGAAGTTTCAACTTTTTTTATCACTAGACCCAAAAGTCACCCTAAAACATACCTAATGGTCTTAATTGACCTCATTCAAGGAAAATCATGCTCAAAATACCCACAAACTATTGGAAAACCTATTCACCATCAGATAATCACTAAAACCACTGAACTAGACCCTCCTCATCAAATGAGGAACAAGGTGCTCTACACCAATGATCATACACTTTTTGTGTGGAATACTCAAACTTCTCAACCGTCAGTTTTATGTTTATGTTTTCCATTGTTTTGCATGCAATCATAAGGGATCAAGTCAGTTGAATGCAACTCAAATCAATTTTACATGTTTCGGTGTGAAAGAGGACCATGCCTAGCATAAACCTACCTATCATGATGCATTGGAGTAGTTAGTTTGGTCACATTAATTATAAAACAAAAGTTGCACCACTTTGCAACTTTACGTTGCTTCAATTTGAAATTTTTTCCATCAAGTGAAAATCCACTACCATGGGCAAACCACTTTGAGATAGCCAAAACCAAGAGAGGTTTTTGTAGAGGGGCCCATTGTGTCATGGTATCCGAGTAATAGCACGTTGAGGTTTGTAATCATTTGGCACTTTGGACCCTTAAGGGATTGATCCAGTTGAATGTACCTCAAAGAAATTCCACGTGTTTGTGTGCGAAAGATAACCATCCCTAGTGTAAACATACCTATTCGGATGTGTTGGAATAGTCTGCTTGGTCACATGAGTTGCAGAATGAAAGTTGCACCACTTTGCAACTTTGCACTACTTGCATTTGACGCTTTTTCCATCAAGTGAAAATCCGCCGCCATGGGAAAACCACTCCGAGATAGCCAAAACCGAGAGAGGTTTTTGTAGAGGGGCCCAAAACGATCCTATAGGATTATACGAGAAGTTTCTAAGCCTTGTGGTATTTTAATAATAGCATGTTGAAATTTGCAGCCATTTTGCACTTTGGGCCCTTAAGGGATCGATCTGGTTGAACGTAGCTCGAAGCAATTCCGCATTTTTGGGTGAAAAAAAGGAAAATGCCTAGCATAAAAATACCTATTTAGACATGCTAGAATAGTCTACTTGGTCACACGAGTTGCAGAGCAAAATTTGCACCACTTTACAACTTTGCACAACTTGAATTTGACACTTTTTCTATCAAGTGAAAATCCACCGCCACAAGAAAACCACTTCGAGATAGCCAAAATCGAGAGATATTTTTGTAGAGAGGCCAAACATGACCCTGCAGGATCAGATGAGAAGTTTTGAAGCATCACGGTATCTGAGTAATAGCATGTTGAAGTCTGCAACCATTTAGCACTTTGGACCCTTAAGGGATCGATACGGTTGAACGTATCTCAGAGTAATTCCGTGTGTTTGGGTGAAAAAGAGGACCATGCCTAACGTAAACATACATATTTGGACATGTTGGAATAGTCTGCTTGGTCACACGAGTTGCAGAGTGAAAGTTGCACCAGTTTGCAGCTTTGCAATGATTGAATTCGACACTTTTTCCATCAAGTGAAAATATGCCGCCACGGGAAAACCGCTCCGAGATAGCCAAAATCGAGAGAGGTTTTTGTAGAGGGTCCCAACACGATCTTGTAGGATCAAAAAATAATTGTCTAAGCATCACAGTATCCGAGTAATAACATGCTGAAATTTTCTGCCATTTAGCACTTTGGACCCTTAAAGGATCGATCGGGTTCAACGTACCTCAGAACGATTACGTTTGTTTGGGTGCGAAAGAGGACCATGCCTAGTGTAAAACTACCTATTCAGATGCATTGGAATAGTCCACTTGTTCACACGAGTTGCAAAATGAAAGTTGCACCACTTTATACTGCTTGCATTTGACACGATTTCCATCAAGTGAAAATCCACTGCCACAGGAAAACCACTCTGAGATAGCCAAAACCGAGAGAGGTTTTTGTAGAGGGGCCCAAAGAAATCCTATAGAATTAGATGAGAAGTTTCTAAGTCAAAGGGAATAATTTTTAAGGGGTTTTTGTTGCTTCCCCTATAGATTTTGATGGAAAAGGGCATGAAAAAATAGGTTTCACCCTAGGGTTTGATAAAATATTGCATGTAGACGTTCAGTGATTGTCTTTTGAGTTTTTGCAGGTGATTTTAAGAATGTTTGAGGTAGTGGCATGTTTTGGTAAGGTGTGGAACCATTCCTTTTAATAAACCCTCCTTATATTAGCATAAAATAAGGGTTTCGGTTTGACATGGTGGGGTGAGTTTGTCCTGAGACAAATTGTGGATCTGAGGGTTCGGATACATGATAATTGCTTACCCAACAAGTTAAGGGGTTTTTTCAATGTTTAAAGGTATGTTCCTTTGTAAATTAGGCATAGTTATCCTCATAAGGATAGTGAAGAAGGTCATTTTTGAATCAGATGTTCCAAGATAGTCACTATTGATTTTGAAGTATGTGTTGTAATGCAATAATAGCTATCTGGATCAATCATTTTTTTGTGAAGTCATTTGAGAAATTTTCCCCAAAACACCACTTGGAGCCACACTTTTCACTTGAAAATTCATCATAAAACCCTTTAGCAGCAACTCCACCTTTGTTTCTTGAATTCACCTACACAAATAAACACACACACACCTAAAACATCCTAATACTAACTTACTCCATTGATCTAATCTATCAAATTCGGTGGAGTACTTATTATTGGTTTACAGATCAAGTTGAAAAAAATTAGTTCAAACTAATGATAAACTCAATGGATACCCTCCTAAATAGATTCAAATGAAATATACTTCACTATTCTACCTTAAACAGCAATATTCAAGGCCTTAAACTACTATACAATCTATACAATTTAATGAACAACTGGAAAAACTCATAAAATCACTAAAATAGGGACTTTATTGATTGTGAATATTCAAGAATACAAAAGATCTCTATTTTTCTTGACCTTACATGCTCTATATAACTTCTTTAATCACCTAATGACCTCTTTGATACTTTTAATACATTACATATGACCTTTACATGACCTTTTTCACATTGTTTACATTTCAAGATTCAAATTTTGCAAATTTGCCTATTAAAGGCATTTACAGAACAAGGTGCTACTGCACCAAACATGAAATCCAAAATTACAGTATTTGAGTAAATCTCATTAAAATGCCTTAGGTACTTCGTTCTCATGAATATTTTACAATCTCACTCATACATTTGAGATACTCTTTAAATGTCTACATCATAGGTGCACATTATGAGGTTAACTTCAATTGAGTCACTTGAGATTTCCTCGATAAGCTTCACACGCTCTTTTATAATGGCTTGAAATCAAAATTGAGATTTGTCAAGATCACAAAAATAAGGATTTTGCATTGCTTTTTTGGCTGAGATTCTCTTTGATGGCTCATAAATCAGCATTTTCTGCAACGAGAGATCAATCAATTTTTAGTAGTTTACTTACAAATATGCAAAGTAAAAGAGAAAAAGAAAGAGCATCCAAAATGGAAATGAAATAAAAATAGATGGAAGGCACTTACACATAGGCATGAAGGTCTAACAACTTAGTCACTCCTGGTCATATATCTTCACTAGGAATTCCAACATACCTATTGCACACAACACCTCTCATGAATAGTGTAAGTTGAAATCTCAAATGCTCTTATAATGTCTACATCATAGCTGCTCATAATAAGGTTAACTTCAAATGAATAAATTAAAATTCCCTCACCAAGCTTCGCACACACTTTTCTAATGGCTTAAAATCATGATTGAGATTTGTCAAGATCATCAAAATAAGGATATTGCATTGCTTTTTTGGCTAACATTCTCTTGGATGGCTCGTATATTTGCATTTTTTGCAAGGGGACACCAATCACTATTTAGTAGGTTACTTAAAAATATGAAAATTAAAAGAAGATGATAGCATTGGCATCAAACAAATTAATGTGCATACAAGTATAAATTAATAAGAACCAATATGCATATACTTAAAAATTAATCCAACGAACCATCTGGGTTTTCTCTACTCTTTATTGTGTCAAGTATTGCCTCATAGTCAAACTCAAAAACCTTCCACAAGCACTTGTTCAAAGGTCTACCCCCATATTTTGTCAAACGAACATTGGATGCCATGACAAGGTTTGACTAATGAAGAATCTTACGATGCGTGTCAAAGTCCTGAAACAACCAATGTTTAACACTCGAATGTGGGTACCTTCTAAGCAACGTTCGAGTAACCACAACTAATCTTGTAGGTTATTCAATATTTTCTCCATCTATAACTGGGGCCTCCAATTTATTTTTGGCCTCAACACAATGACACAAGTAATATTCAGTTACCTCTTCATTATCTTCATTTGCAAGAACTACATAAACATGCCTTGCATTGATATGTGTAGCAAATCTCTTGAAATTACTCAACATTATGAATACACCACAAAGTAAGATAACGATATGGAATTTCAACAACTAAGCAAGTAGATATATCACTTGGTTGAACTAGATCTGATATGTGGTCAAAGTCAACCAATGATTCCATCTATGTTAGTTCCAATACTGTCAAAGGGTGATACATGTGAAGTGGGCTAAGATAACTTGTCAACTATTTGTCAACCCACTCCCCTAACTCACAATCATTCCAATCTTGCATTGTACATGAAGAACAAAAGCATTCCATCTTTTGTGTATCAATACTCCATGAACCTGCATTTGAGCTAAGGAAAGAGTGTAACTCACTCGATCCTGTTAGTGTACAATAGTCCTCGTATGGTGAAATGTTAGTATCATCCATCAACCAATAAAATCTATGAATTGAAGACATACCTTCATTACCTGGACCCATCCAAGTATTACACCATGCGATGATTGATTTTGCATTTGTCAAATTTGCACTGTCTTTATAATTTAACTCTTCTCGTGCTAATGCTCTTTTCATGCATGCTCCTGCACCATCATGCTCCCCCTTTCCATGTATGGCCTCACAAAAGTTTCACATATGTTGAACACCTGTAATGACATGCATCTTGCACAACTAGTTGAACATGAGTGAGTTCTTCAAATGTGTTCCACAGTTATCCAACCATATTATATGTCAGTTGTATTTTATTCCCCTCTGAGCCAAACCACTATAAAACATCTAGAAGCAACCTTGCACGAACTATGAAGAATGTGTGTGATCATCACTAATGTAAAAGTGGTACTCCCTCAATACCTTCCTTTGGTCATCTGCACTATCAAATGCATGAATGAATGCTATGTGCACAAATATTGAAACCTGTGTGGAGTTGTAATATTGTGACTACACCTCACGTTGTGGTTGTAGAGTGTAGTTCTCCACAAATTCAACCACTGATACTTTGTTGCCAACTGGAAAGGTGTCCTTGTATTGCTTGAATTGTGTGTCGAACCACCGTGCTCTATGGGTATGCATTGCATACTCAAATAGTATATTGTCAGGAAACATTGACATAAACTGGTACACTGGAATCTTCTCAATAACCAAATCATGTCTTTTTGCTTCAGACCCATCTTTTGTAGCATATGCCATTGTTTTATACTTCTCAAACTCCACTAGTTTTTGTGCCACCTCATCTATGCTTTCCATATGTTGACATACCGACATACGCTGGAAGCCACCGCAACACTCACATGAACCATCCAATCATGTTGTCCTACAGAATATCTAGCCATCCTCTATTTCACATAAATTTTTTGATAAGAAATCTCTTGAATATTTTGGTGGGGCTTCAATGCCACAATCCTATAAAACATCGTTAGTATGCAAATCTAAACATATAGAACAATAAACATCATAATGGTTAGAGAATTCAATATGTAATCTACAACAAGTAGTGTGTGTGTGATTTATCTTCACATAAAAAGGTTTAAGAATTTTAAAAAATCTTTGAGAAATACTAATTTGAGGATAATAATTTTCAAATATACGAAAAAATTGGGTTTGAGTTATATCCAAAAAATGCTTTGGATGTATCTCACGGTTCCGACAATAGATTCTCCTTCTTACCACATCCCTTTGATTTGGAGATGGCCTTGTGTTATTCTTCCAATACTCTTCAATTATTGTTCTCAAGGCTTCGACAACTTCTTTCTCTTTTCATGACAATCTCCTCGATAATCCCCATAATTCATTTGAATCAGTGCCCTCAATTATTTTTCGCCTTTGAATGGCTCTTGATAAAGGTTTTCTTTTAATTCCCATTTTTTCACTCATCTTTCTAATGAGACGAGTTCCCTTTGCTCGACAGCTTACCAAATTTAATGTAATGACATGTCAGGTGACATTACTATCCTTTGAGCGTGAGGTCTTACCCACACTCTCATAAGCATCCATTAGATTCTTCAAAATGGTGTCTTCACTTGATGCATTCAATGTTATCAACCCAAGATTCTTCATGATGTTCCTATACTTTACACCCTGCATCATTTCAACAAATAGTTGACATCTTGCAGTCTCATTTAGCCTTTCAAAGAAGAATTTCCAAATCTTATCAGAATATCTTCTACAAGTATGTGTTGAAATCTTACCTTCAATGTGCTGAAAAAATCCCATCATCAATATTAATCAAATACTTTGGCTTTCTATGCAAAATTCTAGGTGGTGTTCTCCTACGTACATACATCTCAACATTAGGAATTTCATCAATATTTAACTGAGGTGGGCTAGATTGTGTACCTTCGATCAAGGGTAGAAAAGAAGACATACCTTGAGGTTCATGTGGGGATGATGCAATACCTTCATCAAATCTGAGTGATGATGTACTCTCAACTTGAGATGTTTTGCATGGTGTCCAACAATATTCACTTGCGGTAGATGGTGTCCCTCGATACTCACTTGTGGTAAATGGTGTCCTTCCATATTCACTTGTGCTTAATGGTTTCCCTTCATATTCACTCGCCATAGAGTGTGTGTCTCCAACTATAGTATCCAAATCTATCTTACCATGATGCTTTCGCATTCATGCCTTTTGTGCTACCAATACATTTTATCTCTTTGATGGTTGAGGTTCCTCTTCAATTGGCTTGTTTTTGTCAATCATTTTCAATTTCTTCTTTTCACGATATGCTGCCAACCGAACTCTCTCCTTTTCTTTGAAGGTTTCCTTCTTTTCATCTCTTAGTTTCCTCTTTGTTTGGTTATTTGGCATGTCAGATAATTTTATCTATAGCATGGTAATGAGATGAATATTAGTTCCTAAAAAATGTATCTATTCAAGTTAATCAAATATATGTCATTTAAGGCTTCATAAAGAATACTTAGAATCATCCTGTACAAGAGTTAACCTAGCATAGAAAAAGGTCACATGATTTTTTTTAATCCAGAATTCCTTAAAGAAATGTGGTAATGTGGCATGCCATGATTGCAAGATAGGCTCAAAATGGAAGCATGGACAAGCATATAAAATTTCAACTTATGTCATATGTATATGTATACAAAATGTGGAAGTATACATGGTGTGGGAGCACCATTTAATGAAAATTTTCAATTCAAGAAGTTGTTGTCTAGGCTCTATGAGAACATCGATGCAAAGACTGATTTAGAAGATTTGAAGGAAGATTGAATTGAAAATTACTGTTTTTCAATTTTTTTGTATTTCTTTGTCTTTTGCAGCCTTGGTTCAGACCGTATAGAGAGGTTTTGAATATAAATCTTCTTGAATCACTTTGGGGCATGTGTTAACAGTGTTTTTCATTTCATTTGAGACTTTAACTCCAATTCTATTGGTAGTTTGGATTGAATCTTGTGTTGTAGGTCTATGTGCCCTAATTAAAGGGTTTTAAAGGTGTCAATTATGTAAAATTGGCCCATTCCACTCACTGTGATTAACATAATTGGTGGAATGGGTCTGAATCATCAATAAATAGGTGAGGGAATGTTGTTTGTGTGTAGGGGAGGTCTAAAGGGGTGTTGGGCATGAAGCCCTAGAGTGAAATTTTGAGTTTTCTATTTGATTTTGAATATTTTTGATATGATAAAGTGTGTTTTGTGTTGGGGAAGCATGGTTTATTGTTGAATTGAGTTTCTACATGCCATTTTAGACCTATTTGAATTATTCATAGGATTGTGTGAGGGTTGGATGATTTTTTTTCAATAAACCACTAGTTTCTTGGGTAAAAAGGAGTGTTTTTGGTGTAGGGGCACCTACACCTTGGGGTAGAGGTAAAATGAGTCTTGAAGGACTAGTAGGGTGATTTGAGATTTCTTTTTCTTAATATGCAATGGGGAATTAGCAAAATATGTCAAATTAGGAAAAATGCAGTTGCACATTGTCAGTCCATGTCAAGATGGGTAAAAGCAAGGTTCTTGTTGTTTTTGAGTCTAATATATTCATAAATGTTAAATAAGGTCTATGAGACCACTCTTAATATGTATTTAGTTCTTTTGAGTCATTCTAGGTGTTTAGGGGGGAGATTTTTCTTGACATTTGAAAAAAAATGCATTTTTAGAAAAGTTGTCAAGAGATAAGTTAGTTAAGAAGTTAAAAAAATAGTTAGATACATTGGGGGAGTTGAGTTTGAAGGGAAAGAAGATAAATATCATGTAAATTATTGAATGGAGGCTCCTCTTCAAGATTTGAATCAGATAAAATAAAGGAATTCTTTGATTTTTGTGATTTTCCTATGCTTTCTTATGTTCTTTCTCTATGTACAAACCCATATAGGTGTGTGATTCCTTGAAGGTTTGGGAGATCATTGATGCATGAATTTATCTTCACTTGAATCAGGTTTGGTGTCCTAATTCCATTTTAGAAGAGAGTTTCAGTCATTTCTCCAAGTCTACCCTATTTTGACAGTGTAAGCATTTGCAGCTATAATGTATTGATTTTCACCAATCCACCCATTGTAATGGATCTATAACTTAGTGGATTGGTGTGTAACATAATAATCTATATTTAAAATGTGTTTGGGAGTCTAGAATAGCATGGGTTTGGTCGATGGAGTGATGCATTATGTTGGGCAGAGCACATTTCTATGTGAAAGTGAATAAGCATGGTGGTGATTCTTAAAACTCACGAGTGTAATAGCATTGTGAGTGTTTGATAAGTTTTTCCAGAGGTATTGGAGGGTGTTTGGACCCTTGGGAGGATTGGGAGAGGCTTGGAGTTGTGAAATCCTTGAAAACCCTTGTTTTTGCTTATGTTTTGGAGGGTTTCTTGGGACAGTAGGGTAATGACCTTATGTGGGAAAATTAATCATGAAATTGGTGGTTTGGTATCATTAAAATTGACTATTCTTGGTCTTTTATTGGAAACCTCACCTTTAAAAGGTACTTCCTTTGCAAATTTGGGGTAATTGAGAAGCCTTTTTCTAGGTAGGCTTATTGGAAGTCAAACATAGTCCAAAGAAGTCACCCCTAGTTCTGATGTATGTTGTGTGCCTGGAAATGGGTTGATACAGAGTGGTGGGAACCCAAGATACAAATTGACACAACTTCTCTCAAATATACCAACCAAGACATCAACCTTCAATTGACTCAACAAGACAACAAGGTTACCTATCAACCATGACTCTTCATTATGACTCCAAATTGAAATTTGATGCAGGAAAAGAGTGTGAAAATATTCAAGATTTCATCATCTATATATTCAACCACCTCCAAAAGGAAGATCAAACAAACTCTTCTAAAAGCCACTTTTGACCCAAAATTGCCTTGTAGGCTTCACAAACCAGTTTTAGGGTTTTTTCTCACAAACCTCCCAAAACACTTTTCAAAAAACTGATACATCTAGATATCCATTTTAGTGGTATGATACATATAAAAAATCCACATATTACTCTTTTAAGACACTTTCCTCAAAATGATAAATTTCATTGTTTTAAGGCCCAAATTAGCCAATTTTACAAAGGGACCCCCTCAAGAACCCACCACCAAGCCTCCATGACCAAAAAAATTATTTTCTTAGGTTTCAAAACTAACAATTATCAAGGTTCAAGGACCCCAAGTACTCATTTCATCAGCAAATTTTAAACCCCTCTCTAGAACCTAGGAAACAAAGGTTTTTAGGCCTCCTTACTGAATCTCTACCTTCCACAATTTCCCAATTCAATCCAACTACCTAGAAACTTCTATATAGGTCCTCCCAAGCTCAAGGAACCCTCATCTACCCTTTGTAAATGCTGCACTCCTCTTTCTTAGGTCTGCACCATTGTTTTCTATGAGAAAATAGGGTATTTCCCCTTAAACCAACATCATTCATGAGGAGACTTTAAACTTTTTCTTCTCTAATCCTAAGAAAATATTGAGTACATCCTACATGGTCACCCCACTAAGTCACAGAGAGCACAATAGGTGGGATGGCATCTAAGACATTAAATTGCCCTCAAACCCTTGACTGTCCAACAACCCGATTTCTAGAAATTTATGAATTCAAAGCACAAAGTTCAATGAAAACTTCTTCAAAGGGAGATAAATGAAAGTATTAACATTCCTTTATGGAAGAATATAAATTTCACATGATAACAAAGCCTGTACAACCTGTATAGGGTTTGTAAACACACAAAAAGCAATGAGATCTTTAGAAAAATAATGTAAATGCAAGTTTCTTTCTTATTCAAACTCCACCAACCTCTTGAACGAGGCCATAACAGGTTTTGAAATACAATTTTAGGCCCTTCTCCAAATGATCCACGTCCATAACCAACCTATAACCACCTATTAACTACTAAGACCTTCATTTTTCTTAAAAATTCCTAGCATTGACAGCTTTTGCTAAATAAGCAACATTATGCAACTTTGTTGTCCAAGACACATAATACCACTCAAAAACCTTTATTTCATGCCTAATACAAATTCTAGACTCTTTTCTTGCACTTCCATTTATAATTTGAATAATTTACCTTCAAAGATTATATGGAAAAATTGACAACTTTTTGAAGCAAGAGTGCATACTTGCACATTTGATCACCAAACTCACAAAATCCCTAAATACATGAAATATTGGTCCATTCATACCTTATTTTCAATTAAATCTATGACAAAGCATCTAAAAATTCTTGAACTCACCCAAATACCTTAAGACAAACTTTCACCAAAGTAGATTTTGAAACATGGTTGTAGGTGCTCCTGCACTACGGGTTAGGAATACTGCTAGGGGAAGCATGCTCAAAGGATGAATTTTGGTGAGATATTTGGAAGTTTTATTTGGTTTATTTCAATAAATAACATGCTGATTATAGTGTCTTGTATGTCTAGATAATTTTTGGTAGTTACCCTCCATGTTTTGTTGTTATTTTGCCATGTAAGTTGAAGCATTGAGTTCTTGAATTACTGAATCATGAACGAATTGAATGGTTATGAGTTTCTAATCAAGTTTATGCTATGTTACAATCAATTTTATGATGTTTAATCTATTTTTGAGTCTAACAAAGAGTTGAAGCCAAGTTCTAATGTTTTGTGGAAATATGAAATCAAGTGAAATTGAAGGATTTTGATGAAAAGATGACTGAGTTTGTTGGTTGATCTTCTTCAATTTAAGTTAGGGTCAAAAGTACCCTTGATGATTTTTGGATCCTGGTAGATTCTCTACATAAGGTTTAAAATGGTAATTGGAAAGTGTATATAATTGTGTAATTTAAAATGTGCATTGACAACCTAAGGTTATAATGACAAACAAACAATGATCAACATGGAATATGCAAAATAACAAAAATGAAAGCAAGCAATAATAGAATGAAAGAAAATGTGTAAGGACTTAACATACCTAAAAATCCAAACTTTCAAATCAAGGAGTTCAACCCAATTATGTAGCCTTATCTTCTTCTTTCTTCAAACTCCACAATAATTTGACTTTTTCAAAAGCTTGTTCCCCTCCAAAGTTCAATTGTAAATCAGTTTTCAATGGAATTCAAACTTGAATTGATATGATATGTCTTTCAATGTGGAAACTCTTCTATTTCATTGTAAAGGTGGTGGAATGTTAAAAACATGCTTGCACACTTCACAACATCATCAAAAAGCTACTTTTTTTCGAAGCATGCGACGAACCAAGAGAATATGCAGAATGTGGGCCTTGACATCACGGGTATATAGAGTTTTTTAACCCTTTTTAGTGGAAGAAAAAATTCACTTGTGTTATAACATGAGCACATTATAACACAAATGCGTTATTTATTGCTAAAATGGTAACATCTATACTTCTTCAAAACGTGCACGCATTATAGGAAATATGGTTTTTTTAATAGATTTATTTTCTCCCTCTTTGTCTATACCCTTAATCCTAATTCTATATCTCTCCCATGTACCCTTATAGAAGAGGAGATAGAGGTGAGTGTGTGTGTGTGAGAGAGAGAGAGAGGTAGAGGGAAAGTGGGAGAGAAAGAGAGAGTGGGAAAAAGAGAGAGTGGGAGAGAAAGAGGGAGAGAGAGGGAGAGGGAGAGGGGGAAAAAGAGATAGTGGGAGAGATGGAGATGGAGAGGGAAGGAGAGAGGGGGAGAGTTGTAGAAAGAGAGAGTGGGAGAGAAAGAGGAGAGGGAGAGATGGAGGAGAGGGAGGGAAAAGAAGATAGTGGGAGAGATGAGATAGAGGGAGGAGAGAGAGGGAGAAAGAGAGAGTTGGAGAGAGTGGGAGAGTGGGGGAGTGGGAGAGGGGGGAGTGGGAAAAATATAGACTGGGAGAGAGATATAGTGGGAGGGAGGGAGGGGGAGAGTTCGAGTTAGAGAGAGTGGGAGAGTGGGAGACTGGGAGGGAGAGAGGGGAGGAGTGGGATAAAGAGAGAGTGGGAGAGAAAGAGGGAGAGGGAGGGAGAGAGGGAGGTAGAGGGAGAGGGGCAGAAAGCGATAGTGGGAGAGATGGAGATAGAGATGGAGCGAGAGATAAACTGGGAGAGAGATAGAGGGTAGAGGGTTAAGGGTTAAGGGTTTAAATGGTTAAGGTTTTAAGGGTTAAGGGTCAAAAGGGTTGAGGTTTAAGGATAGAGGGGAGAAAGACAAGAGTGAGAGAGAGTGGGAGAGAGGGAGAGAGAGAGAGGGAGAGGGATAAAGAGAGAGAGATAGGGAGAGAGGGAGGGAGAGGTAGAGTGGGAGAAAGGGAGAGTGGGAGTGATTGAACAATGAGCGAGAGAACTAAGAGAGGGAGAGGGGGTAGGAGGGAGTCATTAAACCCTAATCCCTCAACCCCTATAGCCTCTTAATCCATCAACCCTCAACCCTTGAACCCTAATCCCTTGACCCCTATACCCTCTCAATCCCTCAACCCTGAATCCTCAACCCTTAAACCCTAATCCCTCAACAACTATACCCTCTTAATCCCTCAACCCTCAACCCTCAACCCCTATACCCTCTTAATCCCTCAACCCTCAACCCTAAACCCTTAAACCCTAATCCCTCAACACATATACCCTCTTAATCCCTCAATGCTCAACCCTCCAACCTTAAACCCTAATCTCTCAACCCCTATACCCTCTTAATCCCTCAACACTCAACCCTCAACCCTTAAACCCTAATCCTTAAACCCCTATTGCCTCTTAATCCCTCAACCCTCAACCCTGAACACTTAAACCCTAATCACTTGACCCCTATACCCTCTTAATCCCTCAACCCTTAGCCCTCAACCCCTAAACCCTAATCCCTCTACCCCTATATCCTCTTAATCCCTCAACCCTCAACCCTTAAACCCTAATCTCTCAACCCCTATACCCTCTTAATCCCTCAACCCTCAACCCTCAACCCTCAACCCTCAACAACTATAACCTCTTAATCCCTCTACCTTCAACCATTAAACCCCAATCCATCGACCCCAATACCCTCTTAATCCATCAACCCTCAACCCTCAACCCTTAAACCCTAATCCCTCAACCCCTATACCCTCTTAATCCCTCAACCCTCAACCATCAACCCTTAAACCCTAATCCCTCAACCATCAACCCTCAACCATTAAACCCTAATCCCTCAAACCCTATACCCTCTTAATCCCTCAACCCTTAAACCATATTCCCTCAACCCCTATACCCTCTACCCTATAACCTCTTTATCCCTCGACCCTTAAACCCTCTACCATCAATCCTCTACCCTCTACCCTAATCGCCCAACCCTTAAACCCACTTAGTAAACTCTCTACCCTAATCTCTCAACCCTCTTGACCCTAAATCCCCCAACCCTTAAACCCTTACACCCTTAAACACTCAAGCCTAAACCCTCATCCCTCAGCCCTCAACCCTTAAACCCTCTACCCTCTACCCTCTACCCTCTAACCTCTACCCAATACCTTCTAACCTAAACCCTAATCCCTCAACCCTTACACCCTTAAATCCAAGAAAACTCTCTACCCTAATCCCTAAACCCTCAACCCTTAATCCCCCAACCCCTATAACCTCTACCCTATACATTGGACCCTCAACCCTAATTCCTTGACCCTATACCCTATACCCTCAACCATCAACCTTAAAACATCAATCCTAAACCCTCAATCCTAAACCCTCAACCCTTAAACCCTAAACCCTCTACCCTCTACCCTATACATTAAACCCTCAACCCTCAATTCACAACCCTCAACCCTTAATCCTTCAACCCTAAATCCTTAAACCCTAAACCCTCAACCCCTATACCCTCTACCCTTTACATTGAACCCTAAACCTAATTCTTCAACCATATACCCTCAAACCTATACCCTAAACCCTCTACCATCAACCAAGTAAACCCTTAAACCTTATACCCTATACCCTCAACCAAATACCCTCTACCATCAACCCTATTCCCTCAAACCTCAAACCTTAAACCCTAATACCCTAGAAACCATCCATCCTAATCCCTCAACCCCTATCAATTTCTCTATATATATACATCTAACCTCTCCCTCCCTCCCTCCCTCCTACACTCTCTAATTGTCTCTATGTACCCTCTCCCTCTTTCTACGTACCTCTAGTTCAATCAATCCCCACCACCCTCTCTTGCTCCCTCTATCCATCTCTCTATGTCCCTCCCACTCTATCCCACTCTCTCCCACTCCCTATCTCTCCCTCTCTCTCATGTCTCTCCATCCCACCCCCTCTCTCTCTCGGGTCTCTCCCTCTAGAAACATGCCTAGGTAACTCTCTCTCTGTCTCTCTCCCCTCTGTCTATCTATCACTCCCACCCTACCTAGATAAGTCCCTCTCACTCCACCCCCCTCTTTCTCTACCTCTATTAGGTCACTCCCTCCCACACCCTCTCTATATCTCAGGTCTCTCACTCACACTCCCTCTCTCTCCCACTCCCTCTCTCAACACTCCCTCTCACTACCTATCTCCCAAGTCTCTCCCTCTCACCCCCCTCACACTCTCAAGTCTCTCCCTTTGTCACCTTGCCTATATATCTCTCTCTTTCTCTCCACTCTCTCTCTCTCCCACCCCCCCTCTATCCCACCCACCCTACCTAGCTAATTCCCTCTTACTCCAACCCCTTCTCTCCCACTCCCTCTCTCTTAAACTCTCACTTCCACCCCCTCTCCCTCTCTCTAAATTCTCCCTTCCTCTAAAGACATACGTAAATACATACATACTTAAATGCATACAAGCATAATACATATGTACATACAATCCTACATCCATACAAGCATACATACATGTGTGGATACAATCTTACATACATATAGGCATACTTACAATATGCATGCATTCATACATACAAGCATACATGTACATATAAACATACAAATATATCAACATACATTAAATATACTATCATTTAACAAAAAGGAGGACATAATGTGAGTGCATTATAATGTGCTCGTGTTATGTCTTAGTTGACATGTACAGAAGCAAAAAACCATGTCAAAACTAAAATATAACATCCTCGCGTTATATATTTCTTTGGGAATCCCCAAGCGTTAGGATTGGTATTTTCCTTTGAAGACCAACCCAAAGGCTTGAAGGGCATTCCCAACGACCAGAGACGTGTTTTTACAAAATCTACCATATTTCACATAATCGAGTTCATGCTCACCATCAAGATTGCATGTGGTTCAATATCAAAAAAATCAAACACATGGGTAATGTTGGGTTCTCTCTTAACTATCCAACAATGTAATTTTTTTCACTTTCAAACAATTTTAAGCCTTTCATCCATAATTTATTTTGTTTGTATGTCTCTTTTTTGCCAAAAAGTAGTGTTTGGTTTTTTTGTGTTATAAATTAACCGTTCATTGAATTTTCAAATAAATTACATTTTTACAAACTAGACTCCATTCTACAAATTTAAAAAATAAAATTAAAAAAAAATCAATTAGTTTCCAAAATTTGTAAGGGTAGCATGACCAAAATTTTTTTTTTTAGGAAGTGTCCACTTCGAAAATTAGTAAACAAATGAAATATTCATTAAAAAATTATCAAACAAATCATGCATCAACTACATACTGTTAGCTAACTTATCACCGTGGTGATTTTTAAAATACTAAAAAAAAGTTCACCGTACGAGGGTCGTACAAGAGTTTCTATGTTATATTTTTTGACAAAAACAAAACCAATTCATGTACGTCCCTTATTTGAACCCCTTAATCTCAACCATTTTCAAAATAAATTAGTATTTTAGAAAGTAGACTCAGGGCACTTGAATCTTTCTTTTTGTTCCATCTCAAAATTTTGAGTGTAAGTATCCTCAATTTCATGTCCAAGGTTGGTATTTCCTGATTTTAGAAAAAAAATTGTCCACTTAAGTCCCCTTTATGGGAACCATCTTGGTGCACTTACCCACATACACACCTCCACCTTATTCACCCCCATCTCAAAATGCCAACAATGATCCTCTCATAAATCAACTTTTGCAAATTGTTTTATCCCTTCAAATGCAAGTTTCCATCGTAAACCAAAATCAAAATGGTAAACCTACATACTATGTCCAAAGCAACCCCTAATCCCTGGAGATATTGAGAACGTCGATGCCACAAGGTATGGAGGGGCATAGATTTGAGAAATATGGGGGGAAAGGAGATCCTTCTAACAATTTTTCCACTTATACTGCCTTTTGTAGTGACTTTATTCTTGAGGATAGGCCCTTGGCTAATATTTTCCCTAGATCCTTGAAGGATACTACCTTAGAATGGTTTTCTTCATTACCAAAAAACTCAATTCATTCATTCAAATAAATTTCTAAGGCCTTTATAAACCATTTTCAAGTGCATATGACTCTTAAGATGACCTTAGCCGATTTGATGAGATGTAAGAAAAAAGATGATGAAAAGATTACTGACTTTATTTCATGCTACCCGTTGTTTTATTCCCAAATCAACATAAAGATTCCCCACCCTCACCTTCAAATTATTTTTATTGAGAACTTGCAAACTAAGATAAAAGATAAGCTTACCATGATGAAGTTTCCATCCTTTGTGCATTTATGTATTGCCCTTTGTGATTACCAAAACTTGATTAGTAGTCATGAAACAAAATCCACCTCTACCCATCCTGAAAAGTTTGAATCCGCAAACCAAAAAAATTATCAACCTTTTAGAAAATAGAATAAATGATTCCTTCAACTAAATCCCCCTCAAAAAACAACTCAACATGTCAATACCCAAGTGGCCACTATAAGGAAGACAACCCTTTTCGCATTTGGGGATCTGGCTAGGAAATTTACTCCCTTACCCGATACCCTCCATAACATAATGTCACAACTTTTAGAACATAAAATGATTACCTTGCCTCCCATTAAAATGCCCTATCTGAATAAACGTTTACCCCCAAACTTTAGATCCAATTCCTATTACCATTATCACCAAAAAATGGACATGACATGGAACATTGTAAGCGTCTTAAACATCTTCTGCAACACCTCATTGATTCTAGTCGATTTTCAATTAGAGGTGTTAATAATCAAGTAAATAAAACCATTTCCCCTCCCAACCAAAACCTACAAATCTTTACCAACTCTATGCCTAATCATAACATTTCATTTTTCAAAGCTAGCAAAACTAAAAAGAACGTTCTGATGAATGTTGACACAAATGATGAAAACAATGATACTATTCAACAAGATCCCATAGATATTGATGAACAAGGTCCTATAGATGTTATGGTTGGATTGATAGAAGCTATAACTCGTAAGGTCTGAACTAAAAATACTCTTTACATTGTTTTCTCATCTAAAGATAAACTTAAACATGCACCCGATGATCCTCTTTACATAGCTGGTCGAATCAATGATAAGCCCACTAATGGGATATTAATTGATCTTGTTTGTGGAGAGAATGTGATCAACGGAGAATTATTACTTGTGAATGAGCTCTATCAAGAAACATATGATAAACTAAAAGCATGGATACACACATATAATGGTTTCACTTGCCCTACGATGTGACCAATCACTCTTCCTTTACAAATAGGACCGAAAAAATTAGATGTCTCATTTTCCATTATATCAGCATTGTATCCATTCTCTATGAAGCTTGGTTACCCATGGCTTCGCTCCATGGAAGTCGTACTGTCAATCTGCATAAATACTTAAAGTGTCCCTTTGACAATTAATTTTTTATTGTGCACCATAGTGTCTTTAATCCTTTTTCTTCTGAAAGGAAAATTTCATTAGATTTCTTTTGGCCTAAGCCTATGGAACCTATTAAACCTCGAGAAGACTTCTTTTTCAAATCCTATCAAAAGTTTAAGGAAAAACATATAGCAAAACTATCTCTTACAAACATGCCTCGACCTATGACCAAGCCTACCATCCTTGACGAAACCATGATTGCACCTAAAGAAATTAAAATCAACCAAGACCTAAGACAGATCCTTCTCCTATCTCCCACAAAATACCAAGAGAACAAAATCAATCTCATCACACCTCCTAAAATAAAACAAGTTACAAAGATAAAGAGAAAGTGGTCGAAAAACCTTCCATCATTCCTTATATTCCTCCCCTTAAGGAAGAAAAGAAACCTATGGTTGACAAACCCGCTCTTACACAAACACAACTTAAAAATCATAATAAAACAAACAAAAATTCTACAGAGTGTAGGCATAAACTTCGTGCTCTTGCTCGAAGGTTAAATGAAAAAACAAATAAAGAAAACAAAAATTGAAACTTGATTGAAGCAATACATGATGAGTCTCCCCATTCGCCACAACAAGAAGGTCCCATATCACAATAGGAGCTAAATCATTCTTTAGACATTATCATTCGACCTCCTATTGTGATTAACCTAGATGATGAGAAGGAGATTGTTAAGATTGACGAAGAAGTGTATAACGAATTGAATACATTGTTTTCCTCTTTTATGAGCTTACACGATAATTCTCCTAGGAAGAGTGTTGAACTTCATGATAATCCTAGTTTGGCACTTTCAATTGTCCCTTTGACTATTTTTTTTCCTTCTATCTATGATGAACATGATTCGGATGCAGATGACCTACTATAGGTTTACTCATATGTGCCTAACTACTATTCATTTGCATCATTTTATTTTTCATGTTTTGTGTGTGATTATATGTGTGTAACAGATCCCCTGTGATGTTCTATTGGATGTCTCTCTTTCTTTATGGCATTCTCATATTTGTACCTACATTATTCTCTATGTCATAAATATTTTCTTTTATCTATTAATTTGTCTTGTGTTTTCCTTTTGTGGATGATGCAAAGCATCGAGACATTCATGTCTCTTCCATGTTGACCCAAAAGATTTTCTTTTATTGTTTCATTTGTCTTGTTTGTTCCTTTTAGGGATGACACAAGGCATCGAGACATTCATGTCTCTTCCATGTTGACCCAAAAGCTTTTCCTTTATCTTTTCATTTGTCTATGTTTTTCTTTTAGGGATGATGCAAGGCGTTGAGACATTCATGTCTCTTCCATGTTCACCTAAACAGATTTTTTTTTTTTGCTCTCCTTGTGTCATTATTCATGTTCTATGAGTATTTGGAGAATTATGATAGTTTTGATCTTTCTAATAACATTGTAGCAAGAACATGCTCACCTTGAATCCATGGATCCCTCATGTGTTCGGAGCTTCATTTTGAGGGCAACCCCTCTTTCCTTTTTCATCATGTAGATTTATTTGGAAACATGTGACTTTGCATAGGGCTTCCCAAGTAATCTCTCATGTCTTCCTTTATTGTCATTGTCTACTTTAAAGTAATTTCTCATAGCATGGTATTTAGCAATTTCTTTAAAGTTGGGGCATACATTTCCATTATTATTTTACATTTCATGTTTCATTGTGTAGTCTTCTTACTTCATGCAATGTGTCTTTCACTTTGTGGTAGCATTTGGTGTGAATTCCCTCAAGAGCGTGATCTCTCTTAGCATATTAAATACCTCTTAGTGGCTTGATGTGACACACTGCACCCCTAAGTTGTGAATCTTCTATTCTTCGATTGGTCCTCTCTTGGAGACATTAGGCACAATGTTCCCTAAGTTAAAGACCTTACATGAACTAAGAAAAACTCATTTGAAAATTTCTTACATTATTGTTTTATTAGAAATTTTGATTATATGGACACCTTGTATAATACACTTTGCATTCCTATGGAGCCATCTTGTTTATTCATGAGTTCCAAGCATACAATTTTTTTATTGCCTCATGGAGCTTGAAGTTCATTGTTCTGTGGCACCTTATCAAAGTTATCAAGAGGTATAGGTTTTGTCTAGTTGAATGGGAAGCTGAAGTTAGGCATTAATTTTCCATAGCCACTTGTTTGTGTGTGTGCACATACCAATCGTGTGCGTATGTGTCTCACCTTTTGGATACTCTCCAAGCGGATAGCCTAGAGTTTCGTTGCCTCAAAGTGAGTGTGCATTTTTTGTACAAACAACTTAGATCTGATCCTAAACATGTAGGACAAATGGTCAAATATTTATCCACTCCTTTTTCTTTGTTTTTTTCTTTTCTCTTTGTCTTTGGCGGTGCATGCTTGTACCTTGCTATTTCCCCTTATATCCTTTTTCATGTGTGTGTTCTTTTGTGCCTATGTTGTCTTGCAATAGGATCTTGATCTTGGGGGCTTGCGCAACCATCTTGATCATTGTCATCCTATCCTACTAGCATTAGTACATTTCAACCCCTCTTGATGTGTACTTTAGTGTGAGTTTGAAGCAATTTCATCCTCTCCCTAAATTGGAGGCTAAATGTAGTGTCAAAAAATGTCGTCCATTACATTTTCATACTTGTTTTGGCCCTTGTGAGTCAAATAAACCTAATTTTTCCTTATTTAGGGTGTTGTAGAGTTTTTTCATGCACTTTCACACTAATATAGGGTTTTCATTATTAATTGGCCTTCTTTGTGACTTATTTGGCCTTATTTTGCATCCACAAGCCTTAACTAATACATCTTTCTAAGGATAATCCCAACACACATGTAATGACCAATCATAAATTAATGTTTTTAGATTGAATGGCCCAGATTTAATGATCTAGGACTCATACGCCACCTTGGGTGTATGGGTCCCACCTATATTTTGAGGCCCCAATCCTAATTTCACATGAATCTAAGCATTTCTTAAAAAATGTGTCCCAACATTACCCTAATGTGACTCATACGCCACTTCTGGCGTATGAGTCCTATGTGGCTTAAAATTAAATTAAATTAAAATTCTTGGTAGGATTTTATTTTCCTAAATCTGATGGCAGCTTTTAGTGTTGTAATTTCAAGAAATTTGGTATAAACAAGTATAAATACAAGGTTATTGCACTCATTTTTCACCTAACAAGTTGAATAAGAATTCTTATAGAAAATTTGGGTTCACGAGAGCATTCAAAAGTCTTCAAGAGCTAATTATCAAATGTTTTGGAGCATTATTCAAGTATCAAGCATCATTTCAAAGTCATCATGCATAATTTTTGTTTTTGAGCTAACATTTATGATATAGGGTGTCATGATTCAAGCAAGTATTCAATTCAAGATCTATCAAATTCAAGCAAGGATCAAGATCTACATCCATTGGAGCCATTTCATTGATGTAAGGGTTTGGTGAGTTGCAAAATATCATTTTGAACATTCATCATTCATCATTTCCATTTGATTCCATTACAAGGTTTGATTACCAAAATAGGGTTTGACAATCCACTAACAAAATAACATTTTTCCCTCTCTTTAGTCTGTGATTTGCAAATCTAGTTTGAAGACCCTTTAAGGAGCAAGATTGGAAAGAAGTTGTCAAAGTTGTCACCTTGTTTAGAAGATCATTAAAAGACACCTACATAGCAGAATTTAGCAACTCAGATCCAGAAATTAGATTGAAAAAATGGAGTAGAGATTGAAGAGAAGATTTAGATCTTGATCCTCCAAAAAAACCAAGAAAGACTGATATGCCACTTTTGGCGTATGAGTCCTAGTATAGTGATTTTTCTAGATTTTTGGAGTTCTAGACATGTCACTGCCAATGTAGCACAAGGAAAATTCACAGATTAGCAATACAAGCATAACTCAAACTAAACCTAAGCTTATAATTGAGAACAATGGAAAACTATCTAAACAATACATAAATGAATGATTTTACCAAACATCCATGTAATTCCATGAATCACCACCATTACTCTTCTCCATTTCATTGTAGTATGATACTTGCCCTCATATTTTAATTAAGCATGCAAGTGTGGCCTCATGACAATGATAATAGCAAAAAATTGAAGATTTTAAAGTTTCTTTCAAAACTCATAAAATTTTTGGAGGAGTAATAATGATAGAGGTAAAGCCAATTTCTAGAAAATATGGTTTTCAAATGATAGGCTCAAATTAAAAGATAAATCAATGATTAAGATTAAAAGATGTGGCATGCAATAGGATTAGGGTTAAATTAGTGTAAGTGATAAAACATAAATGGTGGGGATTAAATTAAATAATAATTTAATCATTGGTGGAAACTAGTTGAGACACAAAAGAATAAATATTACATGTAGAAGATGAGATTGATGAAGTGATCAAGACAAAAAGATTGTTCATTAGAGACAATCGGATATTATCTCTCCAGATGAGTGAATGATCAAATTAGTTCTAGACATAAGTGATAAATGATTAATTAGATAACAAAGAGATTATCTAATTATAAAGGAATATGCTATGTATAAATCCTTTTATTAATTAAATGATGATTTAATTCAACATTCAAGATTTTGGGATTAAATTAAATAAATAATTATTTATTTAATTAAAGGGAGAAATGGCTAAGGAATAATTAAATAATTAAAGTGATTATTTAATTATAGTTGAAAGTGTGATAGGAATTAATTAAATAATTAAAAAGGATTTAGCGACGTAATTAAATAAATAATATTTATTTAATTAATCAAGAATGAATAAAGGTAAGAATTGATTAATTAAATAATTAAAGTTATTTAATTAATAGAGGACATACGACTTTAGAAAATAATTAAATAATTACCATTATTTAATTATGCGAAATGAAGATGAAAGAATTATGAAGAAGTTAACGGTCGTAGGCCTAGGACAATTTTTAGTATCTACAGTTTACCCCTCTTTGATACAATACTGTTTATCACATTGTGTCAAATAAAATTAGTCAAAACATGCCTTGGTGACAGCAGGATAGGGTTGTGCCCCCTCAAAAGAATTTTACAAAATTTTCAAAAAAAACTCAAAAATTTAAAAATTGTTTCAAAAAGTCAATTTGATAGCTAGAAAAGCGATGTCGAAGTCAATTTCAAATTTTGAAAAGCTTAAGGAAGCCAAATTTGTGCTCAAACATATAAAATGGTGCATCCAATTATAAAGCCTTAGGTCAAAACCCTATTTTTGAGGGGATATATATAGGAATTTGGCATTTCAAGGTTCATTTTTCACTTTTAGACTTTGAAAATATAGAGCCCTAAGCAAAGATGGAGCGAGTTCCCCATCACAATCACCGTGCCTACAAAGTTCATACCTTTAGACTGTCGGAGGGCATAGGAAATCCAATAAGTCTTTGTCGACCCACTTTGTTAATTTTTACTTCCACGCATTTTTAGGTAGAATTTAATTTCACCAATTAGTTAAGTCGATCCGTGATAATCGCAAATGCTATCAAGTTTGACGTATCTAACTGTGAAATGATGCAATTGTTTTAGACATGCCAGGGCTAGATTACGTTTTTCATTTCATGTGATGCAACTGAAAAAGTGTGACGTATTCACGGGATCTTTAACCACATTTTCCTTTGCTTGACACAACTAGTTTTAGTTGTGTGTAACTAATTAGGGCTTAGCCACAATTTCTCTTGAATGATACAATTTTACTATTAACCCACATTTGATTCCCTATGATGCATTCGCAGAAGTGTGACACAATTGATAAGTTAACGACGTATTTGACTTTAAGTGATGCAATTGACTATTGACCAAGTTGGCCTAGGTTTACCTTGACTATTTTTAACGACATGTGCAAAATAGAATAACACGATGATTGTCATGTTGTTCATAGGTTCATTTAGATCCTATTTATACCTAGGAGTTATTGACGTAGAATTTTGCATGTAGCAGCAGTCTCATGGGAAACTTAGCTATTGGGGGGTATTTGTGCGCTAGCTAAGTGACCTCTGGAGTTTTATCAAAGCTGATTCCTCGTTCAATGGAGGAGGTAAAAGGTTAAAAAGATAGAAAAAATATAAAATCTACACTACAAGCAATGCACAAAATTCTTAGACAAATTCACTAGAGCACAATGCTGAATGCAAAGGCCCGAACCACTAAATTGTTGTTCATCAAGTTAGTTTTTCTCAAAAGAACTTAAAACGTAAGAATACCCTCTAATTTGCATAACACAATCTTAGCATAACCTTAGCTAACACAAAAGAGTTGAAGAAACATGATTTGTATTCATTGAGCTATGAAGGATTACAGAAGCTAAAGAACAGGCATTCATACAATAAAGAAGATAACAGCATAGACCAATAGTCTCATTAAATGCATGAAAAAATAGAAAGGCCAAACTTATTTGGCACAGTCTCGAGTCTTCAAATTAAATAAAACTATTACAAAGGCTTTCTTCCTAGTGCTCGGGAGTCTTTTGCATCTTAATCAACAACCTAATAAAGAGAAACAAGGCCGAATTTATAGGCCAATCCACCGCTTGAGACACACCAAGAGAAGGAAAACCGTGAGCAGAGACCGACAGCCCAGATCACCTCAAGCCACCATAGCAAATATCAATCACCCAGGAGCATGCCAGCGAAGCCACGATGGGAAATGGAAAACCATGCAGCAGCAAAAACGAACATGCGGCGCCACAAAAGAAAATGCAGCAACAAGCGAGTACAACAGGGGCAACAGCAACTCTAAGGTAACCAGCGCAACAGCAACCACCACATGTCACGCAGACAGAGCCTGGAAAAAATTCAAAGAGATGCCCAATGAAAAGCTCTGAGAGGGAGCCATGTGGAGCACGCCGAGTGAAAGAAAGTACAAGGTGGGCCCAGTTTGGAAAGCAGCCAGAAAAAACCACGTGGCACGCAAAAGGTGACCAACGAAAAGGGAAGTCACATAAAAATTAGAAACCTTCACGAGGAAGCCACATGGAGCACACCGAGGGCAGTGAGAATTTGAAAAGTAAGGTGCAGCCAGAAACATAAAAACCACAAATGCCTAGCAGCTTTTAGTAAAACAGTTTGGCAACTCATAGGGGAATTTCGCTCACTGAATGAAGAACCCCAGAAACATTGGTTCAGCATCCCAAAATTGCTCACAACCTCGAGAGGGCAGCCTGCAAACTAGTCCAGACTTTGTTCGAAGGCATGGAGAGAGCTCACAGATTCTCATGATCCAGCCTGAGATCAATAATTGCCTTTAAAGGTAATTCGCTTGATACTTTCATTTCCAATTCCAACTGCAAAAAGATCTGGGCCAAGTGATGCACAATCCCCTCAATTTCCTCGGCGGTCGGAGATTGATCAAAATATTGGAAGACAAAAAGGTCTTGATTCTTCTCTTCAATCATAGCAACAATGTGTTCCACACCCGCTACCACCTGATCTGCAATGAAGGGCGAAGGGAGGCCTCCCTGAGTTAAGCGGGAAAATTTCGCCCACAGGTCATTGGTAACCTGATTTAGCCGAGCCCTACATTCTGCCACCTGTTGAATAGCCTCGTGCATAAATATGAGGATACTTACGCCCATAGCTATTGTTGTTCGGTCCTCGATGCCCACACCACTCAAAGCTTCATCAGAATCTGTATACAACTTGCCCAATAAAATCCTATCCTCTGGAACTTTATCAGAAGTCACCTCCTCAATTTGCTGTATTATTTCACTTACTGTTCCGTAAAGGCTAGCTGCTTGTGCCATAAATTTTTGGGTGGGCTGCAGAGTAAGGCACAATTCCTTCACCTTGTCCCAGTATGATGCATACAACTCCTTGGTGATCTCCAATGATTTCATCTAGGGCGCAAGAGGTTGGGTCTTCAAGATATTCAACTCCACTTCTCTGCTGCTCAAACTCGCCTTTAGCTTCAACAACTTTATGTCCAATGTGGACACTTTTTCCTTTAGAGTGGAAACCTCTTTTTCCTTTTCTTCCAGGGCCAATTTGGCCCACTTTTCTTTTTGAATTTCCAACTCCAAAGTGGCATTCATTTCATTAATTTCAGCATCGGTGTTCCATCGGAGCTCCTTCATTCCTTTCATCTAGCTGCTCAAATGTAGGGTAGAGTTTTTCCTCGTTTGCTCAGCTCTGCTCGACCCGCTGCTAGAGAGTTGGAACAATTTTTGTGCTCAAAACCTGTAGCTCCTTGATTTGACTTTTGAAGGCACTCCTCTCCTTCTACAGGTGACTTATTTCATTCTCCTGGGCTTTAAACTTGTTTACCCAGATGTCGACCTTACCCTTGAGCTCCGTTGTCTAATCATCCTTTTTCTTTGCCTAATGGTTAAGCTTGAGGTAATCAGTGGTCACGATTTTTTGGGTCTCCTCAATTAGATCAACCTTATCTCATGGGTGGGCCTGTTGCAAGTCTAGCCCGATAGCATTTATAGAGTAATCACTCGGTAGCATTTCTCCTACTGGTTTAATCACATTGGGAGTGATTTTTACAAACATCAGGAAATTTTGACTTTCATTGAATACAGTTTGCAAGAGAGGCTCCGCCTACCTGGTCACGTCCTTTTGTCTTCTTTTATTGATATAGTTAGCCCGAGTGCTCTTGTTTGCATCCACCTACAAAAAATATTCCTAGGCAAGGATACCTAGGCCACCAGCAAAAGGGAACTCCTGAGGGACAGCCAGCAAGAAAGATAGCGTACTCAACACATCAGAAGTTTTATTGGGCCTGGTTATAATGGATGGGGAGAATGGTGGAATGAAATGGCCACTCGGAAGGGATGGTAATGTGGTGTAAGGAAAGGCTGGGGAGGCACCAACCGAAGGGCCTAGCCTCAGGGATAAGAATTGTTGGCTCATGATCCCAATGCTTACACCAAATTGTGTACCAGGTAAGGGATGGAATGCAGAGGATGAAAGTGGGAAACTAGGAGAGGTAAGACTTGACTGCCCGGGATATCCAGTGATAGAGAAAACTGGTGCAGATGAAAAAGCAGGGGCGGACGAAGAAGATACCAAAGACATGGTAGAGAGAGAAGAGTGAGGAAATAATACTTGAGGCTCATGAGGAGTTGTAGACAATTCAATCACTTCCTTCGTCGGTCGCTCTTCTTCTCCACTGGACTCTCTAGTTCATTGCCACTTCTCTTCTAGAGAATCATCAAGGTCAACAGTGACCTACCTCCTACCACTGGTAGTCCTTACCCACTTCCTTGTTGATTTAGAGGAGCTGGATGGCTCTGATGTTTATGAATGTTGATCCTCTTGTTGCACAGGTTGTTTACCAGTATTCTTCTCATGCATTGGATTTTCGACAATGGCAAGGGTGTTCTAAGTTACTACCTCCCTAGGCTTCATGGCAATCTCTTCCCTCCTATAATGTTGCATGGATGTTGAAGGGTTTGAGGACCTTTCTATGTCTGGATGCTTCCTCTCCCAAATATCATCAAATCTTTCATCAAGGGCCACCTCCTCGTAAAGTTTGGCGGTTGTCAAAGTCTCCTGTCGGTATCTCCAGAAGTCCTGAATCTTCTCGGATGACCATTTGAGTTTATCCAATTGGGTGTTCAGGGACGGGTTGATCTTCTATTTTGGGTTGCCGCTCCCTGCCAAGTAGTAAAATTTCAACTACGGCGGTCGCTTGTCCACAGTACGAAAATATTCAAGGCCTACATATAAACTTAGTTCTCCCTCCTCAACATTTCTCAAAGGGTCCCAGAATGGCCGAGGCAAATGTGGGATTTTGATGCCAACCCCTAATAAATTATTTTCAGAGTTGCAATGTCCGGTATCATCTATCAACACTGACCCGAGATGACCCAACTTTGAAAGAAAAATCTCTGAAGTGTCAATCTTCAAAATCTTTTTCTTGATCAATGACATAGAATCAAATATGATTGGCATCAACAAATAGGAGGTTAAATGTTTTCCCCCCCAATAATCATTATCAATAGTACATAGCTACCTCATTGCTTCCAGGGCCAGCACCCTATTTGAAAGAAAATGAGGGAGTCAGAAGGGCTCTCGGGCGAAACCTTGCATGCAGAGTATGGTGAAATCCATGCCAAAGAACCAATCACAGGGCAGTACAAGCTTTCCCAACCAAGATTTTTGTCGGGGTGATATGCGCACAGTCATATTGATGCTAGCTCCATCCAACACCTGCAGAGTTGGGGCTAAGAACAAATCTGAAAATGCATAGTAATCGAAGGTTTTCGACATGACAGGAGTCCATGTCGAAACTGGCTTTCTCAAGCCGTCTTCATCAAAAATAGCCAGAGACATAAATGTCGAAAAGTAATCTGGATACTGGTGTAATATCAAGTAGGCCAGGAAAGAGGAATACCTGAACCTAGAACTGACCTGGAATCCCTGTAGCTGCTGCCAAATCCCATCACTATTAACTCTTGCAAAATCCAGAAGCGGAGGCTGATGATTCTTCTTCAACATAAAGCTGAGACACATTTGAAACTCTAAAACGTGTTTGTTTGTATCCAGACCACACACCAGCTCCAGCATAGAAGTGATAGAAGAATACCCACCTTTTAGAGCCTTCAAACCGAAAGGGAATTTGGGCAGTGCTGAATTATTTGTTGGCTGATTAATTTTGGGGCGGTAAAATTGTTGCGCCTTTTGGAGCCCTCCCCACTTTTGTTCCATTTTTTTACTTCAAAAATCTCAACATCCTGAGTCAAGGGGAGCGAGACGCACAACATATCCTGAATAGCTTCAGTGCTAATGACTACCCTGAAATTAGTGTCGCTTATCACTCTAGCATCTGGGTCAAAGCGTGTCGCGCATGCTACCATAATTTCCAGCGAAAGGGTGTACCAAAGGAACCATGTACTGTGGAAGCCCACAGAACCATAGACGCTTGTTGAAAGGGTCTGCTACATTCTTCATTTTCTCGCATGCGGCCTCCCTAAGGCTCTTAGGATTGTGGGATAGCTCAGGATCAAAGACGTTATCCCAATCATCCGCAACCAAAGCTTGATCTCTCTAAGGAATTGCGTTTAGTATTCTCTGATCCACCTGACTATTGAAAGGACAGCAAGGCTTTGTGGGGATGTCTGGAGTAGCATAAGACTCCTTTTCATAGAGTTGCATGCAGAGCGCCCTCCTCATTTGTTCGACTATACTTGTTGGGGCCAGAACCTGTGTTGGGTTCTCTGCAATCTCAGCCATTTCAATATTCACAAGAACTTTTTTGCAAACGACTTAGCTTTCCGAAAAACTCTTTCTCTCTTGCGAATGCCTTAGCTATTTTATCTTTAGATAACTTCTTACAATAAATGTGCTCTACATGGATAACTTGCCTTTGGATCTTCGTGAAAAACGCCCGAGAAGTGTACATGCCAGCCTTTCATACATAGTTGCCATATGCATCACCAGCTTTTCACGCATACAAAAGATTGCCAACCTGCCAAATTGCCCTCAACATTTAAGAGACAACTTTTCGTGCGAGGTGGCGTTTGAATTTTCTTGAACAACGAACCAAGACAACCTTGCAAAAACCTTTTCACAAGATTTGTGGATTTACTGATTTTATTTGATTGTACCTAAGCGCATCGCCCAACAGCCTATCTTTAAGATTTGCCTTGATTCGGATGGGATGGCGGCTCACTAAGCTAGTACCTAGCCAACTTCTAATGAATTTGGCAACCTAAACAGAGCAAGTTGCAACTATACTTGTATATTCCCATCACCTCACATGCCACAACATTGAAAACTAAGGCTTGGCAACACACTTTGGCTCAGTTGCAATTACGGCCTGCCTCGACCGGTTGGCTAGTCTATAAATAAGACCCTTAGCAACATTGCAAATCACAACATTTCTTAGCATTCCTAGTTTAGCAAGATTTTCTTATCTTAGTAATTTCATTTTCTAGCTAGGATAGTACGCATCATGGAAATGCCAGTAAGGTTAGTTTGCAAGAAGACTCAAGCTGTCTTCTTAGGGAAAATTAGGTGCAGGTGCTTAAAGCACATGATAGGTGTGAAAATCCTGTTGTATGTGAAGGCAATTAAGTGGGTTTGGGGAAAACATTGTGTAGAGTATGAGGAACAGTATCGGGTAAATGCTAGTATCTACTCCCATTTCATCGCCTCGCTACTGGATATCAGCGTTTCCAAGCGCAAAATCTTAAAGTTGACAAAGCGGGTATTCCCTCGATGCTACCTTAGAGGACTGGAGCAGATCATGCGCATGACTCAATTTGATCATGAGATCCCTTCGGTTCATAACATTCGTCTGCTGCAACTGCATAGAGGACCTATTCCAACTAGGCCCTTCCTCTTCGGCTTCGAATTGGAGACTCATGAGGAGCATCGTGCCAAGGTCTGCGCCGGCTCCTACTTCCTCATGCGAGTGCATTATATTAAACCATTCCAAAACCTCCAATGGTACGAGGATTTTGAAAGAATTGTGTTCCCTGATCTCGTGCCGCCTGTTGTTGCAATTGCTAGTCCCTCCCATTGATAATCTGAGAATGAAAATGGTCCCCAATTTTTTTTTTTCACTTTCAAGCTCCACTTCATAGCGGACATATGTAAATATCAATACAAGGCCACTGGCCTCTACCTTATATAATGTAAATTTTTGGCCAATATATATAATATATGTTTTTTCAGAAATCTTGGCTCATTTACAATGTTCATTCAATTTCTTGCACTATTGATGTATTTCATAAAGCACTGAGAAGACCCAAAACTTTAAAGCAAGAAAAATTAATTACATATTTACAATTTACACAGCCTTCACACAGGCAGAGTTAATGAATTTTTTTAAGATGTATTCCATTAACTGGAATATGTAGGGCGTTACCTTCTTTGTCTTCCAACTCAAAAGAGTTGAACTATTTACACTGGGTAATTTTGAATGGCCCTTCCCAGAGGCTGTCAAATTTTCTGTGTTGACCGAGCTTTGCTCTGCATTCATTGAACTTGAGCACCAAGTCCCCATGTTGTAACTCTTGATCTGACGCCTTTTTATCAAACCATTTCTTTACCACCTGCTGGTGGCTGTTCATCGCCTCAAAGGCATGCTCTCTTTTTTCTTGTCCTCGAGTAGCTCGAAAAAAGTTACCTCCATTGCTCTGTTTTGTTCAATTTCTAGAGATTTAAGCAACTGCAGGGTAGGGATTTCCATGGAAATAGGTAGCAATGCCTCCTTCCCGTACACTATCTCATAAGGAGATGTCTTCAGTATCTGCTTGGGCGTTATTCGATCTGCCCACAATGCTGTCTGGAGATTCCTAAGCCATTTTTTTTGGTGTTCTGAGCCTATTTTCTTTATTAACATTATGAGGTTTTTGTTTGTAGACTCTACGAAGCCATTCCCCTAGGGATAGTAGTTAAAAGCGGTTTTTAGGAAAACTCCATACTTTAATGCGAACTGGCTCATCTTTGAGCAAAGGATTGCTTTAGCATTATCGGAGATGATTGTTTTGGGCAGGCCAAATTTGGCTACCAACTCCTCTAGGAATTTAACAATCTCCACTTTTGTTGCATTTTTCAATGGCACTGCTTCTGCCCATCTAGTGAAGTAGTCTGTAGCTGTCAATATTAATTTGTGTCTGGCTGAGGAGAAAGGGTTAATCATCCCAATGAAATCTAAACCCCATTGAGCAAAAGGTTCTTCTACTACTATAGGCCTTAATGACATAGCAACATTCTTTCTGTTTCCAACATGAAACTGACATTCATTGCAAGACTTAATTAGTAAAAATGCATCATTGAAAAGTGTTGGCCAAAAATAACCAGCACATATAATTTTAATTTTCGTGGTTCTTGTAGAAAAATGTCCTCCAGTTGGACTATTGTGGTATGGATCCAATATTTTCTTGGTTCTCTCCTCATTTATACACCTTAGCAGGACACCATTAAAATTTCCTTTAAACAGGACACCCTCTAGGAGAACATAATTGCTATTTTGTAAATGATAGAAACGCCTTTTAAAAGAAGGTAGATTGATCGGATACCTTCCTGTCTGCATGAAGCCTATTCTATATTCAAGCCAGTCACCCTGAGAACTTTCTTTGTTCAATAACATAGGTTCCAAAGCCTCAAACTCTATGGTTGTTTCACTGTTTTCAGTGAGATACTCGCATAGTCTCGTTCCTTTGACAGTCTTGACTTGTCTGACTTCAATATCATATTCTGGGATCTTGGTGATCCAATTAGCTCTCTTCTCTGTGATTTCTCCCTCCATGATATACTCTCGCACATAAGGATGCGGTACACAAACAATCACCCTATTGTATGATATCAAATGCCATAACATCTTAAGTCCTTTCACAATTGCAAAGGCCTGCTTCTCTATAAAGTTGTACTTTACCTCATATTCTTTTAAGGTTCATGAATAGAAGGCAACAGGGGACTCTTTTTTATCTTTATCATCTTTTTGCATAAGTACAGTGGCGATGATGTTGCCACCACCAAAAATGTACATAATAAAATCCTTTGACAGGTCAGGATTTACCAAGACAGGGGCAGAAGAAATAGCCTCCTTTATAAGCTCAAAAGCTTTTCTAGCCTCCACCGTCCATTTGAAAGTTTGTTCTTTCTTTAGCATTAAGGTAATAGGATGAACGGTCCTTGCAAAATCTACAATGAAATGGCTAATGAAGTTGACCTTACCGAGAAATGACTGCACGTCGTTCTTGTTGAAAGGTTACGTGAGCTCCCAGATCACATCAACTCTTTCACGATCAATGGCGATGCCTTTCTTAGAGACAACATACCCCAATAAGTTCCCTTGGGGAACTCTGAACACACATTTCTTCGGGTTTAAAGAAATCTCGAATTCCTAGCACTTCTGGAAGACAAGTTCCAAATGATCAAAGTGATCATCAGCAGATTTTGAAAATACTGTCAAATCATCCAGGTAGATGAGTATAATTTTGTGGATCAAATCCTTAAAATCAATATCCATGGCCCTCTGAAAGTTGGCTCCGGCATTCGAGAGTCCAAAAGGAATCTTTGCATATGCATAAGTTCCCCACTTGGTGGTGAAAATTGTTTTGTGTTGGTCCTCTTCCTTTACCCGAATCTGGTTATAGCCCGAAAAACCATCCAACATTGAAAACATTTCGGAGCCAGCTACAGTTTGTAGAATTACCTCCATTGAAGGCAGGGGGTAATGATCCTTTTAGGATGCTCTATTCAAGTGTCGAAAGTCTATGCACGGTCGTATATCTCCATTTTTCATCCGGACTGGTACCAGATTTGACAACTAAGTGTTATGTTTGAACGGAAAAACTATTCGAGATGCGATAAATTTATTCAACTCCTATGACATGAGAGATTCTATCTTTGGGTTCACAGGTCTCTACCTTTGAAGAACTGGCTTTGAACCTTCCAACAACTCAATTGTATGCTCGATGATCCTAGGATCGTATCCTTTAAGATCATCATATGACCAAGCTACCACACTCAGATACTATTCACAGAAATGCCTTAGTCTGTCCTTGTTCTTCTAAGAAAATTATTTACTGACCTCGAGCTTTTTGTCTACCCTGATATGCAAATCGATGTAATCACCCTTTTCAGCCATGAGATTCCTTTTGTCTCTTGTCGCATCATCGAAATCAAACAGGCTCTCCAGAGTGACTAGGCCTCTCAGAAGCTTGTTGGATTTTAGTTGGATAATTTGATCCCCATAAGCTTCGGCGATCTTTGGTTGCAACTGATCAGTGAATTCTCCAGATAACTGGAGGAATGATGCAATATGAGCATCACTATTGAACACCTTCCAATCTTGATTGTTATCTTGAACAACAGGTCTTACAATTACCCTCACTGCATGCTTATTTCTCAATAACTCAGAGGCCGGCTCAAACTGAGCTCCGATAGTCGCCATTCTATCGGCTTCAGAATTTTGCTCCCTCGATATAGCTTGAATATTGAATGCCTCAAAGTTTTCAATAAGATCCCAGACTCTATGTCAATAGGATCGCATACGGATATTCTTTGCAGCAAAAATTCCATGGATTTCGTTGACCACCAACTCCGAATCTCTGAACACACTTATTTGCTTTGCACCCATTTTGTCTGCAAGGCTTAAACCATGGACAAGACCTTCATATTTTGCTTCATTGTTTGAGCACACAAATTGGAAGCAATACGATTTCAAGGTCTTTTCCTCAGAAGGGCATATCAAATAAATCTCCACTCCAGATCCTACTCTACATCTTGCACCATCGAAGTACAAAGTCCATAATTTCGAAGATTTTTCACCTCCAGGCTCCTTAGTAACTTTGGGCATAATCTACCCCTCTTCATGTATAACATAGGTTTTGAGGCCAGTTGCATGGTAATTCCCGAAAGGGTCTGTATCAATAAACTCTTTGAACAAATTTTCTTCATCTTTTGTCTGGGAGCTAGTAGCCTCTTCTTCTTCTAGAAATTCTACATTGAACCTCTCTTCTTGAGTGATTGAAGTACGTGTTGCTTCAAAGTTGAGCAGGGCCTCTTCAGCAACATGTTCGGAATGCAAAGTTTTCAACAATAGTTTCATCTTGGCTTCATGTTTGGTGCTTAAAATCAGGTGTGACCAGTCCAGTGCTATATATCCTCCAACATTTTTTGTGCATTCTCAGGACAAACAAATCCCAAATAGAGGAGGAATATCAATGAGTATGGTATCCTGATTTACAATGATACTAGGGCAGGCAAACAAAGTCATAGGAAATCCTTTGATTACCCCGACGGTATCAACCTTATTTCCATCTAGCTGCATGACTCCCTTATTTAGAGGCTCATATTTTAAACCCAAAGCATCAGCTACTTGCTTTGGCATGACGGTGGTGCTAGCACCAGAGTCGATCATACAATTATGTAACAACTTGTCACAAATAATAAGTGTTAGAAAGAAAGGCTTAGGTTTAGGCTTCCTTTCTTTTTCGAACTCGAGCTTTTCCTCCGATTGAATTGTTAGCACTTTATCCAGGTCCGGATTGGATATTTTCTCTTCATTGGACTGGCTAGGCACCTTCACATTTTCCTCTCTTGAAAATGTCTTTTGCAGTAGTACCTTCTACTCTGGAATAGCCAGGACATCCCATAGAGAAGTGTTGGCAGACGACTTCTTCAGTTGTTCCACCATATTGAACTATGCTCACGACTAGTGAATCACGTTTGCTTGCTCTTTAGGTTTCGCAATCGACATTTTCTTCATGGTCGGTGTGTCTGGATGTTTGGCAACAGCAGGGGTGATTGTAGGAGCCTTCGCCTTCGAGGGAAATGGATTCAGAGAGTTAGGAATAGCCGTTTTAGACTGTAGTGGGATTGGAAATAGGCCTGCCAATGGGCTAGGCATCAGATGAGATGAAGCATTGGTAGGCAAGGCCGTGAACTCTCTGGTGAATCTATGCTTTGAATGCATGTTGTAGTTAGATTGCACCTGGGGCACCTTATCCATAGGGATGTCGTTCGGAAATGTTGACTCTTCTCCTTCCATCCAAGAAAAGAGCGCTTGGTCTGGAACAATGTCTGACTCTTGCTGGATGGACATCCCTTCCATTTGAGTGCAAACGACAACTTTTTCCATCTACTGGGAGGCGTATGATTGGTTTTCAGGATCAGGTGTGCCACCATGGCTATGTTGGTCTACAATATTTTGTTGTAAATTTCCCCGTGAACTATTTCTTGGCATGTGTGCATCATTGCAAGGAAAGCACCATGAATTGGCATCTTCAGCTAATTTGTTTTGTCCAGCCACCAACTCTTTATTCAAACTAGGATGAATAGTTTGCATCAGTAGGGTTATCGGAACCATCTGGTTACTCGGTTGAGCTGATCCATTTCCGCATGACCTATCCTGCCACTGATTTGATTGGTACGAAGCTTTTCCACCTTGGTAATTCGGGTATGTCGGCTTCTGATAGCTATGTTGTTGCTGCTTCAAAGTAGTTAATTCATTAGTCATGACCCACATTTGTTCTCTCATCTCATTCATCTTGGCAACCAAGGGATTAAGCACAGGCGCTACTATCAGAGCTACACTCAGAGCACTTCCGGGATACACGTACATAGATTGGGGAGGATCTGTAGGTGCCCTGGTCGAAGGAACTTCATCTTCTACGACGTTGCACTCAGGAAACAATTCCATGATGGGTCTTGGTGCCAACTTTCCTGTAGTGATCAGATTATTTTCCGTAATGACAGCCAGGGCATAAGCATCAGGAAGAGTCTCTCCGCCAAGAGCTTGTAACATCATGGAAATGTCGGGATTGATTGATTTCAAGTAGAACATAAATGCCAAATCTTGGGGTAGACGACTACCAATAGGCACTCTCTGTCAAGTTGAATGGAACCTCGCATTCAAATCAAGTAGAGCTTCATGAGGAGCTCACTTTATATTTGTCAGTTGATGGTACAACAAAGATTTGTCACTAGCATTCGAAAAACACTCATAAAACAGTGTTTTGAGCTGGTCCCAAGTTGTGATAGTACTAGCTTCAAGATTTCTATACCAATTTAGTGCCTTTCCTCAGAAGGAGGCGGCCAACAACCTAAGAGCTACATTTTTATTAGACATGTCATGTACCAAACATACATCTGCCACATCTTGCAGATGTTCCATTGGTGTCTTTGAATCATCCCCGAAATATTTAGGGATAGCTTTTAGAGCAGAACCAGGGATTGTAGCCCATACTACAAAAGGAACATGTGCAACTAAAGGACTACCGGAGTCCCAAGCTATATAATTTCTAGCAGCCATAGGTACAAGCAGAGTAGGTGCAGCAGAGAAGGAGGAGATGGAGGAGGTGAAGGGCTACCTCGTCGACCTCTCGTGTGCATAGAAACTAAGGGTGGTACAAGTTGGCCAGGGACTCTTGCAGTCTGCGACCTAGTTACAGGTCGATGGCTCATATTCACTTATAAAACCAAGCGAACGTGCTAGTTCGCGGTCCCACCGGTTGTGCCAGAAAAAGAACTGTTGATGCAAAATTTTGCATGTAGCAGTAGTCTCATGGGAAACTTAGCTATTGGGGGACATTTGTGTGCTAGCTAAGTGACCTCCAGAGTTTTATCGAAGTCGGATCCTCGTTCAATGGGGGAGGTAAAAGGTTAGAAAGATAGCAAAAATATAAAATCTACAGTACAGGCGATGCGCCAAATTCTTAGACAAATTCACCAGAGCACGGTGCTGAATGCAAAGGCCCGAACCACTAAATTGTTGTTCATCAAGTTAGTTTTTCTCAAAAGCACTTAAAATGTAAGAATACCCTCTAATTTGCATAACATAATCTTAGCATAACCTTAGCTAACACAGAAGAGTCGAAGAAACATGATATGTATTCATTGAGCTATGAAGGATTACAGAAGCTGAAGAACAGGCATTCATACAATAAAAGAAGATAACAACACAGACCAATAGTCTCACTAAATGCATGAAAAAATAGAAAGGCCGAACTTATTTGGCACAGTCTCGAGTCTTCAAATTAAATAAAACTATTACAAAGGCTTTCTTCCCAATTCTCGGGAGTCTTTTGCAACTTAATCAACAACCTAATAAAGAGAAACAAGGCTGAATTTATAGGCCAGTCCACCGCCTGAGACACACCAAGAGAAGGAAAACCGTGAGTAGAGACCAATGGCCCAGATCACCTTGAGCTACCACAACAAATATCGTTCGCTCAGGAGCATGCCAGCGAAGCCACGGTAGGAAACGGAAAACCACATAGTAGCAAAAATGAACACGTGGCAGTAGGCGAGTACAATAGGCGCAGTAGCAACTCCAAGGTAACCGGCATAGCATCAACCGCCACGTGTCACGCAGACGGAGCCCGGCAAAAATTCAAAGAGATGCCCAATGAAAAGCTCCGAGAGGGAGCCATGTGGAGCGCGCCGAGCAAAAGAAAGTACAAGGCGGGCCCAATTCGGAAAGTAGCCAGAAAAAGCCACGTGGCATGCAGACGGAGACCAGCAAAAAGCAAAGTGACATAAAAATTAGAAAGCTTCGCGAGGAAGCCATGTGGAGCATGCTGAGGGTAGTGAGCATTTGAAAAGTAAGGTGCAGCCACAAAGATAAAAACCGGAAAGGCCTGGCAGTTTTCTGTGAAACAGGAGTCACGACCATCAGAGACCTATTGATTAAGGGATCAGATGAGTAGCAGTGAGAGGCATACATTGTGGTGTATTGTCTTATATCATGCGGTGTCCATGCCCATCATTAGGGAAAAAGGGGTATGTTGACTGCACTAGCTAAGCATTGGCATTCAAAGACATGTTCCTTTCATCTGCCTTTAGGGGAGGTGACCATTACTTTCGAGGATGTCTACAAGATTTTGCATCTACCGATCTAGGGAGAGAGAGTGAGATATGATCCTGGAGGAGGATATTCAGCACTGACTAGTTTTTATGTATATGATTATATAGGTCAACTGGGTATCGATAGATATGAGGTCAAATGGGAGACACTGGTTGCTCAATATGAGTGATTCGATTGTATTCTATGCACTATGATAGCTGGGATAGTGATCCCAGATCATTGAGGACATGGTTTTCCAGTTGGATGGGGGGAGATGCTTGTTGGTATATTGGCCAAGGAGACAATGTATGCATGGGGGCCATGTTTATTGGTGATGGTTTATTTTTAGTTACATGGCATATTCTATCGATGAGGATAGTTGATGAGTTGTGGTGTGACTTTGTTGATGGTTTGGGCTTGGGAGCACATTGCAGTGTTTCGTACACTATTTGATCAACAAATGGAGACCATGACACCATACATATATATGTACTTAGGGGTAGTGACACAAACATATGTGGGTGATATTGGTTATTGGTGTCATGGGCTAGACACATTGGTGAGTTTCATCTAGAGGCGTTAACTGGATTGTCATCAGTGGCCAGATGAGGGTGAGCATCTACCTTGGTGTCATCAGGAGAGATACCTTATTGGGTGGATTGTTCAATTAGTTTATATTATCAAGATGTATTTTTCAAGTTGGGTCATGCGACATTTTGGGGATTAGAAGGATGTGCCTCAGGGATTAGAAGTATATGCTCGGTCATCTAGGGAAGTTATGCCATGGGGTCTTATCATCTTAGCTACCATAGCAGTGCAGGCTATTGATGGTTTGCAAGCATAGCAATGGGGGTAGAGAGGGGGAGCAATATATGCGGGGACCACTCCTGATTATGATGCATGGTGGAGGACTCATAGGCCCATTCCTTTGACAAATGTAGATCAGCCTCCACCAGTTGTTAGATGAGGATGGGTTCCTCAAGGTAGGATGGGTGGAGGTAGAGGGAGAGTATATGGAGGCTGAGGGGATGGTGGAGGTCGGGGTGATGATGGAGGTGACAATGGAGGGAGTGATGGAGGGAGTGATGATGGTGGCGATGGGAGGGGAGGAGGCAATGGTAGGATATTTCAACTGAGGTTGAGGAGGAGGAGACTACTTCATCCTATCTGAGAGGAGGGAGAGGAGGAGGAGAGAGACGAGAGAGAGGAGGGTTGATAGGAGGAGGTTTGATGGGAGGAGGATATGCCCAATGTAGAGGTTGAGGTAGAGGAGGGAAAGAGAGAGGATCTTGAGGTATTAGCAGCTACAAATACCATGGATAGAGATGTGGGAGGACATGAGGAGCAGCCAAAGGATGAGGAGATGGGTGAGGAGGAGCGCATCCTCTGTGATAGGATTATAGTTGGAGAGGAGGGTTTTGAGGATGTTCCCATCAGGGGTGGTTCCTATGATAGAGATGAGGAGCTATCCATATTATAGGCCAGAGTGTTGGCACTAGAGGCCAAGGTACAGTCTCTACAAGAAGAGAGAGATGGGATACAGGTGGAGAGAGACACCCTATAGTTAGAGGGGGACAATGCAGTGATATGAGCTTAGCAAGTAGATCAAAGGGTCATTGACTTTGTGGTTGGGTGTACAAGCACAACCACTAACACAATGAAGGCACTCCTTAGAGCAGGTAGGCGAGAGCAGGTAGGTGAGAGCAGTATTATAGAGATTTGTATGAGTCAACAGCCCCACCTAAGCGTAGGGTACCCAATGCCTTAGTGGTGTTTAGCAATGGTTGATCTTAGTCTCATAGAAAATCTAGCTAAGGTGAGAGCAGTAGCATGAGCTCTAGGCAGCATGGGAGTACAAGATAGGTTTATTTTTACTTAGATATTTTGACACTGATGTTTTATGTCCATCGAGCCTGTGAGCTCTTATTTTGAGATAAATTATGACATTGTACTGTGACACTTTTTTGAACGATATATATATATATATATAATTTTTGGCAACAATTATATTCTATGCAGTTATTTATATGTAGTTTTCTATTTATGCACGTGTTATGGATGTCGATATTTATTTTATGATATTTATGCAGCCAATGACTGTGTTAATTCTTTATGCCGATGTATGCATTTACTTTTATGGTATTATGGATGTCATGTATGGATGGTATGTTTATCATTATGAGATTCAATGTGATTTTATATGTACAATTCCATGTGAATGTATTTGCTGTGATAATATACTATACAGTTTATGAAAATGAATGCATGTTATGTCATGGATTCCTAGATGTGATAAATGTGTATATTTTTGTGTTTTTTCAAATGTAGCATATATGTATGATTTAATGTGTACATATGTATGAAAATGTCTAAATGGTGTTTGTAACATGAATAAATATGCAGGATACTTTTCTTTTTTTTTGTCACAGGACTCCATAATAATGCAGGAAAGAAGAAATATTAGCGTGGAAAATTTGGATCTTAGTATTAGAAATCTTCAATATTTCATCAAAACATAACAGGCCTTGTACTAATCATCAATGGGTGTCAAATGATACAAATGGATAAAAACCACGATGATATGAGATAGACCAAGGTGTGCAGGTCATCCACCTGCTAAAAATAGATAGTCATAGAGAAGGAGTGTCCTAACTCATACTAAGGGAAAGATTGCCCTAGTCTTTTTGTCAAGACAATCCACAAACAGTAATCAAATAAAAGATGAGTCATGAGACATCCTCAAGGAAGCTAGTAACCTAACTCAAATACAAATCCAAAAGACAAAGATTCCCAAGACATCCTTGCTTCTCTAAATCCTTCATGGGACATCATTGAGAAAGCTAGTAATCGGACTCAAAGACAAAGCCAAACAAAAAGATAAGAAAAAATAAGCCATAATGTCAACAACCAGTAAGAATATTTGCCAAAATTTGATTTGATTGTAGTTTAATTATCTAGAAGATTGATAAGATGCTTGTTTGACACATATCATATAAGATGTCGAGTCTGGTTTCAATCATGTGGCCACTTGCATAAGGCAATGATAAAGCCTGATATTAGAAAGACACATATCATATAAGACATCGAGTCTGGTTTTTGTCATGTGACCACCCGTATAAGGCAATGATAAAGCCTAATTTTAGAAAGACACATATCATATAAGATGTCAAGTCTAGCTTTGATCATGTGATCACCTATATAAGGCAATGATAATGCTTAACTAAATGACAATGTCTATTTTCAAGGACACATCCTGTATAAGACATAGGTTGATTTTTTTGGTTATTTAAGTGTTTTGAAAAATTGTTTGGTTTGACTTGATGACCTTGTTGACTTATTTTCACTGACACAATGAACCCTAAAGGAGTGACCTAGTGTGGCCTCGGGGGCTCATCGATTGATGACCTTTCCTACATTACACATGTAGAGACCTCGTAGTTCAACATGACCTTGACTGACCAAAAAATATTTTGTTGTTTTGAAGATATCTGATGAGTGTGATAGTGAATCTGATGAACCCTAAAGGACTAACCTAGTGCAGCCTATGGTGCTCATCGATAGATGGCCTTTCCTATGTTGTACACATTAAGACCTTATAGTTCAACATGACCATTGACTTATTTTGATGGACAAATAATTCAGTCATGATTTTATTGTGTGTTATTTGAAAAACCTAGAAGGAACTGACCTAATGCCTCGAGCGACCATCAAGAGATGGCCTTGCCTACATCTAGTCACAGAGGCCACGTAGTTTGACATGATGATGACTGACTACCATAACTGACTCTAAATATGTTTTGGGGAGTTTTGAAAGATATCTAAATGTTTTTGGGTTTTTACATGTTTTGATTTTTTTCTCTTTTTGAGGTTTTTGGATTTTTTTGGATTTTTTCAAGACATTCTATGGTGTTTTTGGATATTTTAGGAAATTTTAACATGTTTTTAGATTTTTTCTGGACATTTTACGATGTTTTTGGATTTTTTTTAGACATTTTACAACCTCAGAACAACAAGTGCAAGATCCAAATGACATAGGTCGAGTATTTTCCCCCAGTCGGCTATAAGACCAATAGGATGGAATGGCGATGTGGAGTGTACTTGATGTCAATCATTCCAAGTTATGGAAAGGACAGCCATTTATTGTCGATGATAATAAGGACATGAAAGGGTAATCGAACTAGAATAAAGGTAGACAAAGGAGCAAAGTTGACTACACATGACACCTGTTTACCAGGTTTTCACCATGGTACTTATCCAAAGCACCATCGAAGTGGTTTTCACTATTGGACAAATTATTTCTCTTTACTATTTGGTTGGTTTTAAATTTTTTTGGTCTTACAAAAAATCCTATTTGCCAATTCTTCATCAAGGTAACAATTTTTTTTTCTATTTTTTGTATTTTTCATGATTAAGACAAGGTTCTCAAAAGCTATGTATAGAATCTCTTCAGATGAAAACTGTTGATTAGGTCTGACAATGGTCATCCTTTAGGTGTAGAAAGCTAGTATGCTCCTGATCCAAATATGTCTATAACAATGTAAGGCCCTAAATAGTTTGGCTCAAACTTTCCTGGTTTTTCTCTTTCTACTTGATTCTTTGGATTTTCCATTAAAACTAGGTCACCAATGTCAAAATTTTGATTCAAGACTTTCTTGTTGTAGCTACAATAAACATGATTCTGATATGCTTGAAGATAATCTAGTGCCTTTTGTCTTTTTTTATCTAGGAACTCTAACTCATGTGGTCTTGAGACAAGATACTCTTCATCGTCAATATGCCCTTTCAAAGATACCCTTAAGGAAGGAATTTTGACCTCAATAGGCAAGATGGCCTCAAA
>CM021101.1:55344742-55366364 GCA_007115665.2 Sequoiadendron giganteum | reverse complement strand
TATTTGGATTAAAACCAATTTTTAATCCCTCTTTTTCTCTCTCCTTGTCACATTATCCATAATCCTCTTTTAATCTGGATTAAATTAATTAATCTATGATTAGGATGTGCACCACTTAATCAAGATTAATGTCACATCCTCCATAATCTCCCACTTTTCTCTAATCTCTCATTAATTATCATAATCATGTGTTTGCACAACCTTAATCAAAATCATTAACCACATTTGGCATACCTTTTTTGGTCAACCTTTCCATTTGCCTTTCTTGGCCTTCACTCTCTTTCCCATGTGAATTTTTAATTCACTTTTATCTTTCCAAGGTCTACCCTATCCCCATGCAAGTTCTAGAAGGCTTGACTTGTCACTTACATGTTCCAAGGACTTCTAGAACCTTGGACTTGTCACATCATTCACATGTGGCAAATCCCCACCTTTTAGGAAACCCTCTCTTATCCACTAGATTCTTCCAATCATTGTGAATTTTTAATTCACTTTTATTCCTCCAAGGAATCTTCTCATCCCCCAAGGTACCTACAAGGTACTTGTCCTTCATCCACCTCATTTCCACATCACCCCACCCTAGGCCATCTCAAATTCCACATGTCAAGATGTGAGGGCTTGTGAGTCCTCACCTCACCATAGCCCTTCATCATAGCTTTGTTGGATCAATCTCAACCGTTGAATTCTCTAGAGAATTCAAATTGTTCGATAAATACCCCCTCATTTCTCTCATTTTGAGAATCAATCTTTTGCTATCAAAACTCTTGCAAAATTTTCATTTCAGCACTCATCCTCCATAGCACTTAGCATCTCACCATTACCATATCTCCATGCATCTTGCATATCACTTTGCATGTTAATTTAGCTTGTCATCCAAGGAGCACACAAATCTTCAAAGATCAAGGGCCAACCAAGGAAGAAGCAACATGAAGGTATAATTAATCAATTTATTTCATCTTGCTTTCATGTTCATCATTTCTTAGGATAATCATTGAGGTGTCCTCTTTTGTGTTATTTCTTTGTATTGCATCATTAGTTGTTTAGCATCTTACATTAGGACATAGCATTTTAGGAGATCACACTAGTTTCCATGAACAAATTCTAATTAAGCCTTGGTTCGATCCTTACATCAGTCACCATTAACACTCCCATTACAACTATATGCTTTTGAGAATAAGTACTTAATATAATTTATGTAAACAAAAATTAAATCTACAGTAAATGAATGAATTTCGATCTATAGAAAAACATCTTAACTAGCTTGGATCACATTAAATTAATCTAAGTGAATGTAGTTACTGAACATTGATCAACAGAAATTAAAATGCCTAACTTCAAACCATTATAAACAAAACATAATGTAACTAAATCAAAGAACATAAAACAAGGTCACCTCCTTCGGTTGAGTAGGCCCTACTCTTCCTCTGGTGGGACCTCTAATACAAAGATTCAGATCAACTTCTTATTTGCATTCTAGTTGGATGAAATAGGCGAGTAGAACAAAAGTACGTAGTACCAAAAATTACAAGATTCGGAAAAAGATCAACTAACTTCAAACTAAACCTAAGGACAAATATTTATAAGAATATCTCTTATTTTGAATTCAAATTCATGGAACTAACCGCCAAATTATAGAGTGGAAAAGTAAACTAAAGCCCAATTGAAAATATCCAATAGAATCTCACTTCATCATAGCTAGAGTAGCAGTTTCCAAATTAGAAAAGGGAGCCAATTTGAAATCATATCAAATCAGTATCCATCTAGAGATTTTAAGAGTGCAATTAACGCCATATTGTTAAATAGAAATTTTAATAGATATAGCTCAATAGTAAGCATTTAAGTACCTGCACGAAATCCTGGCAAAATTGTTTGTGACTCATCTTCAAAATAATTTATGATGTCGATCTTATAACTCATCGTGTTGGATAAAGATATCACCTACTAAAACTCAAGCTCCAACACTGTACACTAGTTCATAAATCTAGAAATCAATGCAACTCAGGACAGTTACAAGAATCAATGTCAACTTATTCCTACGCACCAGGATATCTTTTGGATTGGAAGACGATTAAATTTCTCGCTTTTTTTTATGTTTTCAAAATAATATTGGATATTTATATCCATAGCCAATGCAATTGGATGTTAGATGGTATCAATTTTTTGATCTTTCTCATGTAATTTCCTTTATGCTATTAGGATTAGAATCTTTTATGTAACTTGACCTTATTTTGGGCACATTACTTGGAAATAAGAAGGAAGTTGATCTCAACATTGTGTTCAAGGATTCTTTCAACTTGCTTTCTGAATGAGGTGACCCTGTTAGTTTTTCAAATTTGACTATTTGATTAATACTGCTATATTTAATTTTACTGTTAGCTTAAGCTGAAATCATTTAATTTTCATAAGTTGAAGGTAACCTAGATCGAAGTTTTGTTGCATCATTGTTTTTTTTCTTTATTTTGTTTATCAAGTTTTGTAGTTTTTTTTTAGTTCAGAAGTCATTCATATAACTAAAATAATCTGTGATACCATGTTGATGAATTATGTGCAAAGGAAAATAGTTACTTGTCAATCTAGTAAGTGAGGAATGGAATAGTTTACTTTCAAGTAGTTTCTCAAGTTTTAAATTGAATTTCAAGTTCTGCAAATTAGATTAAATTAATTCTCCATTCCTTCACAAACTATTTGTCCTGAAACGAAGTTTCTCTGTCCAGAATCCATTTCTAAGTCATTTAGGATAAATCAGGAATAGAATGTTAGTTCAGAAAAACTCTTAGAAAAAAAAAAGAATAGGGAAATAGCTCTAAATCGCTCCTAACCCCCCCCAAGACCGATCCAACTCTTACCGTAGATAGATTTAGACATCCCCTGGGTTGAGATTAAAATCAAATGAGTGGGAAATGTGACAACAACAACTTCCCACCACCAATATGGTGGAGAAGAAGATTTATCTTGGTCATCTCTAATTTAACCAAAATCTTCTTTTTCTTATGTTTGCATATCAAACCCTTGAATAGGGCTAACCTCTTTTGACATATGAGGTGATTATTAGCCATTAGACAATGTAATAGGGGTTTTCTTTAGAGATGGTAGTGGAGCTTCAAGAGGACTTTTAGGCTGTTCTTGGGAACGCACTGTTGTCTAGTCTTCTCCATGGCTTCCCAAAGTTTCCTGAGGATTTTTAGGGGTTTTCTCAGGTAAGTCTTCAGGAGTTGAAATATGGGCATCAGTAGCACTAGGGTTTTCTATTTCTATTTTTTTTCTTTTTCCCTCTAACAGTACTATGGATTACCCCAATTGTTTCCTATTGCTTTCTTTTCTCCTTTTTTTGTCTTTTCTCAGATGATTCCCCTTTTTCATCTTTCAACCTTTTCACTGTGGGTCCCTTTTTAGATTTCTTTTTAACAATAGGAGTTGATTGAAACTCTAACCACCCTTCCCTTCCAAATTATTTCTTCATTAAATGATTGTTGATAATTAAATGTATCAAACTATGGTACTTAATAGATGATTCACCTCTAGATTTTACTGTAGTTAGGTTCTTCAAGAAATGTAACAAACAATTCCTCAAAACTTATGTCTCCTGTATTCACTACTTCACCTTCAACTAGAATACCAAAGAGTTCACTTATCATAGCAGGACTAACCTCTATCACCTCTCCTCTTACTCTGGTAACATTCACATGAAATTTTTTGATGAATTCCTCCACCAATTCTAGTTCAAATCCTTCATACATTTGTATGAATTCAAGCCACCTAGCTTCTCTAAGCAATCTCTTTGTTTTTGGCTCTAGACTGAAGTTCTTTGGCTCTGAATTTCTCTTATACCCCATCTTATTTCACTTATGCAACTTTGACAGAGAAAAATTGCAACCATAATTTTTCAAGACATGATACAGAATGACAGCTTCTTTTCCAGATGCGGTAATTTTGAAAAAACACATGTCAATCAAAATAGGTTGTTATTTATTTTCCTTTATTCCTTCAAATGATTTGCACGCCATCACCCTGTACTTTCCATTTATGATTTACAAAGTTGGCAGCGGTGCTAACATAAGGAAACTTATTGATGTTGACGTGAGATATGACATTAGTAGTTGAAATTATTGTGGAAGTCTTTTCAATGTCACATCTCAATTTCTCTACTAGATTTGAAATGATTACAATTATTTATTAAAAAATTAATAACTATTTTGGTGGAGAGTTCTATGCTAAACATTTACTTGATTTCAAATCATAATAACCGAGTCATAAAATGATATTTTGAAAATGATACATACAATAAATGTGTACCTTTTATTTAATGCCAGAGTTAATTGGAGCATGTTAATTAACTCAGTTGGCATTAATTCCAATGATTCAATCAAAAGAAGCTCAAAATTAACAAGAAGGTTATTGTTGAAAACATTAGATATCATTAGGAATCATCAGGATCCATCAAGAGAAAACTGAAGTTGATCTAAGAAGACTGCCATTTCTAGTTTTCAGCCATTCCTTTATTTTTTCTTTTTCTTTTTTTGTTCTTTTTTTTTGGGAGATAAACCGCCATTGTCAGTTTTTAATCTATCCCCTTTCTTTAGAAGGTAAACCACCATTTGTTGGTTTTCAATCTACCTTCTTATTCATGCCTTTCTTCAAAAGGTTACTCACGAGCACATTCCCCCATGGAAGAAATGTCTTCCATCAGAAAATGTTCAATTTTGTGTTGTAGATCTGATAAAAATTCCTCTCTTGATGCAGGTTTATGGTATATCTTCATTGTATGACCATTAACCAACATAATTATTCTTTCTCCATCTATTGGTACCAACTGAAATACTCCATTTTTAAAAACTTGGTCAATTTCATATGGTCCCAGCCATCTTGTATGGAATTTACCCTTAAACTAATGAAATCTAGAATCAAATAATAGTGCCCAATCTCCCTTTTTAAATTTTATGGTTACAATGTTCTTATCATGCCATTCTTTTCTCTTTTTTTGAATCATTTTATTGTGTTGAAGAGATTTCATTCTCATCTCATCTAATCGATTCAGCCATAGAATCCTACCCTTCTCTGCTTCTGACAGATCAATACCAACTTCTAATGTTATTTTCAATGTCTACAACTCAAACTCAATCGGCATGCTTAGAGTTTTTCCATACAATAGTTCACATGGAGAGAGCCCTGTAGTAGTTTTCTAGGTTGTATTGTAAGCCCAGACTACTTCATCTAACTTTCCTACCTAGTCTGTTTTCCTTAATGAAATAGGCTTTGTCAAAATGTTCTCTAATTCTCGGTTGGTAACTTATACTTGTCCATTCACCTGTGGATGATGTGGCATATATTTTCTATGTGTCATCTCATATCTTTTCATAAAAGCTTCCATCATAGCAAACACAAACTATGGTCCTTGGTCTGAAATTATCTCCCTTGGTGCACCAAATCTCTAAAGAATATGCTTGTACAAAAAATTAGCTACTTTATCCTCTCTTGTTGTTGGTAAAGCTTTCACTTCAGCCCACTTTGTGACATAGTCTATTCAAACTAGAATATAATGTTTTCCTTTGGAAGGTCGATCAACATGTCCCACAAAATCAATTCCCCATTTCTTGAATGGTTTGATAGATATCTGAGGTTGCAATGACATCTCCATTGTTGGTGTAGTTCTTACCATGCGCTGGCACTCATCACAATTCTTAATAAAGAATGAAAAGTCCTTTGTCATAGTCAGCCAAAAATAACCAGCTCCTAAGAGCTTATGAATACTCTTGATCACCGAATAATGTCCTCCTTCTAGCTCATTATGAAAAGCATGCACAACATCGTAAACATCTATCTCAGTAACACACCTACTAAGAACATGATCAAGACACATCTTAAATAATAGTCCATTTATCCATTGAAATCTAGAACTTTCTCGAATTAACCTCTTTTTTTGTTTAGGATTGAAATGATTGGGACACTTCCCTATTACAAGATAATTTGCAAGATTAGCAAACCATGGAGGATGAATTGATATTGCAAACAATTTTTCATCTAGGAATGTGTCATCTACTAGCTCTTGATCACCCTGCAAAATAATTCTTGAAAGGAAATCAACAACAACATTATCCTTACTAGGCTTATCTATTATGGTCACATAAATTCCTACAATAATAATAACCATCTTATAATTCATCCACCCACTACAACCTTGTTCATCAGATATCTAATAGTAGCATGGTCTATGTGAATAAATATTTTTTAACCTGTAATATAATGCCTAAACTTATTAATTGCATATATCACAACCAAAAACTCCTTTTCAATTGTTGTGTAATTTATTTCTATAGAATTTAGATTTTTTCTAACATAGTAAATAGCATGCATTGCTTCATTTTCATCTTTTTGTCCCAAAACTACACCAATAGAAAATTTACAAGCATCAACATGGATATGAAATGGAACTCCCCAAATAGTTACTTTAATGATTGGAGAAGTGGTTAAGGCATGTTTAATTGTTTCGAAATATTTTTTACAATCATTTGTCCATAAAAATTTTGTGTCTTTCTTGAGCAATGTAAACAAAGGCTCAACAATTTTACTAAATCCCTCTATAAATCTTATGTAATACCCAGTATGCCCAAGAAAACTACAAACACTAGTTTTATTTTTAGGGATCTCAATTTTTTGAATGATTTCTACTTTCTTGGGGTCAACTTTAATTCCTTGTTTGGAAATATGGTGTCCTAAAACAATTCCTTCTGTCATCATAAGGGAACATTTGTCATGATTTAAATATAACCTATGGTCCTTACATCTTTGTAAAACCTTTCTTAAACTTTCAAGAGATTCTTCAAATGTTTTTGCATGAATTGTGAAGTCATACATATATAATTCCACACATGAGGTAGTTAGATCTGCAAAAATAGCTAAAACAGCTCTCTAAAAAGTGATTGGTGCATTATATTGCCCAAATGGTAGAATTGTATAAGCATACATACCCCAAGGACATGTGAAAGTTGTCTTATCTTGGTCTTGAGGAGCCACTTGGATCCGATTTTACCCACTAAAACCATCCAAGAAAGAGAAATAACCACTTCTAGCAAGGTTATCAAGTACCTAATCAATAAATGGTAAAGGAAAATGATCCTTTTAGTGGCTTTGTTTAATTCTCTATAATGAACACATACACGCTACTTACCATTTTTCTTTGGAACAATAACCAATGGAGAAACCCATTGACTATCATATATTAAATAAATAAATCCTACTTTGAGCATTTTTTCTATTTCTTGCTTAACAAGATCTCTAAGAACATGATTGATCCTTCGTTGACCCTGTCCTACCGGCCTAACATCTGTGTAAATATGGTGAGTACAAATATAAGGGTTAATTCCTCTCATATCCTTGTATTCCCAAGAAAAAAATTTAGTGTGATTATCTAAATTTTTCTTTAATTCATTTTCCTGTGAAGAGGACAAGGATGAATTAATAAAGAGAGGTTTATATCCTGCTACCGCAATTTCTTTGGTCTCATTCTTAGAATCAAGTGTGTCCCCTAAAAGTCTATTCAAAGGACATGGATGTGAGTTTTGTTGATGCAATATTCCATGGCAATCCCTCTTTTCTTTGACTTGGCCAATCTTTTTAGGATTAAGACCTTGTTCTTCACATTTCTCTACATGTTCCACTAGAGTAACCATGGCCAATTCCACAATACCATTTACTTCATAATACATATCCTCATCAACCCAAGGTTGAGTATTAAAATAAATTGATGCCTGAGCAGGAGGATAAAGTGACAACTCTTTCTATTTTTGTCCATTGGAAATGATCATGCTCCTTGATCTCTAATCTATCAATGTTGTTGCTATTGTGGCTAACCATGGTCTACCTAAGATAATTGGATATCGAGAATCTTTCTTTCTAGATTTAAGGACTAGAAATTCAACTGGACAAATCCCATTTGTTAATGGTAACCATGACATCTTCAGGAAAACCTTCAGGTTTAGTAGTAGATTGATCTACCAACTGTAAAAAAGTTGTGGGTTGAATGCTTGTCATACCCAACATCTCAATAGTGTCTTAGGTGCTAACAATGATACCTGCTCCTAAATCAATGAGCATGTTGGTTATCTCAACTCCTCCTATACTCAAAGTTATTATAGGACTACTAGGATCATTATATTTTTGAGGAAGTAACCTTCCTAACAACACATCAATCAGTTTGGTCCCTATTTCAATTATAGGAGGTAATTTCTTCTTCCTACCTGGAGTTTTCATACAGAGATACTTGACCACTTGATTTACTTCTGGTATGTCTTTAATAGCCTGTAACAATGGAATCTCAATATTAATCTTTTTCAATTCACAAAAAAGTTGAGAATCTACCACATTCATATAATTCATTTGGGAGTTGTCAAAAGCTCTTTGTTCTATTTTCAAACGCTCTGGGTAGGGTGCCTAATTAACTTTTTGTTTGTCATCAGAGTTTTGGTTTTCCTTTAAATTCTCCTTTTCCTTTTTCTCACCCTCCTGGTCTTTAACAATTGGTATGGATGACACATTTTGGTTCCTTAATTGAATATCATTAGCATCAATGGCATTTATGGTAGGTCGATTTGCATCAGAACAATTATTTTTCAAATTTGGAAAAGGTTGTGTTGGAATTTGAGGTTGGTTTACTTGTTCATTGGTAGGATTAGAACCTTGTCTTAATTGAGGTGACTGCCCCCAAGGATGCCTTGGTCCCTAATTTTTCCATGGTTGAAATTGTGTTTGATTTTGTTGCCACTGTGGCTAATTCTATTGCCATTGTGGTTGATTTGATTACCACTACAATTGGTTCCACTAGGGATTCATCCATTCAGATTGACCCTAGAATGTAGGTGGTGGTTTTGTTTGGTAGGGAGGATTCTATTGATTTTTCATTTGGCCAAAGGTTTTGATTCCAATTAGTTCTAGGACCATACAACCCTTGATTAGCATTATATCTGGTATTCTAAGATCTTTGTCCAACATAATTAAGCTCTTCCTCTACCACAATTGGTTTCTTCAATTGATTCTTAATTCCAAGTAAGAGGTTACAAGAACTTGTTGCATGATGTTTCTCATAGATCTCACAAATGTCAACTTGATTCAATGGACACTCTCTCAAAAGATGTTTCCCTCTACATTTGGAACAATAAATGGGTAAGGGCTCAATAGTCTTCTTATCTCCTTTCATATTAAGATGAAGGAGTAAATCAGTTTTCAAATTAGAAATTTCCTCCATTACTTGAGACACATCAGTAGTGAGAGCTTTGTTTCTTCAGGAGCCTCTAGTACCTACTCTAGTCCTAGAGTAGTTTATGCATATTTCAATAATATCTTCCAAAGAAAGCTTATTGATATCTCCTTTTCCCATAAAATTCAAAGACTCTCTAGACTCGTCATCAATTCCCTTCACGAAAAGTATCTTACTAATCTCATTATCCAACCCATTACCACATCTCTTTTGCATAAACTGAAATCTACCAGCATAATCTTCCAAATTTTCATCTTCCATTTATCTCATTCAGAACAATTCCTCCTTCCTATCTCTTACTCAATAGTAATCTTGGTATTTATCCAGAAACTTAGTTTCCATTTCATGCCAAGTTGAGATTTTACCTGAACCTAAACCCATGAACCATCGTAAGGTTGACTCCTTTAAGGTAGAAGGAAATAGTTTCAACTTCTGCATATCAACTGTATAATCATAGGTCTAGCACAAAACCTTAAACTCAAAGAGAAATTGGCCAGGGTCCTCAAAATTCATTCCCCTAAAGGTAGGTAAAACTAAGGGTGAATATTCTTCATATGAGGCTCATCAATTTCTCTATTTAGATTAATAGGAAATCAGCAAATTAGTATCCATCTAGAGCTTTCAAGAGTGCAATTGACGCCTTGTTAAACAAAAAGTTTAACAGATCTAGCTCAATGGTAAGCTTTTAAGTACCTATGTGAAATCCTCAAGAATAGATTGTAAATATGACATCAGATGTTTTTGATTGTATAGTCATTCAATCATTAACATCACTAAAAGAAACACATTTAATGCAAAATATCACTTCTAATTTATCTTCCAATTATTTAATTATAAGATGAAACAAGCAAACATTTAAACATATAATCTACCACCATAATATTTAATTAATAATATAATTGAGTCTTTGAGATCATAAAAAGATTAATTAAAGTGTCATTTCCAGGCACTCATCATTCCACATCGCGTTGGACAATCTAGGATTGATCTTCCTAGTGTTTGATGTATGATTGTGTATCTTTGTCATTGTTGCATACATAACTGTCTTGAATGTCTACTTTAGTGTAAGTTGACATGGCCCGTCATACTCTCACTAAAGTGGGGGGAAAATATAGTGTCAAAAAAAGTATCCCCTTTCCTCATTTAATTTGGGAATAATTAATGATAAAATAAGCGTAGTGTTGCCATAATTTAGTGTTGTAATATGTTTTTCATATTCAAACTAATTTTAGGGCCCTTTTTTAATAAAATGGACTTAATTGTGCCTTATTTTGGGTGTTGTAAGGTGTATATTTACACTTTCACACTAATCTAGGGCTTTATTAATTAATTGAGGTTAATTTTCCATAATTGGACCATTTAATTATAATTCAAGCCTAATTAATTGCAAATTCCAAGGGATAAAACCCAATTGTGCATTTTGCACACACGCCTCGCTTGACTCGGGGACACCCTCTTTTGGTTTATCTTTTCGTCGGGTTGGTTTGCACTCATTTTGATGTTTTCCTTCAATTTTTGACCTATTGATCAAATTTCCTTTGGATTCAAGATGTCTCCATGATTTCTTAACAATATATCAAACTTTCATCAAGTTTAGATAAGTTTCAAAAAATTTCATGCAAGTTTCCATCGTGCAGAATCTAGGCTTGTCTATGTCATTTGTAGAAAGGTTGATGTAGGAATTATATTCATGGATGTCATCATCTTGACACCGTTGGAATTGGAATCCACATTATTCTTCTCTACACAACATCAACTTACATCGCATCCACATAACTAGTTTCCGCAATTAGGGTTTTTGGTCTAGTTTTTTGAAAACTGGCATTTATGACTTGCATTTATTCCCTAAAACTCTATATATAGGCAATCCTTCGATCTCATTTTTCACCCTTGGCATTTGAATAAATTGAACAATGATTCAAGCTATCATTTCAATGAGGTTGGTAAAGATTTGGTTCCCAAAATTTGTTCCTCCATCCATGTGATTATCAAGTTTGAGTTCCTTTACATTTTTCATTTCACTTGTAAATCATATTCTATCATTTTAGGGTTTTGAGTGATCATTGTTCAAACCTAAACATTAAAATCCTCGCAATGAAATCTTATTTCGAAGGATTGTTATGAACCAAGTATGAATCTAATGCTATGTGGAGTCACAGCCATCAAATGCCATCTCTCAATTATCCATTTTGATGACATGGATCACAAAGACATCCGCTTATGTGACTCCCACATGACTTATTTTCACCTTACTTCAAAATTTAAACTTGAAAAATTTCTAGGTATAAAATGTCATGTAGAACTTCATTCACGGGATGCCACTCACAGAAGGATGGTCTTAGCAATCTATCTTAACCGCATGAAACTCATCAGCTTCACCTTTCATGGCACCTACATCATTGAAGTCCGCACATGATCAAACATTGTAAAACATTCACCCTTTGGCATAGATTTTCAACTTGTAGTTTGCATGATCTAATAGATCTAAATATTGACTAAAATTCTAAGGGTGCGATGATTGCATAAATGTGAATGCGGAAAGCCATTTGTGAAAGGCCACCAACTTTATGCCACTTTGATGATAGGATCTCAGATGGCATCCGCCTCAATGGCTTTTGCAATGCCATTTTCTGAAAATCTTTAAATGAGACATAAATGATGTTGGCTTTGACTTTAATTCTTTTACATCCATCATTTGAGTTCGAAACAAAAGATTACAAATTTTTTATGTATTGTGGAAATTTCTACGCGAGAGGCCGTGTATGGGTTGCCATATCCTTCAAAGTTGTTTTAACAGCCTAGGATTTAATGAAATCTGCATGCATGGCTTTCACCTACTAACTTTCCACAAAACTCAAAATGATAGAATTCACGAGTTTGATGATTTCACTTGGATTTCATGTTCCCATGTGCCAAATGACTCAAACACCAAAATTTACTAAGTATAAAATGAATGCAAGAATTGCATTGTGGGATGTCATGTGTAGATTGTCAATGTTTGCAAGCCATTTTTTATGGCTTATCTTTAACTATCATCCCCATTGACGGCATCCACATTGTTATTTTCTGCAAAGCCCAAGATGGAAAACTTTACAAATGTGATGATCCTAAATCTCTTTGACTAGTAGTTTCCACGTGCCTAAATACATTTGCATTGAAATGACTTAACGATTTTTTTAGTGCGAAAATCTCGATGTGAGATGCCATTTATGGAAATCCATTACAACAGTGCCACTGTCGATGGCTTTCGCATTGATAGCACCCACAATGCTCTGGCTTTCAAAATGATGAAACCTATAAAAGGCCAGCATTAACTAGAAATGAGTGAATTTAATGATTTCTTTTGGATATTTCATGCATTTAATGATGTTTGATGATGATCTAACTAACATTTTTGCTTCTCCTTACTTTTTCATAGTATTTATTATGTTTTATTTATGTAGGATTTATGGAAAAGGTTGAAAAGGCTGACAAGATAGGGAAAGACACTAGGGAAATGAAGAATGAGAAGGAGAAAGAAAAAAAATGAAGTGAAAATTTCATGGATTTGAGTGTACCTCAAAGATCACAACACAATGGGATAAAGTAACAGACACTAAATTAGGGAAAATCAACATTGATGAATTCTGACAACTAGCCTTGGTTCAACTTAATGATGAAAATGCATGGAAAATAAAGAAAAGTTGTATTGCACGAGCAACAGGCTTTCCCCGGACCTTGATCTATCTAGAATTGATATTTGAGTGTCAAGAATGTTACCATAAAGAAACTAGGAGAATAGTAATTGTTAATGGGAGCGTACTAGTTGATCTAACACCCATGTCAATCAAGCAAACATTCAGGATTCCTTCATTCAATAAGATGGAAGATTTCGAGAAGGGGTACACGAAAAATGTATGGAAGGAAAATCTTATAGCCTACAAGAAAACAATAAATTTGATATGGATGCATCACCTTCGCCCTAGTGTAAACAAGTTGCCCCAAAAGATTTATCAAAGTGATTTCATGGAGGAGGTTCATGATCTCATAACACTCCTCAATGGGATAATGGGACTCCAAAACTCTTCTATCTTAAAAGAGTGGATGTGGTATTTTGTAGAAGAGATTCTAAGGGGAGACACAAGCTTTCATTGGGAAAAAATAATGACAATATCCATGCCTAGTTCATTACAGTGAAGAAGACTCGAGAATTTTACATGACTTCCTAAAGCGTTTATCTATTGGCAACAAATTTTCCATACAAGGGGCTAACATGCATAGGGGGGCTCAGAACAAGAAAAGGACAAAACATTGTTTATGATTGTTACCCACAGTTGCAATATAGGAATTTCAAGAAGAATTATAGGTGGGTTAATGATTCCTTCATCATGTATATTCTTCAGACATTGGTAAATGATTTCAGCAAAAGGTTATCACATTGTGCAAATTCATTGATAAAGAACTTTGGGTACTATTTCATCTAGTTTCATAAGTTCACTTAATAATTGAAGGTTTTATGGGCTTCTTGTATAGACTACCTAGATATCTGAGTGATAGGATAATACTACTAGAACTTAAATGAAAATTGTAGGCTTCACATCTATTGTTGTAATCAAAACACTATGTAGGAGTCCCTTATCCTATCATCTTTGGTCAAGGGCTATACTTGTGTCCTAGTGCCCCTTGTCAAAAGTATTCAAAAAATAAAATTATAGAATATGATCTTGTGTTGCACACTGAGTGAGTAAGCATAGATCCATGGGAAAATCTGAAGAAGTAGGCTGGTAGACAACATGCTCATAAGGCACATATTGAGGATTTTTGAGCTAGCTTTGATGATGATTGGGAGGTTCATAAACAACTCTATATGAGAATGACAATAAAATTTATAAAGACTCAAATTATTTGTTGTCCCAGACCAGGTTGTAGAGGATAATAATAATCTTGATGAAAAGGAATTTACCGTTGTAGCTAAAACTCCCCTACTAATTATTTATTGGGTAGAGAAGGAGGTAAAAAATTTGTACCTAATCATGTACCATGTACTACAACATACCAAAAAGTGGTTAGATGATCAAGTAGATCAATTGGAGCAACAAGGTGTTGAGCTTACATATGGAGAATGGGAAGAAGAAATAATTTTTGAAAGTGAAATAGAAAGTAAGGCCGAGGATGGTTCTTCAAGTGAAGCACCAAAATTCATTTCAACCACTCAAGAAAGAAAGAGGAAAGTAGTAGAAAAAAGGTAGCCCACTGAGAGGGAACATTTCTATACAAGGAAAATGGTAGAAGGGCGAAGGTCATCGAAGAAAGCTAAGAGAATAGGAACCTTTCTTCTTGAGATGCCAACAATAAGAGAGGAGTCCTCTCCTCCTAAGGAGGAAGATAAACTACAATCACCTCCACCATCCACTGCACCACTTCTATCCACTTCCACTCCACCTTTGCTTCTCCTATCATCCTTGCATATTGTATACATCTTAGTCCACCTCACCTCTACCACACTGACCACCTCCATGATTGTGGTTGAATCTTCCTCATCAACCTAGTATTCCCCATCTTCCTCTTCACTCTTGGGTCTACAACCCATTTTCTCCACCTTGCCTCCCACTATTTGCATTGCCCCTTTGGTACCAACCATGTTGCCTAACTCCTTTATTGCATATTTGCAAAATATGCTTCATGGATTATTGGAGACTTTATTGTCTCTAGAAACTAAGTTTTTCATGACCCAACTAACTATTGCTCTACCAACTCCTCCTCCTACTGAGCCACCCAAGATGCAGGGTGTTGAGAAGATATGGAAAGATATGCAAAGGAAAGGTAACAAGCAGCTTGAAGAGGCAGTTGGTGCAATAGAAGAATCTATGGGTTCTGACCGTGAGGATTACTATGAACATGTTGATGAAGGGTTATGGATTGTTGACTTGGACATCAAAATTAAAAGTGTTCTAAAGGTGGATTCACCAAAATGAACTGCAAATTTTGGGGGAAAAGGACGGTTCTCTTACACTTCTAGGGTTTTCCACCTAAAAGGAGAGAGGTCTTTCACACCCAAAACTTGGAGGGTTCATTCAAGACTAGATGTATATGTGATTTGAAGTGTGTCTGAATGCTAAAAACTAATGAAAGAAACTAACTATTGAATGCAAACTAATGAAATGAAATTTTTTTTCAAAAAACAAAGTTGTATGCAAGAATGACCTAAGAATGTATGCAAACTGTGACATAAATGAAGGAGGATGGAGAGGTGCACCTGGAATTTGGAATGTGATGTTCAAAGGCTCTAGAATCTTGTAGATTCTTGTGTTGAAGGCCATTGGGACACTTACGCCAAGCTAGGCGACTTAGTCCTACATCAAGGAAATTCTACCAAAATAGGTTTTGAGGAAATGGGTATCTAGAACTACAAAAATCACTTTTTAGGCCCAATAATGGGACTAATTCACCAATGATGGCAACTCAATCCACCTTCATCTTTGTAGAATCTCAAAGTTTCAATCTGTAGCTTTTAGTTTGTAGTTCTACTTTTGATAGAAATCCAAATCCAAATCTGTAGACTTTGACCTATGGGTTGTCTACAAGCCTCTTTTAGGGTTTCATTGACTTTGAATGATGTTGATGGGATGTTGACACCTTTTAACACCTTTTTCTTTGACAAATTTTCATACAAGACCTACAAAACACACATGCAAAGAGGAAAAAAGGGTTAGGGTTAAAGAATAAGGGTTTACCTTAGTCAAACCCCATTTTGGTAATCAAACCCTAGAAAATGAAATGAAAGGGAAAGGGAAAGATGATTGAATAACATGAAACGTAAAACCTAACCAAACCCTTGATGTAGAAGTCTAAAGATATGCAAGTAACAGCTCCAATGGATCAATGCTTGATGTGCCTAGAGTGATTGCTTGAATGCTTGATTGCTTGAATGTTTGATTAAGAACAATGAATTGTTGGAGGGGAGTGAAAATGAGCGGAAACGCCTTTACTTATACATGATATTCCCTAATTTCTCAAAAATTCCTCATCACAGGATGACCTTAGGGTTTAGAGAACAATATCCTACCAGAATATTAAAATAATTTTGATTTTTAAGCCAGATGGGATAAAGTCGCTCAAGGTGGTGACTCGGTCCGACCAAGGCAATTTTGCTAGTTGTCAGGAATTAAAGTGTATTAAATGATGTTTAGTGAGATTGTTCTCTAAAACACACTTAAGTATGTCTTGTAAGTGCATAAAGGGGCCATTTAAACATAAGAAACGGTCAATTTATTAATGACAAGCCTAGGAAAGTGTGAGAGTTTGTTACAACTCCTAACAACACTTTGAAATAAGACTTGGTAAGTGATAAAAAGAGGTTGTTTAGGTGAATTATAATAAAAAGGTCTTAGAAAAGTGGGAAAGTGTGTTACAACACTTCACAACACCTTTGTAAGACATCATAAGGTTTCCATTGATTTACAAGTGTTCAAGGCCTAATGTGGATGTGTTGGCCACATTAAAACATTAAATCTAAGCAAAATCAAGCCAAAATCCATAAGAAAGGCCCAAATGAGCATAAAAATTAAGGATGCATTTTTTTGTGACACATTTAACCCCAACTTTAGTGAGAGAATGAACTTGCTTTAAACTCACACTAAAGTAGCCCAACATGCATATCAAGAGGGATCCAAATGCACCAATGATGGAGAGATCAAACAACACTAATCAAGAGGGATGATCAAACCCCCAGAATCAAGATCCCATGGAAAACCAAGAATTAGCATAGAGGAAAACACAAGAAAGTGATGTGAAAGAATGAAAAGAAAGAGAAAGTCGGATCAAGCTTCTACCATTTTTCCAAGTAGTTGTGGAACAGATATAGGTTGTTTGTCTGAAAATATGTATACTTACTCTAAGGTGACAAAACTCATGGTTGTCCATCAATTTAGAAGGACAAAAAGGTGAGACACATACACTCATGGCTAGTATGTACTCACACGCATGTAGGTGGCTATGGCGAAAGTTGTGTCACTGGTTAGGCTTCCCGCTTAACCATACTAAAGTTATACCTCATGATAACTTTAATAAGATGCCATAAAGGAAAAATGGCATTTTGAGCTTCATGAGACAAGCAAAGCGTCATATGCTTGGAGCTCATGAACAAGTGAACGATGGCACCATAGGCATGCAAGTTGTGTTATGCAAGGTGGCCATATATGCAAAATGCAAAATGTAAAATGCAAAATAATGTTCAAAGGAGTCTTGCTTAGTTCATACGAGGTCTTTAACTTAGGGAACATTTTGTCTAATGTCTCCAAGAGAGGACCAATCAAAGAATAGGAAACTCTCAACTTAGGGGATGCAGTGTGTCACATCAAGCCACAAAGAGGAATGTAATATGCTAAGATAGATCACACTTATGAAGGAAATTACACCCAATGTCATCCACAAAGTGAGAACAATATCGTATGAAATAATAAGGTTGCACTAAGAACCAAGAAAAAGGAAAAATGAAAAAGAAATAATGCCAATGTATACCCCAACTTTAAAGGAATTGCTAAACACTGTACTATAAGCAATTACTTTAAGGTAGAAAAATGAAAAATGCAAAAAGAAAGAAAAGACATGAGAGCCAACTTGGAAAGCCTTATACCAAGTGATATGTTTTCAAGTAAGGTTGTGTCATGCAAAGGAAAAGAAAGAAAATGAGAGAAAGGGGATTGCCCCAAAAATGAAAACACCAAATACATAAGGGATCTATGGATTTGGGATCAGTATGTTCATTGCTATAATGTTTGTTTAGAGAGCTCAGAACTGTCACCATCCCCCAGATACATAGAACTGGAAGAATAACACAAAGAGAGCAAAAACAAAGAAAAATAAAGATCATTTTGGGTCAACATGGAAGATACATAGGATGTCTCGATGCTTTGCATCATCCCCAAAAGGAAAAAAAAAGCCAAAAAATAAAAGGTGAAAGAAAAATGAAAATATTTTGGGTCAACATGAAGGAGACATGAAATGTCTCAATGCCTTGCGTCATCCCCAAAAGGAAAGCACAAGAAAAAGAAAACAAGCCTTTTGGGCCAACATGAAAGGGACATTTTAGTCTCAATTCCTTTCATCGTCCCCAAAAAGAAGGCACAAGAAAAAGAAAAGATGCCTTTTGCGTCAACATGAAAGGGACATTTTGATCTCAATGCCTTGCATGATCCCCAAAAGGAAGGAAAAGCAAAAGAAAGAGGAAAAGAACAAGAGCCTTTTGGGTCAAAATGAAGGAGACATTGTGGTCTCAATGCCTTTCATCATCCCCAAAAGAAAGAAAAAAGCCAAAGCAAAGACAGAAAAAGCGAAAGAAAAGCCACAACAGATAGAAGAATGAAGGTACAAATAGAAGAATGTCACAAAGAGAGAGAGAGCAGAAAATAGAATAGTACGAGGGAACACAATACACAAAAGAAAAATCAAAATCAAAAGACTAGTAAGGAAAATGCAATTCAACCGTTGAGCAAGTCATCTGCCTCCTAATATTTTTCAGTGTAAAGTGCAAGTGGGCAACTGGCTAGAGGGACACAAGCAATTGTAGAACTAGTATCAAGGTCAATGCTCATCCTAGGATAGTTGTCATGCAAGCTCATGCAAGAGGAAAGTAATATTTTCAAATTTGTATGCACCTCTTCATCTATTTTAGCAATCTCATTGAATCATTGTCATCCAGATTAATCACAATAGGAGGACAAATGATGATTTATGTTGAAGCATGTAACTCTAGTTGTCATGGATGTATAGGATCATGTTGTGGTGGTTGGGGATGAGGATCATCCTGCATTGGTTCTATCACGTGTGGATTATGATTTTCTTTATTTTCTTCTACATGTAACTTGCAAGTAAGGGCATGACATCGATGCCTATGCTCCCTAGCATCTCTGTTTCTTTTTATTCTATTTTCAAGTTGTGTTTGTGGAGTGAAATGATCAACCATAGGTTTCTTTTCATCCCTAAGGGGAGGAACAAAAGGAACCATGGAAGGTTGGTCATCCACTTTCTCCTTTGCTTTGTAAACTTGATGCGAGGAGGCATGACAGAGTTACTTTCACAATCACGTGGTCTCTTGGACGATGTCGGGGAACTGTCAAGTGTTGGGTGAGCTTGTTTGGGTGGTTCTTGTTTAGTTTGGAGCATTGTTTCATCTAGGATGGGAATGTCAGATGTGGATGGAGGCATGTTGCAAAGAGATAAGTCAGAAATTTTCATTGCTTTAAATTTTTTATAAGCAATGAAAAAGAAATCTTTTTGTGGTGCTATGGGTTTCATGGGCTCAAGCCAAAAGGCTTCTAAGGAAAAGTTTCCTTTGGAAGACAAGGGGTTAAAGAAAATATGGTGGAAAATGAATATGTCATTGTCAAATGGAGAATTTAAACATTTTTGAAGAAATGAAGAGACAACTTTCATTGAGCGAAGTCATGGGAGGCCTAGCGTCAAATGAAACTAGTCTGACTATGAGATGATGGAGAATGCAACATCTAATGTTTTAGGTTCTATTTGTAATGGAAGGGTGATCAATCCTATCGTAGGACAAGCACAACCATTGTGTGTTTTCATCCATGCTTTAGGTTTATCATAGTCATCTTGATAAAGATCATGTAATACCAAAAATTCCTTCATGATCATGTTCTCACCGTAGGTGGGATCTATTAATATCCAATTAGTGGGCTTGTCATAGATTCTACTGCCTATGTAGAGAGGACCATTAGATAGATTTTTAAGTATGTCATCAGAGGAGAAAGTAATATCAAGAGTTTTCTTAGGTTGGCCCTTACGAGAGATAATGTATAACGCACCTACCATTTCATCCATAGGATTAACATGGGTCACATGTGGGAGAGGATCAGAATGTTCACCATTGGTAGCAACATTCATCACATCATTCTTTGGAGTTTCACCAGCTTTGAAACATGAAATATTATTTTTGGGCATTGGATTAGTGAAAATTTGCAAGTTTTGATTTGGAGGGGTAACCGACTTATTGCCTTTGGCATTAACATTTGCAATGGATAGATGAAAAGAATCAATGAGGTCTTGAACAAGATCCTTAAGATGCTTGCATTGTTCTGTGTCATGTCCATTTTATCTATGAAAATGGCAATAACCATTGGATTTAAAGTTTGGAGGTAAAATCTTAGTAGGATCGAGTGCATGAACGATGGGTAAGGTAATCATTTGTTTTTGTAAAATTTGAGACATTGTCTTATGAAGGGTGTCTGGTAAAGGTGTGAAGTGTCTTTTCAGATCTCCATAACTAAAAGGCACTGTGGTTTTAACAACTGCTACTTGGTTGTTGATAGGTTGAGTTGATTTTTGAGGAGGGTTAAATTGTAAGAACCCTTTGTTTTTCTTTCTAAATGGTTGGGAATTGTTTTGGTTGGAAAATTCAGATTTCTCAATTTGACTAGAAGTGGATCTTGTATCACGACTACTAATCAAATTGTTGTAATCACAAAGGGTTGTGCATAGGTGCATGAAAGAGGGAAATTTCATCATAGTGAGTTTGTCCTGAAGGTGAGTTGGCAAGTTTTCTACAAACATCTTTTGAAGATGTGGGTCAAGAATCTTGACATCAATTTGGGAATAAAGCAATTGAGAGCATGAGATGAAATCAGTTATCTTTTCATCATTATTTTTCTTACATCGCATCAAATCAGCCAACGCCTTCTTAGGAGTCATATGCACTTGGAAATGATTCTTAAAAGCATCAACAAGTTCATTAAATGAACGTATTGAATTTTTTGGTTAGGAGGAAAACCATTCCAAGGCAGTATCTTTTAAAGTCCTAGGAAACAGTTTGACTAATAATTTATCATCAAGGACAAAGTCGCTACACAAAGTGGTTTATGAATTAACATGGTTAGAAGGATCTCCCTTCCTATCGTATTTCTCAAACCTAGGCATCTATATTCCTTGTGGCATCGAGGTTCACAATATTTCCAAGAATAATGACTTGCTACAAACATAATATGTGGGTGGGCCATTTTGATTGTGGTTTATGGTAGAAATTTGTTATTGCATGGATGAGACAATTTGGAAAAGTTGTGTTATGAGAGGGTTAGTGTAAGCAATGTGAGGTGTAAGAGAAAGGCGTAATGGGGTGAAGGTAGTGGTAGGACAAGTCAGTGGAATACTGATGGATGGTATGGTAGAAGAGGATAAAACATGTGATGCCACATAGGAGTTAGGAAAGCTAGTAGGAATACTGATGGAAGGAATCAAATTTCTAGTTGGTTGCATTGTGGTGGTGACATTAGGAGATGTATAGGTAGGTATGGAGGCTATTTTTGAGGGAGAAGGAGTTTGAGGTCCTCCTTGGCTAAACACAATGATTGTTCATTGGGAGACACTTGATGTGGAAGGAAC
>CM021101.1:55317723-55341425 GCA_007115665.2 Sequoiadendron giganteum | reverse complement strand
TTGATGCCTGACAGATGCATGCAAAATCTTTGTCTATCTAAGGTTTTTTGGTCCCAGTTAAATCAAGGTTATTCAAGGGTTTCAGGCCCTTGCTTGTCTTTTTGTTGTAGCATGTGTAGTCATGTTAATCTTTTAGAGGCTATTGTGGGGCTATTGTTGGTTTATGGTTTATTTTATTTGCAACTTTCTTTTCTTTGATAGGTTGACGATTCCCTTCAAAACCATTTTGTACTAGGTTCCGAGCCCCTTTTTAAACCCATTTTTTACCCCTAATCAAAAACAATAGATTCAGGATTATGAACATTGTGAATGCATTTACCTTTTAGATCTAAATGTTTCTTAGGATGTCTATGAATAAGCATAAGACCCATGTATGCTACTAGAAAAACACAATAATTAACTGAACTATCTCACGAGCCAATATTTGGCCATGAGAAATATTGGGGTGACATTATCCTTCTAAAATTATAAGTGCAAGCTAATGGGTCCACGTTTAGTGGGAGTTTTGAGATTGAAAAAAATCTTGAGAAGGACACTACCTATTTAGGATTAGGCTCCCAAACTGAAACTCCTACTCATACAAAATAGGTACTTATCTTGATTTTTAAAATGGGCACTCATTTTAAAAATAAACAAGTACCCATTTCTATTTACATCATATGTACCTATTCCTTTTTAAAATAGGTATACATTTTGGAATGAGAACACGTGTTTCATAAATTTTGAAAGTTTAAACCCACTATTTTTTTTTTATTTTAGGCTTGGAAACCCAACCCTCAACCTTGTACCTACAAGTACAACACCATAAAAATAGCAAGAGAAAGACTAAATTTAGTAATATGGTTGACGACTTTTTTCACAATTTTTTGATTAAATTAAAACCCACTATAGATTATGATGTATAGTTCTTAAATATGTAAAAAAAATATGATTAGGTATATTTTTATATTTATTAATTTATGAGGAAATTGGTTCATAAAATTGAAATGATAAGTGTTAATATGTTTTCAATAACTTTTATTTTTTTGCAAAAAAAATTATATGTGACCAATCTAGAAATCATTCTTTAAAAAATGAAAAAACAATCATTTTATGATTAGTTTTACTCAAATTATGTTGGTCGTACCTAAGAGGTTTTAAAAAATAGCAATTAGGGCCAATAAAAATTAATTAAAAAATATTATGAAAATAAAAATTAAATATATTCTAAGCCAAATTCACCACAATACACATCTATTTTTTATATTGTTAATCATTTACAATTACTTTTTTCTCATTTGAGCATCAAAATGAGATCAACACAAGCTCATTGCAAGCACAACCATGAAACTAATACTAGCTCCTTTCAACCAACCACACTAAAAATAACCAATGGAAGACCAAGAGTAACAACTTAAAATTCCATCTTAGATGTCCCTTTGGAATTTTAACTTGGGTCTCCACACTGAGAATTCAATGCTTTAACCAATTAATCTCAACCCCTTGGACTCAATACATATATTTTTCCAAAAGGAATTAGAAAAATACTTTTATTTATGTGAAATTGTGTTGGTCGTACATGTTCATGTTTTCGCCCAAAATATAAGACTTTTAAAACTAGACACAAAATCTTAGATTTCATATTTTTGGACCTTGTTATGATTTTATTTGTAAGTGCTTCAAATTTTTACTCCAAGTATGAAAAACTTTAATTTTCAAGAAAAAACACTTCCACCTTTTGACCAAAAAGTGAACCCATTATCTTGCACTTACCTAAGAACTTGATTTCCTTTCAAGAGAGGTGAGGTATCTTGATATTTCATCTAAGTTGGAAAACATGGAAAAAATCATGTCAACACTATTCTAAAAGATATTTTTGAAGACCTCAATATATTTTACAATAATTACAATAATCAACTAATCCAAAATAATAAGTTGATAAATGTAATCACAAAGAAACATTTCATTATCTTTTGAAACACTCAATCTATTATGGAGACACCTAAATCATGGACTGGATTCTACTAAATAACACCTTCTCCAAATTTTACATCTAATGAACAACATAGAGACTTACTACAAGACACAAAAAATTTATCAAAGAATACATTGAACTAGGAGACACCTAAATATAGATCTAGCCTAAGGAACAATTACTACAAACAATCCCAAAGTTGGAAAAATATTTTTTCTCCTAAGAGAAACTTACATTTATTATAGATATGTTGATCCAAATCTTCTATGTTGATAATAATTGTTACAATATCTATCATTTTAGGGTATTTTCTATTAAATGTGTTGTAGTAACCTCCCTCTTCAAGTAATTACAATTTTTGAAATTTCGTATACTCAATCAAATCAAATCTTCGTAGACAAGGGATTTTTTCTTCAAATTGGCTTCTCTACTACAATCAAATCTCATAGGTTTTTGGTTTCCTATAATTTTTATAACATGGATCCCACCCTAAAGACTCAATTTGTTATTTTCCTAGATTTTATATTTCTATGTGTAATAAGGATACGGACCTCTGACATATCCTTAATAGTTTCAATTATTATTTTTAGTTATATTTTAATCTAACTAAATTTAATTTAATGTTTTTTTCCCTTACATAGTTATTCCTATAAATAAGGAAGAGAAAATCTCTCCCAAACCATCATAAGTTTATATATTGAATTCATATTAGTATTTTATGAATATTAGAGGTCACCCCCTCAAAATGGTCTATTATTTTTTTATTTTTTTATTTATTTCCAAGAAATATCATAAATTTTATCAAAGCTATAATTTGGCCCAAGAATTTTATTTTTTCATGATAGCATACAAACATTACAAATATGAACTTAATTTTCTTAGGGTTTTAAGGTCATAAATTCTAGAACTTTTTATATTTTACTTACATTTTTAGAAAGCTTTTGAAAAATTAGGTAGGATCAAATATTTATAATTTTTCTAACTAGAAAAAAAATAATTCTATAGTTTAGTTGTCAAATTTAGGTTGAAATATTTTTATTTTTCATTAATTTTCTCTACATGTCACATTTTTTAGATTTTTTTCATTTTTGGAAAGCTCATGAATAATTACATTAAAAAAATTCCTTATAATTTCTAAGTGGAGTAGAAATTATTTTCATTATTTAGTGGTCAAAGTTTGGTAAAAATATTTAAATGTCTAATTTAGTTATAGCTCATATTTTAAAATTTGATAGTTACAACTCATACTAGATACATTGCTCCATTACCTAATAAAAACCTATATTTAAATTAAAAACATCAAGAACCATGTCATCTTTATGATTAGAGGATCATTCGACAAATACTTAATCTAATGACCCTTTTTATTGCCACCACCTAAAATTAAGGGAGAAACCACCATGATGTGAAATAGTTATATATTTCATTGAGAATATTTTATAAAAAAAATTGTGATATATGTAAATGAGGATTTAGTTAGGTTTAAATAAAAGCTATTGTCTGAATTAAAGCTTCAATAAAACCATTTGGATGAGTAAAAACCTAATAGACAAAAGCAGTGGATAGGATAGCCTTTTCAATGTGCAAAGTTCAACCTAACCAAAATAGGCATTCACAAGTTTGATGGTACAAATGTGACTTCATAGATAAGACTCATCAAATAATATTTTAAGCTTCATAATAAACCAAATAATATAATGGCTTATATAAATATACTAAATTTAGATGTTAAACCTTATTAATGGGATTAATATATGATGAATGACAAGAAGACCAAGTGCTTAGTTGGAAAAAGTAATAACTTAGCAACCCACTATGAGCAACCATGAAGGGAAATATACTTCACTCAATTAATAAATCTAATAAATAATGTTAGTAGTCAAATATAATGATAAGCATATGAGATTTGAATTGTATAATTAGGAAATCTATGTATTCATAATTTCATATTGAGCAATAGAACTCTATCACCAAATATTCCACATAAGGTAAAACCATGGGATGGAAAGACAAAAATGTGACTAATCCTATAATTAGAAATGCAGAAAATTTATTTAACCCAGAAGACATTACTAATATCTCTTTGCAATATAAGAGGTGGATTAAAAAAAAAAGGTCTATGTTGGAATAATGATAGCATTTGGTCTAGGGGTCATAAGCACACTAATAGTGAGAAAAGTCTAATTCTTGGTAAGAGTTGGTTTGAAGAAGAGGGAGAAGTAGTTAGATAATAATCAAATGTGGAACATGAGCATGAAAATTAAAAGGAAGAGAAAACCAACCTATCTCTCTAAATGCATTGAACGGTAAAATCACACCACAAACATTTCAAGTGATTACTTATAGATGAAAAAGTGAAAGGTGATAGTTTTGGTTGATATAGTTAGTACACAAATTTATTAATAAATAGTAGCTAATAAGCACAATTTTTTTGTGTATATAAGCTCTACTTTTCAATTCATGATATCTAATGGAAAATAACTCTCTTGTGATGGTAAATTTCATTATATAAAACTCTTGATGGCTTATTATTAGATTGATTTATAAATGTTTGTTATCCCAGTTGAGGAATTATATGTAGTTCTAGGTGTGCAATGGCTTAAACAGTTGCAAATAATGTCTTTCAATTTTTTGTACTTATTCATGGCTCCAATATAAATGGACAAAAGTACACTAACTTATAAGGATATAATCACCATCAATTCAAATTATTAACTCCCATGTGATGGATAAATTACTTAAGGAATGTTCTAAGGTATAATGGCATAACTAGTTTTTGTAGAAGCATAAGATGTAGAAACTAAATATAAAATAGATCCTCAATAAGTCATTCAACATGATCAATTGAAGTCAAAAAAAAGTATCAAGAAAATGTTGACTCAAGCATTATTTATCTCAATAAAAGTTCATGTTCATCTCCATTATTATGGTTAATTAAAATAATGAATCATGGAGAATGTTCCTATATTGAAAGGATATCAACAAGATCACTCTTAAATATAAGTTTCCTATTCCTAATACTGATAAAAAATTATTAGATGAATTGGGTGAAGTATTTTTCTTACAAAGTTAGATTTATGTTTATGTTATCATCCAATTCAACTAAATGAAGAGGATGTACATAAGACTATATTTAGAACAGATAAGCATCATTATGAATTCTTATTTATGAAATTTGGCAACACTTATTCTCGATATTTCCAAAGTCTCACGAATTTAGTGTTCCACCCATTTCTTAAAACATTGGTGTTGGTATTCTTTGATGGCATCATCATCTATAGGAAAACATGGAATGATCAAAATGTTGGTAGATGGTCAGTGCTCCCCTTGAGATTTTTGACATGGACTAATTGCATCTCATGGATCCATTAACTCTAGCAGTTGTATCAGGCATTAACAGGTCGATCTTTTGGTGCAATGGAAACTGTGGGGCCAAAAATTGGTATCAAAGCCAAATGTGTCAGGTTCGAATCCCCTCAGGTAATTTTTAAGGGGGACATTGTTGGAAGATGGTCAGTGCTCCCCTTGGGATTTGTGACTTGGACTAACCACCTCCTATGGATCCATTAACTTTGGCAGTTGTATCGAGCATTAACAAGTCGATCTTTTGGTGCAAAGAAAACTATGGGGCCAACAAAAAAACGTCATACAAAATATGAACTAGAGTTGTTAATGTAGCATCATAAATTGACACCCTTGATAATTTCACACTATATTGATGCCCTATTTTACCTATAGAATTAATTATATTAATAGTTTGTTCATTTTTGGAGCTAGATTGGGAAAATATATTACAATCCCTGACATCCCAAGACATTTTGGCCAAAATCACCCAAACAAGGGAAAGAGTGCCCTATTCATAAAGGTTTCCCATTTTGATAATTATTATTTTTAGTTTTTTCTATGAGTATGGTAAAATGACCTCAAGTCATCCTATATCCAAAAATATCAATTGGGATGCATATATAAATGACTTTTCCCTCTCATTTGAATAGCTAAGCACTATCATGATCAATCACATGCACTCTTATGATTTTATTATGAATATGTATGTGAATTATCCTCTACATGCTAGCTAAAACAATCTATGGTGTTATGTGGACTAACCTCTTGTAGTTCTTCAATGAAATTTGATCATCCATTAATAATTTTTTGGTGGAAACTTATCATGTGAACATCACTTCAACAGAGATTTCATGCCTAAGGTAATATTATAAATTATCATTTATTTATTATAAACATTTATTATTTTTTTTCCTCTACTCGACCTAGGGTAAGCACTCTTTACCATCATCATTTGTTGTTTGTAGAGGTGGAAACACCAAAACTAAGGTTTGACTAAGGAAAAATCTTATATATCACAACCTCCCACCCTCTTTTCATGTGTTTTGGTTAGATATGGAACTTTCATCAACAAAAATTTGTAGAAAAGTGCAGAGAAGACTCATACCTTCAAAACCTTATTTCAAGCATTCAAAAATATTCAGTTCTAGACAAGGGATCCCTTGCCCTTGTCCCTCTAATTCATGCTAAAAATTTATGTGCAATTTCCCCTTTGTCTGCCTCTTCTCTAGATATGTGTCTATTCTGCAATTTTGTTGGAGTGAAGAGGACACTGAGAGGGGGGTGAATTAGTGTCAGACAAATTTCATCTTTTTTCCTTTAAATAGAACTTCAACAATTTATGCTCTTAATATTTCAATGATAAGTAAAATCATTAATTGAATGCAATCATATAAGAACTGAAATAAGAAATATTGAAGCAAATCAAAGATCATCACAACCATGCAATATCAGCATCTTAAAAATGAGAACACAAGGCAAACATTTGATGAGTGGAAAACCCTCCTAGGGTAGAAAAACCTCTCCAAAATGCCTCACTGGCTTAAAAATTAATCTCACTAATTACATAAGTTGCAATGGCCTCACTAGCTACCAAATGCCTCATTGGCAACATAAGCCTCACTGGCCACCAAATTCCTCACTAGCAACATAAGCCTCACTGGCTACACAACATTTTCAATCATAAAGAAACGGACTACAGAGGATTACTTTATCGCTTTGCAAACCATTACAATATTTAACACTAATACATCCTATGTCCCAAAGATTCATAAAATTGGAACCTTTAAAACATATAATATATCAGTTACTAGCTGCTTTTGTATATAGTTTTTACAAAATAGATTTATGCATTCTGCTCAATAATAATGACTCTCATCAGTATATGATATTTCAATAGATGCATTGAACACAACATAGTGACCATGTCACTACTTATAAAACAATCAAGTACCATATGCTTTCATCTATTACTGCCTTTCATAAACTACCAATTGTCATCAAGTAAAACTAAAAACTTCATAACTGTTTATGCCACTGTAATCTCTTTGTTTTACCAAACTTAAATTTTTCTCAATTAAATGAACATTATACATTGTAAGATTTTGTAATATGCTCTTATACAAGGTTGAAATTGTGCCCAAAACTGGGTAAACAGTCTAAACAAGAAACCCACACCAATATAAAATATAGACATTAGTGTATACCTTGTAGACAACAACATATTTGGCACAGGGTCGTGCCCTAGCAAATACCAAATGCAACCAAATAACCCTTTCATGGTGTGCCCTAAAAAATGGGGTTTTGTAGACACATTACAATAAACCTGGGTGATCCCACAATACTAGTTTACAATTTTTGGGCAAACTAGACACTAAACTGATTTTTTTTAGCTAAATCTTCACTTTTGGGCTCCTATAGCAGCTAAACCGTGAGGAATTTGAAGAAGCAGCACACTGGTGATTTGTGAAGTTTTCTCTATATATTCTAATTTTTATTTTTTCAAAAAAATTGGAATCAGACTGCACTTTTTTTTCATCTCCTTCGAAAACTAGTTTTTATCAGTAAACAACAATTTTAAGGAGTGATGCTCACCATATACAACATAACTTTTTTTGTATGAAGGATAAAATTCTATTTTTTTTGAATTTAGATTTGTAACTACGATATCTAACCAATTAATTTGGTTTCATAGTGTTTTATTAAATATTTTTTCCTTAATCAAGTTTCGAAGTCAAACCAGTTACAATTCAGACATAGGTAGATTGTATACAACATAACTTTTTCTATATGTATCAAAATTCAAAAAAAAATTAATGGATCAAGGACATCAATACCCAGCCTAAACATATTTTTTAAAATTTTATTTTGATAATCTACTTTTTTCCACATGTGTAGAACAAAGAGCTTCATTTTCAATGAAAAACCTACATTCACAAGAAATAAAAAATAAATGTAATAATAAAATTAAATTTAATTAAAATTATACTTTTTTGGAAGCTTATAATAAGGAATACATACTTACAAAAAATAAATTTTAAATGAATTCATTTGATCCCCCAAAAGGTAAATCAAAAGTGGTTTTTTATAAGCATTTTGATAGGTGTAAAGGAGACTATGTTATAGGTATGGTTTAAAAATAGCGGGGTTCTATCCAAGGGGGATTGGTCTAAGGTGGTTTGATAAACCCCTCTTCAATTGGAATCCTTTAAATGGAACTTTTCAAGGCTTAAATCATTATATTTTCTAAAAATATGTGATTTAAGCAAAAATCAAGATCTCCTAGAAAGTGTAAACCACTATTGTGGTAGCACCCACCCGCATATGAAAATATCAACTAAACATTGTGATAAAAAGACCAAGGTTGAAGCAATGTGAAAGAAATTGAAACAAAAGACCATTTTGAGAATATGTGAACACATCAAGAAAACAAACTAGGGTTTAAACAAAACCAGGTTACTAGTCAACATTAAAAGAATTTGCCAAATCGACACCACCTAAAGTCGACATCAAAATCAAACCTCTAACAAACTGCCCTTGCAAACTGTTGTTGCCCCATGTTTTTGAAATCTACTGTCAATACAATGTTTCCACCATGATTCCAATCTACTCCATGCTATAGTGTGGCTACTTAAATAATGCCTTGTTGAAATGATAACTTTTAGGGCAACATGATTATTATGATGGTGTTCACAAAACCTTTTTACCTTTGCAAATCAAATAATTATCATGTGTGTCGGTCTATAATAATATGCCCAATGATGTAAATAGACATGTGTTGGCAAAAACCTTTAATAATTGGTGTCCACTTTATGCATAGTGAATAATCACTTATTGCCTTAGTTAACAATCAAGGTATGATATGCTTCAAATTACTAATCAACCTAATAATTATGTGCCCAAAAGAATAAGCTCAATATCCTTCTCAAATGTAAAGAATGAAACCTTATTATCAAAGCATTGCATTATTACTTTTATTCATTGTAATAACATTTATTGCATATACCTTGTGTAAAACAACCATCTTGTAAAACCATTATACCTACCAAATCATTGTTAATGCTAACATGCATAAACGAATCAACACAAATGCCACATTGCCAAATATGTCACTTGAATATGTGCCAAACCAATCTCACCATGTATTCCATATGCAGAGAATGTCATAATTTTGTCTCATAGTCCCTTCAATGAATGCCAATACTGTAAGTGCTAAAACAACCTTTGGCATCAATGTGAAAACCAATGTCAATGGGTTCAACAAACTCCCCCTTTGGCATTGATTTCAAAACCTTTATGATCACCAATGTCACAGAATGCAAAAAATATGAACCTGTATGATCACCAAATGAGCACCAAAAATAAAATTAGCAAGAAACCAATATATAATGTGAAGCAACAAAAAACTGATTTTCTAATTTTGCAATGTAAGTAAAATAAATCTACATATATGATCTCAATATAAATCTGTAATATAATCTCAACTTTTCTCCCCCTTTTGACAACAATGCCAAAGGTCAAAGGGGTGAGTAAGCACCAAAAGACCACCAAGTGTCTTCCCAAGAACACCAATTTGCTTGCACATAGACACAAACAACTCAGATATGAATGGATAAGACCAAAATGAGCACTACATAATGATATAAAAGACTGTCATAGTATCAAAATTGAACCAAGACACCACTATGTTGAACATATAATCCAAGGGTGTACAATATGTATGAAAAACTCCCCCTGCAAAAGAGCTCCATACAAAGGTAGTAACTTTTAGAAGAAGTAGAGTATCATTTCCATCAAGAACTGAAAGATGAAGTGTCATGCCAATTGCGACTGTAAATCCATAATAACATGAAAATAAATCACAAATTGAAACAATGATGATGTTTTTTTGTCACTTGTCACATTAATAAACCATACATACACAGTAAACATATCAAATGAAAATATCAGGAATAAATAATATGCTAAGAAGTTCTCCCTAAAACCAAAACCTACTGTAACCCTTCATTGTTCTCAAAAACCTCAACATTTTACTATTGTCTGTCAAATGATGAGTGAAAAAAAATTCCCTTGCTTCAAACACAAACCTTTGTAACATCACTACTGTAATAAGCTTACCAATCAACCAACATTCAACATTTGCATGAAAACAAGATTGATCTACTACACATAGCACCTGGATTAGCATCACACTCTCATCTTATCATCATTATTATGCAACCAACCATCTTGCAAACACTATGTAATATTATAGCTTGACATCAATGGCAACTTGTAAGATAGAAGCAACAAACTTCCTCTTAAGAAGCAAACCATCAACCCAAACTGGATCATCAACTCAAACTGACAAACCATCAATACTTGAATGATAATCAACACCAAGAACTCCTAAAGACAACATCCATGTAAAAACAAATGTTTGTGGAATTCAATACCATCGGCAAACTGTGATTGATATCAATCAATTGCTTGCTTATTTCTTGTATTGAAAACCTCCATTGAAAAGAAGAAGAAAAATTGTGCACGAGACTCCATGTCAAGGTTTGTCAAAAAAATATTAGTGTTACCAAATGCAAGCAATATTTCCTCGAGATATAATCATCAAAACATAAAGCATTGTATTTTGGGTCACTCGTGCAAGAGCAAAAACTATGAGTGAGATAACAATGTGACTCTATCATAGCAACACCAATTTGGAACTGTATCCTATTATCATTGGCATGTGATCATTTTCATTCTCAAGGCAAGCAATATTATTCAAGAAGATTCAATTGAACCATTGGACTGAGAAAACACAAGTCAGTAATTCATAGTGACTGAGATATATGCTTCTCACTAAGCATTATGCCATAGTGATCCAAGTTTACAAAAAATAATCCATAGTGATACCATATTGTCCACTAAAGATCAAGTAGCACATTATTTTCTATTCAACCAATGTTACTAAGGCTAGAGCAAAAACATCAAGCCTTTATCCTTGAAAACATTGTTCAAGCATATACCTATTACTTCTAGGCGAGCATTGTTGACATATTCAAAGCAGGTGCATGCTACTACAAGCCAGTCCCCTTGTCAAAACTTTTTAAATCATAAAGCAAATGTCTATTACTCATGAATAAACCTATAATTATTTTCCACCATTGTATTAGGTAGGACAAAATAAGAATCACAAAATAAAGAACTTCAAGACTGCAATAAGAAACTATACTATAATTCCTCCTGTCATCAATGAAAGTACTAATGCTTTGTGAAATGAAGATCACCATTGTCCAAGATCGCTAAATTATTCAAACAATTATTTACTCCTTATTCTATCAAGAAAAACAATGATTTTATCATATGCAATCAACTATCAAAACTGTTTGAAGCTGGACCTACTTAAAGCTTACGATAGAGTGAACTAGAGATTTTTTTTTATTGTCTTGGATAGATTTGGTTTCTGCAGAAAGTTCCTCCAATTTGTTGAGGAACTTATTTATTCTCCCACATTTTTTGTCCTGGTAAATGGTTATCCTTCTCTTTTCTTTCAGAGTTCGCGGGGGATGAGACAAGGAGATCCTATCTCACTGTTGCTTTTCATCCTGATGGCGGAGGCTTTGGGTCACAATATCCAGAAGGTGCTTCATGCGGGGGTCCTAAGTGGTCTCTCACATTCTTCTAGGTGTGATCCAATTACCCACCAACAACTTTTTGAAAATACTAATATGATGGATGTTTCTTCTATGAAGTAAGTTAGAGTAGTTAATTTCTTGTTGGCTAACTATGAGAAGGCTTCTAGTCAAAATATCAACTTACCTAAGAGTCATATTTTCTTTCTCAATACTCCTGAAGCTTTATACCTTAAGCTTGCTAGAATTTTGTCTTACAATAGAGGTTATTTTTTGTCTTCTTATTTGGGACTTCCTTTGTGTATCTCAAGGATTCTGGAGTTCTTTTGGTTGGGTTTGCTGGATAAATTCAATAGGAACTTAGCTCATTGGAAAGGTGTGCTTCTCAGTCAGGTTGGTAAAATTCAGCTTATCTCTTCCACTATTCAATATTTTCCCCTATATGCTATGAGTCTTTTTAGGATTCTTGCTAAGTTTGAAGATAGAATGGAGCAGATTATGAGAAGGTTCCTTTGCTTTGGGGTTGAGACTAAAAATGGAATTTTTCTTGTGGCCTGGGAATCGGTGTGTCGACCTAAGAAATGAGGGGGTCTTGGTATTAAAATTTTGAAATTTTTTAGTAAGGCTCTATTATCCAAAAATTTTTGGAGGCTCCTACGTGGGGATGTTGGGTGGGCCCCCCTGGCGAGTAATAAATATTTGTTTGGTTTCGAAAGACCATGGAACATGTTGTCCTTGGAAGAGATTTCATCTAGTTCATGTTTTTGGAAGAACATTATGTTGTGCAAGGACTTGATTGCTAGAGGTGTTAAGTGGCTATTGGATGATGGTACCAGTATTCTATTCTGGGAAGATTCTTAGTGTGGGGCCTGCTCCCTTTTTTGTCTTCCTTCGGGCCCCCCTATTGTCCCCTTGTGTAAACACCTTTTCAAGTCTAAGGTAGTTGATTATTTTGAGGATGGGGAGTGGAAGAATTTCACTGTTTGGGACCCTTCTTTAAAGGTTCTGAAGTACTTTTTGTGTAGGGCCCAAATCCCATCTTTTTCTAGACCGAATAGTCATTTGGGCCCCTTGTGCTAGTGGAAATTTTTTAGTGGCTTCTACTCTCTTGAGTTCTTTGGATGTGCTTGCCTCTCTCCCTTTCTAGGGGACATTATGGAATAAGAATTTGATTCCCAAGGTGAATGTCTTCTTCTGGTTGCTTATGCAAGGTAAAGTCTTGATGCAAGACAACCTTTGTAGGAGGAGGTTTGAGATCCCTAATAGGTGTGTCCTCTGTGAAGCTGATGGTGAGTGTGCTTTCCATATTCTCCTTGAATGTGATTATTCTTTTTCTCTTTGGATTAAATTTCTTAGTCTCTAGGATCTTGGTTGGGTCTTTCTAGAGTCCCTTGCTAAGTCTTATGAGAAGTGGTCTTGCCCCTCTTCTTCCCATATTTTGTGTTGGTTGTGGAACCTTATGGTCTCACATATTGCTTGGGGATTATGGAAAGAAAGAAATAACAATATTTTTTAGGAATCTAAACTCAAAGCTAATAGTCTCTTCATCAAGATCAGGAGGGCCATTTTGGATAATTTTGCTTTGATTCATTCTAATTTTGCTCGATGCTCCCCTTTTGATTGCCTTGTTGGTTATGAGATGTAGGTGAATTCCAAAATGAATATTATCTCAATTCATATTTTGAATCCTAAGACAATCTTCACTAAGAGACTGAATACTAGATGTCAGTCTCCTCCCTTTGGTTGGGTTAAAATTAATTTTGATGGGGCAACGAAGGGGAATCTCAAGCCTATAGGTTGTGGGGGGTGTTAAGAAATGATGTTGGTAGACTCCTCAACACGGTGGCACTCTTGTTGGGAACTCATAAAAATCATTGCGTAGAGGCAGAGGTTGTGTTCATAAGTGTTAAGTATGCTATCAACAAAGGCTACTCCAAATTATGGAGGGAAGCAGATTCTATGAACATTATTAACTATCTGCATGGAACTCATACCTTGAGTTGGAATGTTGATCAACTCATTAAGGATATGATAATGATGCTACAATCTTGTGATGAGACTCAAGTCTCTCATATTTATCAAGAAGGTAACTTGTTGGCTGATGTTTTTGCCAACAAGGCTATCAGTTTAAATGAATTTCATTTGTGGGACGAGGGTTGAATCCTTCCTAAGGAAGCCAGGATTTTATTGAGGAATGATGGTGTGGGTTGAGGTGTTGTGACATTTATGGTATAGTACTTGCCTTTGTTTCACACGCTTTGTGGGTGTCTTGTTTTTTTTTTCCTTTAGTTGTGTACTTTTCACAAGGATTATGTGAGTTGTGTGTTGGTTTCCATGGGTGGTGAAAGAGAATAATTGAGACACATTCTTGTGGGGACATTCGGTGTAAGGAGAAATTATGGAATATCCTGCGCCATGGTACAATTTTACTCTATTTTTGGAGAGATTACATGTCATGACCCTAATGCCTTGCCCTAATTTGTTTCTTTCTGGCACAACCGGAAGCTTAAGGTTAAAGGTTTGGAAGTGGAGGTGAATGAATATTCGGTCGCCATGGTTATTGGGTTGCTGAAAATTGATTGGAAGTTCTTTAAGGATAAAAAGAACAACGAAGAGGCGATGGCTCAATTTTTTAAAGATGATGAGAGGAAGCATTTAATAAAAATAGAGAGTTAAGGTTACGAGAGAACTTCCTTTAAGAAAATTTGGGCAAGTGTTGTGGAGGTAATGATGTGTTATGTGACTCTAGAAGGGAGATTTAAGGCCATTCTCGGTCATCATTTTACCCTCCTCAATCATTTTAGACATGGTATGTTCATTTCTTTTCCTTTCTTTCTATTATCTTCTTTGGAGGTTTCAGTGTTTGCGCACCTAAAGAATAGAAAGGCCCCCATCCTCCATGAAGGGCTTATTTTACTGATTATGGAACATGTCAAGACTCTTGTCCCTGTTCCTACCATCAAGGGTAGGGAGAAGACTTTAAGTGATGAGTCTGGGTCATCGGGTGTGGAGTCCTCTTCAATGGAGGAGGAGGATCTTTCTCCTGCCATTGTGGCTACATCTTCAAAGAAAAGGAAGGTGGTTGGTGCTAAGAGTGATAGGTTAGCTAAAAGGCCTACCCTTTATGGGAGTGATGACATGGATGTGGGGTCAAATGATCTCTCTCTCAAGTCTAGGGAGGTGGATATTGGTAAAGATGGTTCTAGTGGTGAGGTGGGGACACAACACAAAGAGGCAGGTGTGGTTGACAAACCAAGGAGGCTCTCGACGCACATTTCTAATCTAAGGAGCAAGGCCTTGGATTTTATGTCCAAGGACCCCATTGAGGTTGGTGGGAACAAGAATGTTGGTGATAAGACAATGACCACTATGGATTCTCCTCCGTAGGACTTGCCTAAGGAGGAGGATGATAAGGATAATAGGAACCAGGAGGAGGAGGATGTTGTTAAGAAAGATGCCAAATAGGATCCTCTAAAGGGAGATCCTCTATCTGAGGAATTTTCTTATCTTGATAATGATGTTGCCTCCATGTATAATTTGTTGGATATGGCCAAAGCTAGGGCAATAGGTACCTTTAAGTTAGCAAAATGGTCTTTGTAGGAATTCCAAAAGATTAACATTAAAATCAGAGGTTTAAAGTAAAATCTTAAGAATGTTCCAAAAGGTTTGGTGTCGGACATTCTTATTGATAGAATGGTGGATCTTGAATGGCCCTATCATGACTTTAAGTCTCTTTGTGAGGAAATATTGTTTGCTCTAGAATCCAAGGTGTCAGGTACAAATGCGGATATCAAAAAAAAATTACAAGCATGTAATATCTTTGTAAAGAACAATGCAGACTCTTTGAAAGTCCTTTTTAGAAAAATTAGTGAGCTCAGAGAGAATCAGGTTTATTTCTCTAATCTTATGGAGAAAGAATGCACGACAAAGGGAAAAGGTAAGAAAACTATTAAGGATGATGAAAAAGGTCCTGTGGTTAAAGGTTCGGCTAAGTGGAAGAAAACATTTGATGCTAAGAAGAAGGAGCTACTAGATATGGTTGAAAAACATAGGAGCCAGCAAATGGAGGTGGCCAATAATCTGAGTGGACTCAACTAGTCTTTTTCTTTGTTGCTTTATGTTTCTTGCTAGATGTAGGTGTATGTTTGGTTATTTTAATTTTTTTTGGCTATTGGGTGTTGATGGTAGCTTCTTGTCTTATTTCTAGATCAGCACCTGCCTCATAGAACTTTTGGTTGTTGGGTTGTTTTTGGTAGTTTGTTTGATTATCCTTTAGTGCAGAATTTTATGTCTGTTGTTGTAAATGGTTTCAAGGTCCCTTCAAAACCTGTTTTTCCCCTTTTAATTAAAACTATCAAAACTATCTTTTGAGACTTCAAAAACTTCACACAGTATATACTATTGTATACTATTCAAGCAAATAAGTCATTTGAATCACCTTATTATTATCACATATTCATCATTGAAAATTGCAAAGACCAAAAAAACATATTTTAGGTATACCACAAACACACTTGTAACCTATAGCACTGCAAAAATAGAACCCAATGTAGCTACCAACCACAGGGATAAAAGATGATACCTGAAATGCACCCTAAGACCACACATAGATGATTTAGTGAAGATGATCATCCATTCTCTCCATCAACTGATCAACCATTTTCACACATTTTGTTTCTTGTAGATTATAAATGTTCCCTTGTGTTCTTAAACCTGTAGCAACAATTTCAACTGTGTTATTTCTAATCTCACACCCAAGAGCATCGAAAAGAATGTAAAAACCCTGATCATAGATCTAGGTTATGTTGAGTAGATTATGCTTCAGACCCTCTACATAGTGCACATCCTACAAAGACAATCCAAGGAAATTGTGTCTTCCCAATGATCTAAGTACAATCATCATTTCCAAACCATACTAAACCACCATCACAATATTCAAAATTGAGAAAGTTTATTTTATCACCTAACATATGGTGTGAGAACCCACTATCTAGAATCCATTCACTTTTCACCTTGTAATGTAAGACTGTCTGACTAGATGTACCCTCTACCTTTTCATCAATCTTCCTTGGTTTCCAAATTAACCTTGTTTTAGCAATATGAAAAAATATTTTAGAAGAAATATTGTTGGACTTGTAACTCTTTGCTACATATCTAAGATTTCTACACTATGGATTTGAACTTCTTTTGTACAAAACTGATGGCTTCAAAGAATTTTCTTTTGTCACATTGTTATGTTGGGAATTACCAAAATGAGAGCAATGATCTTCTATAAAGCCAAGACCTATTTTATCATTATAATGTATTTGTTTACCTAAAAGTTCTGCTAGTTTATTATTGTTCTCACACATATCAAGTTCTTTCCTCAAGTCAACAAATTTTTCCTCTAAAGTGCAATATTATTTTTCTTTGATTTCTAACTGCATTTTTGTAACTTCTAGCATTTCAATTTCAAGTTTCAGATCAAAAATTTGTTCTTCAGAACTATTCACCTTGTTCACAAATTTTTCAGTGCCGTTTTGAACCTAATTCTTCTTCACCATAGTCGCCTCTTTGATTTCCTTAATGTCTCTCAAAGAACTTCTTAATTCACTCTCAAGATCAACCTTTTCCTCTTTGTTAACAAAAACACCTCCACTTTCAGATGTGCCACAACTTGTATCGATTTTTTAGTATGTTTCTTCCTGAAACTCATCATTTTGATACATTTCAATTAGTTTTTTCCAAACCTCCTTTGCATCCTTGCTATAAATGATCTTAGCAATAATTTCATTTTGAAAACTATTAAAGATAGCATCCATAGCGCTAGCATTGTATTCAAGATCCTTCTTTTCATCTACTCTAGAAGGAGATGTTGTAGATATTGAACAACCTTTTTCTACTGCTACCCACACATTAAATCCTAAGGAAGATAAATAGGTTTCCATCCTACGTTTCCGAAAAATGAATTTTGTGCCTTCAAACTAAGGTATTCTAAATAGAAGATATTCTTCTATTCTTGGGCCATTGTTCATAACGTTGTCAATCTATTTATTATGATCTTGACTTGGATTAATAATTTTCATAACTAGTGTTTCATCTCCCTTCTCAATAGATGCATTTGTACCACTATCGATTACATCTGCAATCAGACCATTCTTTTTAAAGACATGCTTCTTTTTTGAATTGGTTTGTTTTTCTACCCCTACCTACTATTTTCTTTTTCATCACTTTTAAATTCCTTGTTAGGAAACTGGGCAACATAATGCCTAATTTTTCCACAATTAAAACACTTAAAAGGAATTTTTCCCTTATATTTTATAAATCCTCTTTTTAGTTTACTAACTAGGATTGATTCATTTTCATCTTCATTATCTAATCCAGATGTTGTATCATCTTCCTTTTTGATATTCTTAAAGGTTGCTTCTTTATTGGATGAGGCATTGTTTCCAATTCTCATTTTATAGGCTGTGAAAATGCCTTGAAGTTCTGCTAATGTCAAATCTTTTAAGTCTCTTTCCTCTACAATTGATATCTTGGCATCATATTTCGAGGTCATGGACCTAAGGACCTTCTTAACAACAACTTGTTCATCTATGGTTTCATTTGCACCTCTAATAGAGTTTACAAATTCTTGAACTCTTAAAAGATAATCAACTTGATGAGGGTGCCAAACCGAGTCACAAAAATCCACACACAAAACCAGAGAATATTATTATATTCAGAATAATGAAATTCTTACATGCAGAGGATCCCAAATCCCCGAGTTCTACAATACATGCAAATTACAGAAACTATAGAAATTCCCCTTTTCACAATATGCAATCTTCTTCCCCAAAAACTACTCAAAAAAATCAAAAACTAGCCCATAAATAGCCCCTTTCTCTGTTTGGAGCCAAAAACAACATTCTAATTATGCACCAACTTCTGGGAGTCCTAACTTAAGATCTGACAATCTGATCTTCAATCATAATACCTTTTCGGAAAGCTCTTGAGAAAATGAAGGCCAACCAATTTTGTTTTCTAGCAATTTTTGGGCCCATCTGGAGCCCCTAAGTACCTCAAAATTGGCTTCAAAGATTTTATAGGACAAAAAGTAGAAAGTAAAATTTGAATAACTTTCAAATCGAGAATGATCTTGACCTGATTCTTTCGCCAAAGTGCTTATTTTTCTGTCATGAAGCTTCCCTTAAATTTTTGCCTCCTCATGCCTTCAAATTCACGCCTGCTAAAATTAGCAGTTGAGCAGAAAAGGGTATCCAAAAATGCAAGAACATATACAAAAAGCTAAATGAAAGTAAAGATATTTTTGGGTGATGCAGGATTGCCCTTACACCACTGGATGCTCCTGCATCACAACTACCTTCTCATCTTCATTCATATTTAAATTTTCAAATTTTTCTCTGAAATTTTGAAGTCTAGCTTCCTTTACTTTATCATCCCCTTCATAAATTTTAGTTAATCTATCCCATACTACTTTTGCAAATTTGCAGTCCATAAGTTTAACAAGGACATCATTGCTTAAACCACAACATATTGCATTTTTTGCTTTTGCATCATAGCCAAAATCTTTCTTTTCATATTGTGTGGTGGGATTAGTGCAAGTAAAGTCAACTTTAGTTGCTTCCAAGATATCAAAACCTAAGGAATATAGGTAACATCCCATTCTAAACTTCCAATCGAAAAAATCAGTGCCATCAAACAATAGTGGCTTGTTATCAACATTTTCCATAATGCACACTCCAAAAATAGAAGACCCTTAATTCTATTAGACTTATAAAAAAGGGTGTGGCTCTGATACCACTTGTTGGAGTGAAGAAGACACTCAGAGGGCGGGTGAATTAGTGTCTTAGAAAAATTTCAACTTTTTCCTTTAAATAGAACTTCAACAATTTATGCTCTTAATATTTCAATGATAAGTACATTCATTAATTGAATGCAATCATATAAGAACTGAAATAAGAAATATTGAAGCAAATCAAAGATCATCACAACCATGCAATATCAGCATATTAAAAATGAGACCACAAGACAAAGATTTGATGAGTGGAAAACCCTCCTGGGGTAGAAAAACCACTCCAAAATGCCTCACTAGCTTCAAAACAAATCTCATTGATTACAGAAGTTTGAATGGCCTCACTCACTACCAAATGCCTCACTAGCTACACGAAATTATCAATCATAAAGAAACAGACTATAGAGGGTTACTCTGTCTCTTTGTAAACCATTACAACATTTAACACTAATACATCCTATGTCCCAAAGATTCATAAAACTGGAACCTTTAAAACATATAATATATCAGTTACTAGTTTCTTTTTCATATAGTTTTTACAAAATAGTTTTTTGTATTCTGCTCAATAATAATTACTCTCATTAGTATATGATATTTCAATAGATACATCAAACACAGCATAGTGACCATGTCATTGCTTATATAACAATCAAGTACCATATGCTTTCATCTATTACTTCCTTATAAACTTCCAACTATCATCAAGTAAAACTAAAAAATTCATAACTGTTTATGCCATCGTAGTCTCTTTGTTTTACCAAACTTAATCTTTTATCAATTAAATGAACATTATGCATTGTAAGCTTTTGTAATATGCTCTTATAAAAGGTGGACATTGTGCCCAAAATCGGGTAAATAGTATAAACAAGAAACCCACACCAATGTAACATATAGACCTTAGTGTATACCTTGTAAACAACAACATATTTGACATAGGGTCATGCCCTAGAAAATACCAAATACAACCAAAAAACCCTATCATGGTGTGCCCTAGCAATGGGGTTTTGTAGACACAAAACAATAAACTCACATATGAAAGTATGAACTAAACCTTGTGATAAAAAGACCAAGGTTGAATCAATGTGAAAGACATTGAAACAAAAGACCATTGTGAGAATATGTGAACACATCAAGAAACCAAACTAGGGTTTAAACAAAACCAAGTTACCAATCAATGAACTGAAAGCATTTGCCAAATCAACACCACCTGAAGTCGACATCAAAATCAAACCTCTGCAAAACTACCCTTGCAAACTATTGTTGCCCCATGTTTTTAAAATCTACTATCGACACAATGTTTCCACCATGATTCCAATCTACTCCATGCTCTAATGCGGCTGCCAAAATAATGACCTATTGAAATGATAACTTTTAGGACAACATGATTATTATGACGGTGTTCACAAAACCTTTTTACCTTTGCAAATCAAACAATTATCATTTTTGTTGGCCTATCATAATATGCCCAATGATGTAAATAAACATGTGTCGGAAAAAACCTTTAACAATTAGTGTCCACTTTATGTATAGTGATTAATCACGTATTGCCTTAGTTAACAATCAAGGCATGATATGCTTCAAATTACTAATCAACATAATAATTATGTTCCCAAAAGAATAAGCTCGAGATCCTTCTGAAATGTAATGAATGAAACCTTATTATCAAAGCATTGCATTATTGATTTTGTTCATTTCAATAACATATACCTTGTGTAAAACAACCATCTTGTAAAACTATTATACCTACCAAATCATTGTTAATTCTAACATGCTTGAACCAATCAACACAAATGCCACATTGCCAAATATGTCACTTGAATATGTGCCAAACCAATCTGACCATGACTTCCATATTCATTGAATTTCATAATGTTGTCTCACAATCCCTTAAATGAATGCCAATACTGTAAGTTCCAAAACAACCTTTGACATCAATGCCAAAACCAATGTCAAAGGGGTCAACAAATTTTTCATTTTCATCTATGCGACAAATTGTATTTTAGATCTAGGGTTTATGTCAAATAGGTTAATTAAAATACACATCATTTATAAACCCTCTTTACAACAAAGGAACCAAACCCTAGTAGACTAGCTCTCCCTTGAGGTAGTTATCTAATCATCAAATCCTAGTTGGTTTGTGTTTCAATGTTAATTCCAAAAGAAGGAAAGCTAGATCTAGGTTAATTCACTTGTTGGATCTTAGATCTCTTTCCCACTTAATAATTAACTATTGAGGGAAATAATTTTTTAAGGGAATAGTAATTCTTTTCTCCTAATATTCTATATTGCCAAGTGTAATAAGGAAAATCACTTATGTGATGCTTAGCCTTAATATTTTCATTTATTATTTTTAGTTATTCCTTAAGACAATGTAATTAGGATGAAGGGTTGTGTCCCTTCATATTTTTTCCTTTAAATAAGAGAAAATATTTTCAAAACTATCAAAGGTATTTATATTAAATATTATGATTATTAGAGGCCACACCCTCTAAGTGGTTTGTTATTTTACTTATTTCCAAGAAATATTGTAACACAAATCATTCTCTTAATTTCAAAAAATTGTATGGGTGCTATAATATCCTCACTAATTCTCTTAGCTACCTACTTTCCAAATGAGAATATGGCACTAAAACTATTTTATCTCCTACAAGTATCCACCTTTCCACCATATATCCTTCAACTATCTCCAAGTAACTTGTTACCAATTGTTTACTTAAGATTTAACCTAGTCTCAATCATGTTTTCTAGATGCATTCAAGTCCTTCATCTTCCCATATACTCAACATGACTATAAATATTTTGAAATTTAATCATAAACCAATAGTGCATGTACTTTTCCTTTTTGATCAATGGTCACAAATAATTAAGGAACTGAAATATGTCACAACTTTACCAACTAGCTTCCAAGCAATTGGAGAACACACTACCTCTTGCTCTCATGTGTTAAAGAATTCCTCTTATACTTTATCAGTAATTGTTAAATTCTCATAAGAATCAATGACTTGGGTCAATTCCTTCAAGAACAATGGTAGAAGGTGAATTATACAAGACCTTTATGAGATCCCATGCCTTTGGCTATTTAGTCATGGTGCAATAATAATTAAACGCATTTCCATGTCTTCAATAATATTAAGAAACTTAAGACACTATCAATATGTTTAGTAAATAAACTAAAGAGACCCACCATCTTTGTCTCTAATGACATATAGTCATATTATATTCAGTATTTTAAAAAAAATTATTTGATTAAATCACCTACCACTTTCATATTAACACCCTTGTCCACTATATTGCTATGTAGTCTTTATAAACCTAAATGCTTTTAAATAAAATATGCATGATTGCACATGCATTATTACAATGGTCTTCTATGACCCCAAAACATTTTTTCCTATGAAAAAATGACACTCCTCCATTGTATAAATGCCAGACATCCATGAGAGTCATCAAATCATCTCTGTTAGAGCAATGAGTTTGTCAAAAATGAGGATATCTATTCATTTTATAGCAAAAAATGAGCTTTTAGCACTACCATCAACCTTACTAAATAACTATTCATTTTATAGCTAAATGAGGATATCTATTCATTTTATAGTAGAATGGGGATATCTATTCATTTTATAGTAGAATGAAGAAGGTGAGGACGGGTCTCCCTCCCCTGTGGTTGCCCCTTCTAAGAAGAGGAAGAAGGGTAACCCTAAAGGAAAAAGGGCAGCCAAGTGGCTCATTCTACATGATTCAAAGTCCCATTCTAATTGTAATGACATGGAGGTGGGCTCTGGGGATTCTAGGTCCAAGGATTAAGTTGTGATCATTGGTTAGGTTGATATCAAGGTTGGAGGTAAGGAAGAGGGGTTTCGAGATAATGCAGTGGCCACAGAGGCCAAGGAAAAGCCTAGAAGCATTTCTAAGTGCATTTCCAAGATGAAGAACCAAGCCTCAAAATACTTGGTAAAGGATTCCATGGAGATCTGTAAGGAGAAGGCTCTAGAGGAGAAGGTGGTGGAAATTGATGATTCCTCGA